>CM056608.1:23065347-23642847 GCA_029721355.1 Tegillarca granosa
ACATGCCCGATTAAACTAAGAAGTCATTTTAAAAGATTTGTATTAATACATAAATTTGCATGCAATTTTTGCAATTTATCATATACATGTAAGTAGATGCATGCACACCTTTTATGAAGAGTTTATTACAGTGGTAATAAACATATAATGTGTCAGTACTGATGGTCCATGACGTAAAAATTACCCTGATTGCCGTAATTGATCAATATACTACCTACAATGATTACTATGTAGTTATATTATAATTGAATGGTGGAAAATATATATTTTAAATTCTCTATGCTTATAATGAAGTCTATAACATACATATTATGACATTGCGTCATTTCTACCCTGAAGAATTTTCACTACAGCCGGCTGTAGCATCACCTATCTATTATGAACAGGATTTTAAAGGGTGTTTGTTTCACAGTTAAACCAGGAAAAAATCTTCTATAAAATCAATATGATGTTGCATCATTCACTGAAAATTTTTTTACAACAATCTGCTAAAGCAACCACCACTATTAGAAGAGTACCTGTCTGTTATGAACAGGGTTTTAAAAGGGTGTTTGTTTCACAGTTGAACCAGGAGGAAAAAATTTTCTAAAAGGGGCATACATGCATATGACATTGCATCATTTGCCTTAATAATTTTCAATACTATAAATAGTAATCCCCACTATAAGATTTCCTGTTTGTTATGAACAAAAAAAATACTTCAGTAAAGTCAATAACATTCATATGATGTTGCCTGATTCACCGATAATAATTTTCAATATAATTTGCTGTAGCAACCACCTCTATATGAACATAACCTATCTATTATGAACAGGGTATTATTAAGGCTTTTGTTTCATATGTAAACTGGATGAAAAAAACCTTCTATATTTCTTAGGTCCCACTTGTCTGATATACAAGTTTAACTGTATAAGTACTTACACATGCAAGGTGACTAATTGATAAAGCAGCCAGAGGTGTTGGGTGGTTAAAGTGTCTGTCTTTATACCAATCTCACACTGTTGTGGGTTCAAACCTGCTCAGCCACAATTGAGAAAGGGCTTATTTTCCTTGTTGTAAGTCTTTATGGGTTGGCTCGTTACAAGTAATATAGACTAATTAGTCTGTATTTGTTCATCTGCAGTTGCAGTGTAGCACTAAATTTGCTTGTGTATGCTAGTACAAAACAATTCAAAAATGCTTGCACAAAAATTTATACACAACAAGCACTTGTGTTTAGATTAATTGTTGAGATTAATACAAAAAAATTAAATTTCATCATAAATGGCTGAAAAATTTGCTGTTGTGACATAAGACAACATTTCACCAACATTAGGATAACCAGCTGTTAAAATAAATGATTTCCCTGTGGATATTTGACAACACAGTTTTACTAGGTCAAACGAACCTGAAGCAAGATAATTCAATGTTTTTATCATTTCCAAAAATCACATATAGCTTTATCAGGTTGACCTTTGTTATACCTACAGAGTATATAAAAACTGAATACTTTAACATTATTTTCTGTTTTACTTGTATTTCATGATTCTATATATAAAAATAGGTCGTTGTGACTAAAGGTTGTATTCCAATCTAGGGTCTCTCACTGTTGCTGATTCATTCTAAGTATGAGAAGAAAATTTCTTTTTTTATCATTAGAAAGTAAAATTTATACTGATTAAACAACTACTTTCAAAAACTAAATACATTTGAAGATGAATGTTCATCCACAATAACATTTTGTTAGGAAAACCTTTAAAAACAAACACAGTTAGTAAGCATTTCATTTCCTTATTGTCTATATGCAATTAAAAAAACAATTGTAAAAACAAACAAACAAAAAATAATACTAATAGTAATAATTTTTTTAAAAAAAATGACAGTGCTGGTACCATTCCTACACTAAAACTTTAAACTGTTTTGAATTAGCTTAAAAATGGTGTGTCACTTGTTACGCACACTTATTACAGAAATGCATAGCACTGCCAGCACAAAAATATACTTTTTTTTTTTTCTTTTTAAAAAGAGCCCTATGGAAAAGCGAATGCATTTAATTTGACCTTAGGGGTAATGAATTAAAACTTTCTTATTAAGTGTTTCCGTACATATGACTCATAGGCCTTGGCTAACTAGTAAGGGCTTTAGAATTCACCATAGATGCCCTTTGAACTTGGCATTAAACAATGTTTGTAACAATTAACACTTTTGTGAGAAAATAGCATGTGCCTTGCCGCACCTTGCCAAAATTTCTGTAGTGCCGATTTGCTTGGTGTATCCATGCAACCACTTATCACCTAGACATGTGAGAAATATCTGCCAATTATTTTGAGATACTTTCCAGTTATATCCTGATTTACGTTGTTAGAGCGAGTTCAGTGTTTCAGTTATATCCTGATTTTTCATCATATGTCAAATGTCATCCATCTTGTCATGTGTAAACATGACAGGAAATTTGTGTCTTACATTTTATTAATCTAAATCCTTATTTTATGCATTTAATGCTCTATATCTCAAATAGATACATTTGTACAAAATGGAGTCAAGGCAAACTTGTCTAATATCAAGCACTTCTATCTCAGTTCTAAGCACTTTGCATGCAAGAATTGACATCAATAGTTCTTTTGAAAGAGGGGGCCTTGGTGGCAGCTTATGGATAACAGTGCCTGTCAGTGCCTGGGTTGGAATCCCACTTGGGCATTTTCTAGTGCAAGAAAGTTTGTCATTCAACTTGTTGAAGATTTGTTGGATTTTTTCTGTGCACTCCAATTTTCCCAGAACTGCCCCCCCCCCCCCTTCAATAACAGTAAAAGAATATTGACTTTCTTGTAAAACATCATTACTGAACTAAAATCAACTCTGCTAACAGATTTACACACATAAATATTATGGCTGGTGAAATCTCAATATAAGTGATTAATCTTGTATCTCAGTTTTGATAAAATCTTTATTGGTTCAATATCTTTTAGCTATCACCCATTATTTGATTCTTCATTAGGTGCAAATTAACTTGATTTGATGTAGCAAGGTAATCATTATATGCACACTCAGGTGACTGATACCTATTGTATTTCCTTATATGGTAATTATTGTTGTCTCAAATAGAACATTGTTTGTCAGTGAAAATTCAGTGAAGCCTTTTACTTTGTTTGATATACATGTATTAAGATTGGTGTAGTGTTTCCAAAGAGATTATGGATTTTCAATTCATGAGCTGCACAGTAGCTGTAATAATGCTGATTTTGGCTTCTATCGCAGTAGCTGTAATAATGCTGATTTTGGCTTCTATCACAGTAGCTGTAGTAATGCTGATTTTGGCTTTAATCATAGTAGCTGTAGTAATGCTGATTTTGGCTTTAATCACAGTAGCTGTAGTAATGCTGATTTTGGCTTTAATCACAGTAGCTGTAGTAATGCTGATTTTGGCTTCTATCCCAGTAGCTGTAGTAATGCTGATTTTGGCTTCTATCACAGTAGCTGTAATAATGCTAATTTTTGGCTTCTATCGCAGTAGCTGTAATAATGCTGATTTTGGCTTCTATCACAGTAGCTGTAGTAATGCTGATTTTGGCTTTAATCACAGTAGCTGTAGTAATGCTGATTTTGGCTTTAATCACAGTAGCTGTAGTAATGCTGATTTTGGCTTTAATCACAGTAGCTGTAGTAATGCTGATTTTGGCTTCTATCCCAGAAGCTGTAGTAATGCTGATTTTGGCTTCTATCACAGTAGCTGTAATAATGCTGATTTTGGCTTTAATCACAGTAGCTGTAGTAATGCTGATTTTGGCTTCTATCACAGTAGCTGTAATAATGCTGATTTTGGCTTTAATCACAGTAGCTGTAGTAATGCTGATTTTGGCTTTAATCACAGTAGCTGTAGTAATGCTGATTTTGGCTTTAATCACAGTAGCTGTAGTAATGCTGATTTTGGCTTTAATCACAGTAGTTGTAGTAATGCTGATTTTGGCTTTAATCACAGTAGCTGTAATAATGCTGATTTTGGCTTCTATCACAGTAGCTGTAGTAATGCTGATTTTGGCTTCTATCACAGTAGCTGTAATAATGCTGATTTTGGCTTCTATCAAAGTAGCTGTAATAATGCTGATTTTGGCTTCTATCGCAGTAGCTGTAGTAATGCTGATTTTGGCTTTAATCACAGTAGCTGTAGTAATGCTGATTTTGGCTTTAATCACAGTAGCTGTATTTATGCTGATTTTGGCTTTTAACATTGTCTCTTATCTAGTTCACTTGCTCAAATTACTGCTGCAGATAAGAAATCTAAAGCACTGACACTGATAACAGTGCTTGTCACTGTCTTGGGTTCAAACTCACATTGTCACATTCTTTTTGTATTTATATATGATTCATGAAAATTACTTGTTTTCTCCAGTTATTCAAAATCAGATCTGACTTACTTGAATACAAGTTAAATAATTTTGAACAGAAGATGTAAAATACAATTTTAACCAATCAGAATCCTGTGCTTTGTCTTTGTGGACATAAGGGGCCTCATGCAGTGGACAAAAACTTGTGGTTACAGGCACTCAAAAAAAAACTATACAAATTTAGATTTGACCACCAGAATATGAATTGAATAATTTTTAGCTGTTAGTGTATAAAGTGAAGGGATTTCTGATGTAAACATGTCCTAAAAAGTTCCATGCAAACAACTCCGGGTCGCTGATCATGTTTTATGTTGTCTAGCCAAAATTACCGATTTTTTTTTTTTTTTCTAATCATATTTATGGCCGTCACCAATTTCCTGTAAATAGACAGACTCCATACAAACTAGTATGGAAACCATTTACTAAGATATTATCTCCTATATAAGTCTTTGAATGGTTATTGAATAGGCGTGGTGTAGAATAAGTATCGGTAGATATTGGAATATCGGTAGATTTTTTTTCCAATACTGTTAAACAGTATTACATAAATAAAGGAAAAGGATGGAATATTTACTTAGGTGCTGATTTATAGATTGAACGTCTGATGCATTCAGAAAAAGTAATTCTAATTAAGTAAAACGTTATTCCTCATTTTGTAATTAATTGGTGTTATCGTTACGTATTCATTCATTGGGCTCAAGAGAATAGTGCTTTTAAGCAGCGGCACAAAAAATAAACTAGTGATTTTGGAAGGCATTTTTATACAATATACGACAAAATTATGTGCGGAAATAATAATTCTGGTTAGTAAAATATTATTAATAAATATTTACTTAGCAATTTGGTAGTGATTTTGGAAGGGATTTTTATACAATATGCGACAAAATCATGTGCAGAAATAACAATTCTGGTTAGTAAAATATTATTAATAAATATTTACTTAGCAATTTGGTAAATTGTAATTTTAGAATTTTACTTAAGATTTTGTGGTTTTTCGGGCTAAATAGCAAAAAAATGCAGTAAGCATTAATAGGAGGCTTTTATCATTTCCTAAAGCTTAGTCGTCTTTTTTCTCCTAGACCTTGGTTGACCACATACATATGAGAAGCTTTAGCTTTAGAAATTTGTTTAATAATTGTTTTTATTCTCACTGAAGTTATTGCATTTTACAACTGTGGTATTATCCAAATTGTTAAGCCTTAGTTCCAACAAACCTGTTAATGGTTTGTTCTGGTAAAGGAGAAGATTCACATTTTGATATAGGGGAACTAGAAAATCAAACAAAAAATTGATAGCCAGGACATTTTTGGCAAATATCTACCAAGTAGACTGATGAAAAAAAAGAACCATCACAAACTGGAATATTTATGGTGACTTCTATATAAGGACCACCTGTCCATTGCCACTTGTCTTCCCAGGCTATTTTCTGTCATATATCAACCAAAGAACCTCTGTAGAAATACAGCCTGTCTATAAAATCCATATTTCTGAGACCCACTGTGTGTGGGTGGTCTTTATATACAGGTTTTACTACATTTTTATGTCTGCATTCAATGCATATCATCATTTAAGAATTTTACCAGTACATTATTACTTTGTCTCTGGCAGATGAACTCCACTTGTAATGAAAACTCCATTACCGTAATAATGCATTTTCGTGAAATAGATTACATCATCATTATTTTGTCTCGGACATGAGAGCTCCACTTGTAAAAAACTCCATTACCATAATATCAATTCCATTATTTTAATTATTTGTTTAAGTTTAATTATTAAACAGGTTTACCTGTAGGATACCTGACTTAACGATGACTTCACTGTTACAGATAGCTATTACTATTACCATAAAACGAACTAACAACAAAAGATATATAAAAATCAATCACCATTATTCAGTCTGGCTGAGCGACTATGTATTGTATTGGATTATTGGTTTGTTAATTTCATAGTGTTTGATTTTACATCAGGAATCTTTTCTTATTTAGGGGCCTCAAGTGGTCTAAAGCACTAGCTTGTGGTTTACAGTGTCTCTCAGTGTCTAGGGATTGAATCCCACTTGGGAAAGATCCTAATATAAGAATTTGTCATTGCACTCACCAATCACAGCTAGGTCTCCATTTCCATTTGCTGGGACATAAAGCCCCATTAAGTCAATCAATCAATCAATCAATCCATTTCTATTTCTATGGGCATTCGAGTTACATCCATTGTTCCAGAACTGGCTGCTTTAATGTAAATACAAAAATCTTCACCTTGAAGTCAAAACACCATTACTCCACTTCTTTGATGTATGAATACCTGTACCAGTAATTGTTTCAAGTCTTTGAATCATTAAAATCATGTAGGTATGCGAAAAATTTCTTACTGGGGCTTAAAACACCATAACTCCACTCTACACTTTACATCTTCCTTGATAAGCCCCCCCCCCCCCAAGCCCCCCCCCCCCCCCACACACACACACACACTGTATCACTAAACCCCATTAAAATGCCAAAATCACAATTTAACAAGGAGTGACAATGAATTGAAGTTACTCCACTTCTTTTCTATCAATTTCTGTAATCATGTCTTTAAGTCATTAAAATCATGTAGAGTATGCAAAAGGATCCTAACTGGGACTTAAATTCACTCTACACTCTACATCTTCCTTGATAAGCCCCATCCCCACAACCCCCCACCCCCACCCCCACCCCCCCCACCCCTACACACACATACGATGTATCACTAAACCTCATTATAAAGCAAAAACCAGGATTTGAACAAAGAGTGACAGTAAATTGAGGTTTGACTGTATATGTTCTCTTGTTAATGTGAAGTGTCTCTGTATAAAGAGGAATAAATTAGAGTTTAATATCATCATATTGAACTTATATAATGGTCACATAGAAAATTGATTAAATCAGCTTCACTATCCACATTTTTATTGCAACCTATGAAACGAGGTTGTTTTCAACACTCAGCTAGCTAATACTGAAAAATATAACTCATTCAGCAAAATCTGACTAGGGCACCAGTATATATATCATGTCATTTACATATATTAGATTTTACAGCGATCATAAAACGAACTCTATTGTGAGTGGTAATCAATATCGGGAGATCAGATCCAATAATTTTTATATGTAAATCTTATGCACAACTGTCTGTTATATTTATTTATTTTTTTTTTTTTTACAGTTGTCATCTTGAAGATGTAAGACCTAGTGATATTTTCACAGGTTTTTATGATTTAAAGGTGATGGGTGGGGGTTCAAGCCTAGATCAGCTAGGCTGCTAAGTATGTTCTTGAAAAAGACAAAAATAAATAAGTATGTTGAGGAGGGGTGTGAATAGTTATGGAATGTTGGGGTCCCTTCAAGGAGTACGACAACCTGAAGGAGCACAAAATTTTAACTTTAGCATAGCTGACAGTCTTTAAATTTTTTGAAATGATTAAAAAAAACCACTTTGGTCAGCTTTCTGTCTACAGCGCTGCCTCATAAGTATTCGCGAAAACAAGATGGCGGACACAATACAAAGGGTTGTATCAAAATATTCATGCAACAGAAAAATGAAAAATAAAGGAACCTTACCTTGATTCTGGATAGTCTGATGGGATCATTAATATTTAGTGAGATATCCCTTTGATCGTATGCATGCTGAAATTCTCCTGGGAATTGAATTATATAGTGTTTGTATATATTCCGGAGTAAAGCTAGTCCAAATGTTCGTGATGACATCAAACAGCTGATCTGCAGTTGTGATGTTATGGCATCTATATTTCAGTCGGCGCTTTATCCGCTGCCACAGATTTTCAATAATATTCAAGTCTGGAGACTGGGCAGGCCATGTCATGCCGTTTATATTATTATCTCTTTTCCATTCTTCCACTACACGCGCTCGATGTACGGGGGCGTTGTCATCTTGGAAACGGTACGGTCTGTTTGTGAAATGACATGCTAAAACTGGCCAGAGATAATTATCCAGTATCCCACAGTATTTTACTCCAGTAATGTTCCCTTCAACATGACACAAAGTTCCAACACCCCACCAGGAAATGCAGCCCCATATCATAATTGACACCTTGCGCTGTGAAAGAAGACACATGCATTCGGGACGAAATGCTTCTTCGGTCGTTCTCCAGACATACACACGGGAATTTTCTCCAATAACTACCTTTGATTCGTCGCTGAATATAACAGAATTCCAGTTGTTTTCCACAGTCCATCTCCTTCGCTCCAGACACCACGAAAGACGTTTTCTTTTATTTTCTGTTCTAATTACCATTTTCTTTCTAACAACTCGTCTAAAAAGTTTATTTTTATGTAAATAACGCTGAATCGTCTTATGATGAACGGGCACATTATTAGCATTATTATATTCTGCAGTAACATCATTTAAAGGTAACCAGCGGTTTCTTTTTACATTCCGAATCAAAAGCGCTTCACTCCGAATACTAACTTTTCTAGGAGCCCCTTTTCTCGGCCTGTTTTCTGTAGTCCCCGTTGTTAAAAATTTCTTCCAAACTGATCGAATGGTAGATTCAGGAATACTCAGTATTTCTACTATTTCACAATTTCTTCTGCCACCTCTTTTTAAATTTACGATTAACTGTTTAGTCTCCTCACTTAATTCCATAGATTTGCGACCCATTGTTTACAAACAGTATTTCCGTGACCTATTTAGAGCAGACGACGATTATGACGTCACAAAATGAAGGGAAATAAACTTACCTTTAACTGGGGACCGACTCAAAATACTTTATATACAATTGAATACGAATGAAACATAAAATAACGTCGTGTTTTCAAATAACATTCCGCCATTTTGTATTTTCGCGAATACTTATGAGGCGGCGCTGTAGGTTTTCAATCAGTGACTGAGATATGAATAAATTCTGGCTTAGCAGGATAAATGTAAAATGACTGAATGATTCTATTTCTTCGTGATATGGTTATGTGTACATTATATTTTTAAATTCCTTTGTCCAAAATAAGGCTGAAATTCTGAAGAAAAAAAAACTTAATTTTCAATTTTTCAATGTTTTTTTTTTTTTTTTTTTTTTTTTTTTTTTTTTATAAGGACATGCTATAAAATTTACAAAATGCATGAATCCTATTAAACTTTCTGGATCTTAGGCCCTAGGAGTGGACTATAATGTATTATACATTGGGATTTCAGATTAACACAAATGTGCAAGATTTATTCCCTTAATAATAAAAAATAAAAATCATGAAGAATTGTCACTTCAACTAAGATATTCTACATATCAGTAAAAGATGGGATAACTCTAGCTACTCCTAAGGTATGATCTAAGAGGGATAACTCTAGTTACTCTGGAAAACTAGATTTCAAAGAGGACAGAACTCTGTAACACTTGTTGATGAATTTTATGCAAAGTCCCTACACAATAATATGATCAATGCAGATTATGTCTTTTTTGTGTTTGTTTATAATTAAGATCTATATATATAAAAGAAATGTAGACAATGCTATTTCATTAAATTTCATTAATCCATGTAAAGGCAATTCCATACTTTTTTTAATGGAGTAAAAAAAAAATTAATGACAGACATTAGAAGGAAAAATTAAAGTTATTTTGAGTCAAATAGAGACACTAATATCATAGAGACAAAAGCCTGTTCTAAATTAAACAAGGAAGAAAAGAAAGAAAAAAAAAATTAAATAGAAACTAAAATAGATAAATAAATGAATAGAATAAAAATGAATAATAAAAAAATTAATATAAAAGACAGGTATTATTAGTCATAATTCAAGCTTAAACTCTAAGAGTTAATTACACCACTACGGTAGCTCAGTTGGTAGAGTGGAAGTGGAAGGTCGTGGTTTCGAACCCCGGCCAGGTCTGACTCAAGACTTGAAAGTGGGTAGTGACTGTTCTTTCGCCAAGCACTTGGCATTACGAAATGAAAGTCACGAGGTCCGTGTCATGGCAGGCATGGCATGATAAAGAACCCTGCTGTATAATGCCATCAGCTTAACGCACAGACAAAATTTCTGCACTTTCGCCTATAGCTGGCGACGTCTCGATATAAGTGAAATATTCTTGACTGGGACATTAAACACCATTACTAAACTCAACTCTCAGAGTTAATTGTTGATTTTCATTAAATTTATTAATTTTTGCACTAATGAAAGCATAAGTTGTTGATAGAATTCATTTTATTTCTTGCCTGTGCAGGTATGAAAACAAAATTAATGTTACAGATGATTCTTGTCAAATGTCCATTGATTTCCTTATATTAGATATAATGGGCATGTTTTATGTAGGTTATTGGCAGTACTAATGAAACATTAAATTAAAATCTTTTAAATATAAACATGCAATTAAGACAAAGGTATTTCCTACACATTACATAACGTAATTGATTGATTTATGACTACCACACCGTATTTCAATACACCATTTAAAAATCGTATAAAAATTGGCCTGAACCCAAGGAATGTAATGACTTAAACAAAACACGATTCTGGCTTTAATGGAGAAAAAGACGAGAATTTAATTATTTTAATTACAAAGCATTGATTTTATGTAAACATTTTAAAATGTCATTTACTATTTCAGATCTTATATAAAGATAAAAATTACGAGCAGGTTTCCTAGTTTTAACGAGCACATGTTTTTATTTTTTTACAGCCTGATAAGCAAATGCTTTAGTTATTTTATAAGCAGTGCCTTGTGCTGAAAGCATTTGATAAACTTTGCATTATTAAAACAACTCGACATTTTTAAAAAATGTGTTAAAAGTGTATTGATTATTTTTAGATTAGTTTTGACTAAAAAAAAGTCCTAAAATCAGATTTATTTTGTGGCTGATAAATCTTTGATTAAAAGTTATTAAAACTGGGATATATTAAGTTTTATGATTAGAATTGATGACTTTTATTTATAGCACTTTGATATTTAATTAAAATGAATGGGACTTATTGCTTGGTAGGATGGTATCATTAGTTATATAAACTGTTTAAAAAACACACCATCTTTGAATATTCAGAGTTGCTTGTATATTGACCATTCATTGTTGCCATTGATCATTGATATTTAATTAAAACGAATTATATTGCTTGACGGAATGGCATCTTAAATTATAAACTGTTCAAAACATACTGTATCGATTTCAGTTGTCTCCATGGTGACCATGTGGCAGTTGCCATAAGACCAAGTTTGGCTTGCTTTTTTCAGGTGTAGCTGACCTGTCTTTCCTGTTTTCATGTTGATGATGATTGGTCAAAATGCCATTTTGTTACATTCAGGTGTGTTAAAAAACCTTATAGTGAATATAAGATCAAGGCAAGGCACAAACATATGAGGAAAAGACATCTTTAAGGATCTTTTAAACTTACTTAAAGCTTTCATAAATAACTCTAAAAGGACTTTTAAGATGGCTTTAAGGAGTCTTAAATGTATTTTTCAGGAGTCTCTAAAGAGACCGTTAAGATCATTTAAGGAGACATTTTTTTGTGTGATAATTCCACTAAATTCTTGTAAGCTATGATTGTTCTATGAAAAATATATAAGCAAAATAATTGACGATAGCTCCAGAGTTTGAAAATGGGGGAAGGAGGAAAATTTATTATTCACTAAAACTTGAAATTTTAGTGGTTGGGTTGAACCCTCTTCTAATTGTTCAGCAACAAAAACAGATTTTAAAATGAATGCCTTCCTGACTTCAACTCCTGCCTTTTTTTTAAATTCTTTATTGTAGTTTATTACCAGTGAGAACATAACTTAACCGGATTTTTCAGTCACAACATCCTAATATGATGTATCGTCTGTCTTGGTAATGGTATTTGACAGTTTTCCAAGACAAACACGGAAATGTTATTCCGATGATTAGCCAATAATTGAAAGTAGTCATCAGACAATAAAGTAGTGACTCTTATCTTTACGTAATGATGGTTTCCATCTGTCCGGTCACATTATACAATGTTGTTTGCTTTCAGCAACTTGAAGCTATAGGTAGCCATTAAGTGCACACTGATGGTTTTCCAATCTGTAATCAAGCATAGTATATCATTTTGTTTGACAATTCTAAATGCAGAATATAAATGAAATAGATGTTTTTTGTATCCATTATTCTAATTGCGGACTTTTCAACGGCAAAAGCTATCAGATTGTAATTTTGTTTATTTTTAAAATGTAAATTTGTTTATTTTTAAATAATCTTCCATAAGGATTTGATTTGTGAAGCTGAAATAGTGGTAGACTTGTACTGTTCTTGAAATCCAAGTGATTTGGTTAATTTTTTTTCTTTACATTAAAACATTTGAGATACTGTTTGCTTTTTATTTATTTTTTTTTTTATTTACTTATTTATTTATTTATTTTTTTTTATTTTTTTTTTTGGCTTATTAATTAAGGAAATAGAGTACCAACTGGTTTATCCAGGTGCAAGGATAATGTGACTGTGGGAATGGTGTACCTGTTTGTAGCTTACTGACTCAGTGTGCGAGTGCCTTAACAAAAAGTTGTCATGCGAGTGGGGGCTATTACAAGGCAGACCATAATATTCTCACACAAAGCACAACGTACATGTATGAACTTTCTGTTAAGATTAGTCCTTAAAGATTACTAGTCTTGGCTCTCATTGGGAAAAGCTGAAAAATTGCTGATTTGACGTTAAACAGCATTACAACTAATCAACCAGCTGTGCATTTAATTCTAATAAATTGTACAGTGAAACCTCCCTAAACTGGACACTCTCTAAACCAGACAAAACTCTATTCCAGACAAAAAAAATTGGTCACCAATTTATCCTTCTATAACCAATCAACCAGCTGTGCATTTAATTCGAATAAATTGTACAGTGAAACCTCCCTAAACCGGACACTCTCTAAACCTGAGAACTCTCTATTCCTGACAAAAAATTTGGTCCCGAATTTATCCTTCTATATTTCTACTAACAAAAACCTCTCTAAGCTGGACACTGTCTATTGCGGACACTATAAAATTTTACAACCTTACCTAAAGCAAATGAATTTGTAGTGTAAGAATAAAAATAACAAGGATGTTAAACTTTATTAAATCATATCAAATTTTATGGTAACATATTTTCACTTTCTACAAGCAAGAGAATGAATATTGTGACCTTCTTGGTATGAATTTCTGGGAAAAAAACTCATCATTTGGATCTATATCAGCTCATGACAATTTTATCTTTACACATGAATACATATGTACAAAGTAGTGCACATATGTGTGCATATATTTACACAGTAAAGTGCACATATAGAGTATATGTTAATTTGGTCGCTGCAGCATTAACCAAGAATTTTTATGTGTATTACTCAGAGTCACGTTTTCAATGTAACAGATGGTGACTGCCCTTCGTCATTGTTTAAAAGGTTAATCGATATATACACTTATATCTTACGTTATATTATATTTATGTTAATCTTATTTCATGAAAGTTAACCACAGGATAAGTAGCCTCCTGGAGACTTGAACATTTATCCCTGTGATTCTTTTGAACATTATTCTCCCATGATTCTTTTCATCACATTTTTTTTCTAAGGAGAAATTTGAGATGTTAGAAGCTTATATTGTTCAAAGTGTCTTGGATTGATCCTTTAGTAAATTTAAAAAAGTAAAAGAACAATGTATAATGATGTGGGATTAGCAAGGAGGCTACTTAAATAAGAGTCTAACAGATTTCAGCAAATACAGCAGACCTTGTATATATAGTTCACCCAATGAACCACCCATGATAATTATGGACTTAATTGGCAGGTGGTCTTGACGTCCCAGTCAAGAAAATTTCACTCACATTGAGACATCACCAGCTATACATAAAGTTGCAGTAATTTTTACCTTTGCAGTGTTCTTAGGGCAATGTGCAGGGAGGGTTCTTAAAAGTGCCATGACATGGGGCCATCAATTTTTAAAGGACCCAGTGACTTTCTTTTCCAAATGCCAACTGCTTGACAAAAGAACACTCACTACCAACTTTCAAGTTTTAATTAGACCTAGGTTGGGTTCGATCCCCAACCTCCCACATACAAAGCCAACACTTCTTTATATAATTATGGTTGTTTACACCTTTTCTCTTTATCATTTTTGAGTAGGAGGTTGTGGGTTTGAACCCCGACTGGGTCTGACCCAAGACTTGAAAGTGGGTAGTGACTGTTTTTTTTGCAAAGCACTTGGCCTTACGAAATGAAAGTCACTTTTTTTTAATGGGAACTTAAAATAAACAAGGTCCCATGACACTGTAGGTTTGGCACGATAAAGAACCCTGCAGTATGATGCCATCCATGCAACCCACAGGCAAAATTTCTGCACTTTTGCCTGTAGCTGGCAACATCTCAATATAAGTTAAATATTCTTGACTAGGACGTTAAACACCATTACTCAACTCTATCATTTTTCTAGTAGAACTTGGAAATGTGGAAAGTGAATCTGTTCTCAACTATCCATTTAGTAAGAAAAAACAGGTCAATAGTTAATGATTTTGGTTAAGACTTTGATGAATGTTAATCGTTTAAAGTGAGATGTGATATTCTTGACAAAGATGTTTATTCTAAATACTAGTTTTATTCAAGTGTAATTAAAGATTGATTGAGCAAATAAACACATATTTTTAAAAAATCAAATGAGAAATAAATATATTTTACAAATGAAATTGGAAATAGAATATATTTTTAAAAAAGAGTATATTTTGAAAAAAGAAACAAGATTTTAAAGCATAAAAAAAGATAAAACAATTTACAGCTGAAAAATTGTCGTCAATAGTTTTTTATTATAACTTAGTCATCAGAACAAAATCTTCAGGGGAGTTAAGATGTACAGTTTAAACGCACTTTACTGCATTGTCTGATTTATTCCTTGATCTATCCCTCATTTGAAGGGTCAGATCTATCTTTTTAGCTCAACTGGCTAAAGCCAGATGAGCTTATGGCATGATGCGCGCGTGCGTGCGTGTGTGCGTGCGTGCGTCCGTTAACAGCAAAAACTCAGAAACTACTGGGCCAATTTTAGCAAAACTTTGCAGGAATGATCCTTAGAAGGAGTAGATGAAAATTTATACAGTTGGTTTCCATGGCAACCAAAAGTAGGTCACAGCGACCTAGAATGTAAAAACCCTAAAATAAGCTTCTTCTCTGAAACCATAGGTTATTTTCAAAATCTGATGTGATATTTAGCTTCTAGACACCCTTAAACATGTAGGTTGTACATTTCGTGAAATTCTGTCAAAAACTAGGTTACGCGTTTTTAGCGTTTTTCTGTCGTACTTCGTAAAAAGTGAAAATAAGGCTTATAATGGAAAATAAACTTTGAAAATCTTCTTCTCTGAAACCATGAAGCCTTAAGCTTTCATATTTGGCAGTTAATATCAGCTTGAGCCCCTTTACCAAGTTTGTACAAATGGTGGCCCCCGGTCCATTTTTGGCCCCACCCCAGGGGTCCATATATCAGCATATGCATATATGGCTCATAATGGAAAATCAACTTTGAAAATCTTCTTCTCTGAAACCATGAAGCCTTAAGCTTTCATATTTGGCAGTTAATATCAGCTTGAGCCCCTTTACCAAGTTTGTACAAATGGTGGCCCCCGGTCCATTTTTGGCCCCACCCCAGGGGTCCATATATCAGCATATGCATATATGGCTCATAATGGAAAATCAACTTTGAAAATCTTCTTCTCTGAAACCATGAAGCATTAAGCTTTCATATTTGGCAGTTAATATCAGCTTGAGCCCCTTTACCAAGTTTGTACAAATGGTGGCCCCCGGTCTATTTTTGGCCCCACCCCAGGGGTCCATATATCTGCATATGCATAAATGGCTTATAATGGAAAATCAACTTTGAAAAACTTCTTCTCTGAAACCATGAAGCCTTAAGCTTTCATATTTGGCAGTTAATATCAGCTTGAGCCCCTTTACCAAGTTTGTACAAAAGGTAGCCCCCGGTCTATTTTTGGCCCCACCCCAGGGGTCCATATATCTGCATATGCATATATGGCTTATAATGGAAAATCAACTTTGAAAATCTTCTTCTCTAAAACCATGAAGCCTTAAGCTTTCATATTTGGCAGTTAATATCAGCTTGAGCCCCTTTACCAAGTTTGTACAAATGGTGGCCCCCGGTCTATTTTTGGCCCCACCCCAGGGGTCCATATATCTGCATATGCATATATGGCTTATAATGGAAAATCAACTTTGAAAAACTTCTTCTCTGAAACCATGAAGCCTTAAGCTTTCATATTTGGCAGTTAATATCAGCTTGAGCCCCTTTACCAAGTTTGTACAAATGGTGGCCCCCGGTCCATTTTTGGCCCCACCCCAGGGGTCTGTATATCAGCATATGCATATATGGCTCATAATCGAAAATCAACTTTGAAAATCTTCTTCTCTGAAACCATGAAGCCTTAAGCTTTCATATTTGGCAGTTAATATCAGCTTGAGCCCCTTTACCAAGTTTATACAAATGGTGGCCTCCGGTCTATTTTTGGCCCCACCACAGGGGTCCATATATCTGCATATGCATATATGGCTTATAATGGAAAATCAACTTTGAAAATCTTCTTCTCTGAAACCATGAAGCCTTAAGCTTTCATATTTGGCAGTTAATATCAGCTTGAGCCCCTTAACCAAGTTTGTACAAATGGTGGCCCCCGGTCTATTTTTGGCCCCACCCCAGGGGTCCATATATCTGCATATGCATATATGGCTTATAATGGAAAATCAACTTTGAAAATCTTCTTCTCTAAAACCATGAAGCCTTAAGCTTTCATATTTGGCAGTTAATATCAGCTTGAGCCCCTTTACCAAGTTTGTACAAATGGTGGCCCACGGTCCATTTTTGGTCCCACCCTAAGGGCCAATATATCTACATATGCATATATGGGAAATCAAATTTAAAAATCTTCTTCTCTGAAACTGTAAGGCTTTAAGCTTTCATAATCAGCTCAAGTCCTTTTACCAGGTTTGTACAAATAAAGGCCCCTGGGCCATTTTTGGTCCCACCAAGGGGCACATATATCTACATATACTTATATGGGAAGTCAAATTTAAAAATATTCTTCTCTGAAACTGTAAGGCCTACAGCTTTTATATTTAGCATTTAACGTCAGCTCAAGTCCCTGTACTGAGTTTATATAAATGAAGGCACAAGAACCATTTTTGTCAGTTGAGCTCCACAGGCCCTTTTGGGCCTCTTGTTTTTTAATAATTTAAGTCATAAGTAAATCCTCTATATCAAGTTTGTCAGCTCTGGAATCGTATAGGAGACCTGAGTACCCAGAAAGAAAAACAAAAACAAAACACTCACCTTCTGCTTACTTATTGACAAACTTCTTATACACATGTACTAGGATATATTTTTCAACTGTTTGGCCTATGTTTTTTATCTTTCAAATTTTTCTGCCCCTAGTTTCAATGATGAGGAATTGAATTTCTGAAATGTGCACATATGGCACATCAAAATTTAACAGGTTATATATACTCAAACATGGTTAAAACGTAGATTTTGTCAGAGACACACAGCAATGCAGATATAAAATAAAAAAGGAAAGTTGCAACATGGTTAATATATCATACCTGTCTGATCTATCATACCTGTCTGATCTATCGTACCTGTCTGATCTATCTTGGTTTCATCTCTATTTTATCCCTGCCGAGTAATAAGTACAAATCTAGAGGAAGCATACTGTAAAGACATTACCATAATCAATATCTGTACAAGCTAAAAAAAAAAAACAAAAAAACACGTCTTTGAAAAGGTCAGAATCAAGAGATTTGGCTTGTGACCAAAGTGGTTTATGTGATTGCGTTGTTCAATTAATTGAACAGCTCGGCTCTGATAACAGTTGTGTTAAGCATATATAATTGGGTTTTAAAAATTTGTTAAGTTATTGTGATTATAATACTTTTGTTTTTATGTCCCCCATCACAAAATAGTGGAAAGGTATTTGTGATAGCCTCGGTTATTTTCAGCGATTGATATTTATCCATCCATCTGTCCACCTGTCTGTCTGTCTGTCTGTCCAATGTTGGTTTCTGTGTGATAACTTGAACACAGATTAAAAGGATTTTTTTTCTATGCATTGCATAATTGTTGAGTATCATAAAATAAAGGTCAGATTTGATCTTTAAAATAATCCTGTTTGCAGTGTAAAAAAAAAAAAATTGGGAGGAGGGGCAAAACAAAATTAGGCGGTTGTTATTTTATTTCACATTCAACAAAAGACAAATACATCTGTATTTTTAATTTGATCTTTTGTGCTTTTATTTGTGATGTTAAATTAGCTGAAGCCATTTTTTTTTTCATATAAATGAAAATTAAATGTAAAATTTTAGTTATAGTTCAAGCCCAAAACCTCAAGCTCATCCAATGCATACCACCAAACTACATCTGTCATTTTTAGAAGATTATTAATCATTAAAATTGTTTCTTACATTCAGATCAATATTAATACATTCATATTGACATGTCACCAGCTATTTTTGCCAATACAGGTGCTTTTCAACAATAAGCATTGACAAGAATCCCACTTGGGATCCAGCTTCAAAGCACCCCACTGGGAAAAAAGATAATAACAGATAGCTTTAAAGGTCAGGTGAAGGATAATGATTATATAGCATGGTTTTGAGATAGTATTGTATACCATTTAGATAAATTTGATCATCTTTGCTCTTTTAGTCACATTGCACTACTTGAGACTGCATAACAGTAGTATATCTCTCTCTATTCTTCAGCAAACATAATCATATTTCTTTATAATGTCAGTATGTGGAAACGTGCCTATAGTCATATTTGCCTAAAGTCATACTCCATTAAATGGACATGAATTAATCATTTTTTTAAGTAAAAACATTTTTTATTGAATTTTAAATTTAGTAGCATCAGATGAACAAAACCAGGATAAGTACCTCAGCATGTTGAGTACCTGAACACAATGAGTACCGGTACTTGAGCATGATGAGTACCTGAGCAGGATTAGCCTACAGGCTCAGGACAAACTGGAATATTTTAATTAAATCATGCCAGTTATGTAGGTCATCACTTTCAGAAATGCGAGGGAGTCTTGTGATCCTGTTGTCTTTCTTTTTTACTCATAAACCTTATTTTCAGGACCCTGTAATACAATATGTTTTAAAATTGTCCAGATTGCATGACCATGTATATTTCTAAAGTTACAATGCCCTATAATGTTCATGTTGACCATTGAATTATATCAATTTATGGTAATAAAATAAATTTATCCATGTGTAGGAGACCAATTTTTTTTTTATTATTTTAATGTCAGGGATGGATAATTCACCCTAAATGTGAAACTTGTATTTAGGTATTAAAATTGAAATAAAATTGAGCGGAAAAAAATCGGTCAAGCTGAACTTCTTCTTAAAATCATTTATCCATTTCAAGGTTAATACCTGTCAAAAACAGGATAGATCTAAATCCTTTCATTGATTGTCAGTGTGGGTTTATCCTGAGGATTTATATCTTCTTTTTCTTCCATCATTGAATATCTGTAATAATTTTAATATAAAATACCAACTTCATATAATTTCATGATATAAATGACTAACATCTGAAATGGCAGGACAGGTCAATGATTAAAAATCAATAAAATCAGGGAAATAAAAGAAAATAACATGTCTTCTTCTCCTTCATCCCCCCCCCCCCCCCCTCCACACATGTGTAGGGTGCATAAGAAGTTAAATCGGTTAATTCATGTGTCATGGTGAAAACCCAGTGTCTTGTGTCTATAAATAGAAAATGTTGCTCACAGTGCAAGGCTATGGTGTGCAGTTGAATGAGAGATAGTATTTATAATTGGCAGTTTTATTTGTAGATTTCATGTATATGAAATTGATGTCATATGGTGTTTGTTTCATTATTCCACCATTATCATTTTAATATGCATACATCAAAATAAATCAACACAATAGATGGGAAATAAGGTTTGTTTTTCATTTCAACCTGCATACCAAATGAAGCATGTCAGTACAGTTAACAGGCATGGATATTGATAGATTGGTCTTAGCCCCTCATATATAAATACATATATATACTATATACATATATTATCACATCTGGAGATATCATTGGAATTTTTACTTGTTTGAAATTGACTGTAAATGTCATCTTATTTAAAGTCATGTGACGGAGATTCAGGCAGCTTATGTTGTGTTATGATTATGTGACCCAGAAACTTGTAATATCAAGGTCATAAACACTGTTGGGAGAAAAAGTAAAATAAGAGTTATTTAGTCTTAGCTATACTAACAGTGCGGATGTGCGTTTCTGCAGACCTGATTTTGGAGAGTTTGACAGAAACAACAGAAAGATCATATTATTTTTTAGTGTCATTGCATTTATTGATAATTAACATCAAAGCTGGATCATTTTGAGGTTATACCAGAGAAGGAAAGCCTATATAGTAAGGAGGCCATTTTCTGCTGCATGTTGCAAGGTGGATTGTTACTGTTGATTTGTTTGTCAGCTGTTGAAAATTTAACCTAAATCCGACAACACGGGGAATTTTAGACAAGAAAACATTCGCACAAAGGTGCATATCTCTTCTCGAGAATCTTCAATCATCTGTCACATCATAAAAATACAAATGATGAGCAAAAAAAGAAAGCTGTCGCTGAGATTGAAGATTGGTAAATACAGTATGTTTTATTTTATTTTTATTCATTATAATTTCAAAATGTCGCAGAAAATGTTTAATCCCGCATTCTTTTAATCTGTATACTTTATTTACAGAGTTTGTGCCATAGAGATTAATTTTCTTATGTGATAATGTTGTTCACCTAGAAAATAGGTCAGGCGTATTACCCAATGTTTACAAATTGTGTATCTGTATTGTAGCAATAAGATTCATAGATTGGTTTAGAGCAGCATGTAGCTGTTTTTATTTTATCAACACAAACAGGTGAAATTTCAAATTACCTGTCCTGAAAATATTTTTTTTTTACATTCATTAATGGTTTTCTGTCATTCAATATATCCAAAGTAAAATCATCTACCCCATCCCCTTCTTCTCTACCCCTTAGCTTACCTAATAAACACAAGCAGGTGAAATTTATGATCTGTTCTGAAATTATTTTTCATTTATCAAATGTTTTCTTTTATTAAATATATGAAATTATGATGACAATTATTTATCAGTCCACCACCCTCTCTCTTTTGCCCTAGCCCTCCTCTCTTCCCAATGAATCTTTTTACATTTGAAAAAAATAGAAAAGTGAAATTTTAAAGGAAATTGTTTAACTAAACTTTGCATGTTTTAAAGGAAGTATTTGACAATGAAATGTCTTAAAAGTCATTAGAATTTGATTGTTTTTTTACATGTCAGATCGTATGTTAGGGCTTTTATAAGCTCACTTGGTCACTTGAAAATGAACATTAAATTAAAATGTAAAAGCTTGGTTCCATTTGGTTAGATTTAGGTTGTTTAAATGTCATATCAGCAATTTTTCAGCTGTTGCCGAAGATAATAAGTTGATTGATTTGAAAAGATAAATTTCAAGTTCATGTATGTGAGATATGCAATTGTGTTTCATGGTCTGCCTTGTATTAGCCTGCACTCATAGTCAGTATGCCACAGACAAGCATATCACTTCCCTAGTCACACACATCCTGACAATACATGTGCCAGCCAGTACTCCACACCAGGCATGCTAGCAGTAAATTTAAAAGTCTTATATGTGACTCGGCTGGGTTTAAACCCACAACCTACCATTTTAGGCAGATATTCTACTTCTGAGCAATAGCAGCAGTTAACAAAGAAAAAAGGAGTGGAGTAATGGTACAGATTATTTCACTTATTCAAAGAGGGTCAGTTCTGGAATTGTGGAGAAAACTGGAGTGCCTGGAGAAAACCACAACCCTTTGGCAAGCAAACTGACAAACTTGCTCACACTTGGATCCGTCCAAAGTGGGAAACTGACCCAGGCGGTAAGAGGTGTTGTAATCCATAAGCGAGAGATTTATTTTGTTGGGAAAAAAGGGATTATAATGACAATGGGAAAGGTAAAAATATAGCCCTTTGTAATGACTGTTCTTCAGTACAACAGATATACTAAGTACTGTGTTGTTCAAAAACACAATGTCCTCCATAGTACAATATTCTGCATTTACTATACTCAACACACTGGTCACTGCAGTTTTTGTGCTTTTATTGTCACCATTTGTTATAATTTTTCTTCCGTATTTTTTCTCCTAAGGCGAAAATAACAATTCGAATGATAGATATGTATTTATAAAATTTGTGACAGATGAGAATTCATGCTTCATAAACATTTAACAGTTCATTACACAACTATTTCAGGAAACTTCATAACAAAGTTAATTAAGGTTAAACAAATTTATCACACAAATTACAATTATATATATATATATATATATATATATATATATATATATATATATATATATATATATATATCTGGTAAATTTTATTTATCACATATATATCCATATATGTTAAAAAAAATTAATATGGCATATATATACATGTATATATATATATATATATATATATATATATATATATATATATATATATATATAAATATATTTTAAAAAGGTAGAGGAAACAGGTAAAGGTTACCTTAAGAAGTGGTTTTTCTTTTAATTAATATTGT
Organism: Tegillarca granosa; assembly: GCA_029721355.1. Classification (NCBI taxonomy): domain Eukaryota; kingdom Metazoa; phylum Mollusca; class Bivalvia; order Arcoida; family Arcidae; genus Tegillarca; species Tegillarca granosa. Next base: position 23,088,306 of record CM056608.1, read on the forward strand.
TTTATGTATAAAACATAATACATTACTTGGCAGATTATATAGTAGAAAAGATCAACATGGATTCTGTGGATGCAGTACATGTGACTGTTTGTTTGAAGGTTGATATTTTGCTTTGTTTTTCGTTTTTTGTGGGAAGTTGTATCTAAAAACCCGTGATTTGTATATTGCATGATGGTATGCAATGAGAGCTCTGTTGCTTTTGATGTTCAAGATCAGACGTGGAAAAAATTTAAAAATCCCTTTTATAATGTCATTTATGGGAAACCTCGATGTCATCTTACTGAAGAACCTGATGTTATCTAAGGAGAGGCCTTGTCATACTTTAAATGAATGACATATTGTTTTTTTTTTTTTTGACTTGTTATTTTTTTGATGGTTGTGTCATTGATCAAGTTTTAAATGTTTTGAAGATGGATGGTCGATTTAAGTACGATGAGGTTATAAAGTGGATTTCCTGACCAGCAAAACTGAAAGGCAAAAATACCATGATTACCTTTAAAATGATAATACATGTAGTTGTCTTTTGTGGATGGAATGTTTGATCCCCCTCTTCATAAATATAGCATTTGACCCCTCCCCAAAAATAGAGTATTTGATCCCCCTCCCCATAAATAGAGTGTTTGATCCCCCTCCCAATAAAAAGAGCCTTTATTCCTCCTCCCCATAAATAGAGTGTATGATCCCCCTTCTCTATGACTAGAGTCTTTGATCCCCCTTCTCCAAGAATAGAGTCTTTGATCCCCTTCCCCATGAATAGAGTCTTTGAGCTCCCTCCCCATGAATAGAGTCTTTGATCTCCCTCCCCATGAATAGAGGTTTTGGTCCCCCTCCCCATAAATAGAGTCTTTGATCCCCCTAACCATAAATTTAGTGTTTGATCCCCATCCCCATAAATAGAGCCTATGATCCTATTCCCCATAAAAAGTTTCAAAAACCACTCGGGCAGATCCTAGTTTTAGAAAGATTGTCAGACCAACTACTGAATGTTTGTGGTTTTTTCCAGGGCACTCTGGTTTCCTCCACCATCCCTGAACTGACCCCCTTAATAATAGTGTTAGAATCCTGACTGGGCCATAAAAGATATCACTCCAATCCAATCCCTAGCCTAGCTTGGCTTAGCCTAGCCTAATACTGTACATTTAGAGGATAGTATTTAATGGTTCATTTGGTGTCAAGATAAGGAGACTGGAATATTGATGACTTCAACAGTCAAAGACACCCGAGAGATGTAATGATGTAATTATAAACGGTATTGGTAAATAATGCTTGTAGAATATTGAACCAGATATTGACCGAGTGTAATTTGTAAATGGATGTGATGAGAGTGAAAAAATTAAATACTTTTTGTGGTATCATAATTATACCTGTATTCCCATGTAAATTGTTTGTAGCTAGGAAAGATGGTTTTTGTCGATCATCAGTTAGTAAACGTATATATTATACCTGTCTTATTTAAACAGTTGTCTAAAAATACTAGTGTCTCTGGTGATTGGAAATCTCCCGGATACCGAAAACACTGTCTGTAATTATAAATAAATTTTAATAGTGACTTGTGTTTGTTTTACTCACCTGTTAGATAAATACACCAAAAAAAAGAGAAGATATTTCAAGGTTGTTTTTTGATGTGTTTAACACATATTTATAGCGTCTACATCTCACTTTTTGAGGTTTCTCTGGGCACTCTGGTTTTCTGTACCATAGCATGTAATTATTGTGAATACATCTTGTTCTGCACACTCTGGTTTTTCTGTACCATTTTGGAATTGACCGTCTCCTCTCGAATTACATGAAAAAAAAAAGGTGGTTAGAGACATTGTGATTCATTAGGACACACCTTAGACATAGCATAGTTTTGTTTGGGAAACAATGAACATCTTGGGGAGGGGGTTTCATTGCTTCCCACTAAATGCTATGCCCATAACAGGTTTTGTTCTTGGGATGGAGAGAGGCAATGTTTTTTTTTAGGACAGATCTTAGACCACTTGGCCACTTAGGTCACTATTACTGTAGGATCAACAAGCATTCAGTAGATATGGTTTCTTGTTTAAACAGATAATGGAATTCGCCAGTGTACCATGTGATCAATACCTCTTAACGTTTGTGCAGAATGAAATGGATAATGTCTACGTCAAATATTCCCGGAAAAACGTCGTTATTACGGGAAAACGTAACTTTATGCGATTCCGTTGTCAATAGAAATAATTGTCCCGCACAAATGCTATGAGGTATCACGGGATACACTGGCGAATTCCATTGACAATTGACATGCAGGGAAAATAGGAAAATTTTTCTTTATTTAAATCCAGTCCAAGAAATGACATAGATGTGTTTCTACCATGCTGTATTTAATTCATATTTTTAAAAACTGATTTTTATTTTTTTTTTTTAAAAAAAAAAGTTGTGAAGATACATGTATAATAAGCTAAAATTATGCTGTCACTGAGTTTTTCAATTTCCGAATTCTTTGGTTGTTAACTATCTATATTTATAGATATTGACATCTGCAATTTTTTTTCTAGCGCAGACCAAATTACGGATTACGTAACTGTCTCATATCAGGGAGGCCTAGCAAAGGACATGCTCTGAAGACATAGATTTATTAATAGATTTTAAAATTGTGTCAGGGTTGTTGAGCATGTTTTTCTGCACATTTCAAAAAAAAAAAAAAAAATTAAAAACCAGACGAAGAAGCGTTGTTAAGTTCTGTTTCTAAAAAGTAAATTTAATTTGGAGGAATTTGAGATCCTTTTAGAAAAATTAATTTTGTTTGAAATAACGCAATCGGACTTGATATATTTGTAATGGTTGTGGACATATTCTCCCTGGATTCATAATCTCGCTATCGAGAAATTTTTTTAATGCGATCATGATTTCACACTTTAGAAAAAAAGATGTATGTATTCTGAAGCAAAAAATATACAATTTCAGTCATTAGAATTATTTTAAAATTGATTTTATCCAAGTATGGTATAGATCTGACGTCAATGACGAGAATAGGTACAATGCCAGTAGTCACTTGTAACTTGACCGGCTGAAACTAAAACCGCAGGCTTTATATGAATTCCTGAAATAGTATAAGTTAAGTTCATATATATATATAGTCAGGGGAAGGTTGAAGGTTTAATTCAGGGCTAGGTTTTATAAGCACTTGAAAAAATAGGCAGTTTATATTTCTTCAACATCTATTGTCTATAAAGTCATGCGATAAAACTGAGATTGAATGGGATCGGGTTGTTGGTGCTCTGTGCCCCATTCAAGATTCTTTAGCTTTTTACCCCGGTAGCTAGTTCTCAGCTGATGGAGGGATCTCAGTACCCAGAGAAAACTGCCAACCTTCCACTTGTGAACTGACAAACTTTCTTGCTCTAGGATCTGCTTGAGCGGGATTCCAACTTAGGGGTTGAGATGAGAGGAAACAAGGACTCGCTATTTTAACACAATTATCATCTATGTGATAAGTAACCAGTCTCTATGATAAAAATATCTGTAACTGCATTAAAGCTGGTGACATCTCAAGATAAATTGAGCAATTTCAAAATCGATCCCTAGTATACTGTTGATTGTATGCTTTAGTCAGAAGTTAGTAAATATAAATTTGTGGTTTGGTTTCAGAACTATTATCTAAAGGTTTCAAAATTTAATACTTGAGATTTTATCTGAAAATTTATTTTTCATAAATCCACATAAATTATCTCACTTGGATCTGTCAAAACTTGATTTTAATGTCAATACAGCAATTTGTTGTGTAGGAAGATATATATTTAGAGATATATATATATATATATATATATATATATATATATATATATATATATATATATATAGATAGATAGATAGATAGATAGAGATATCTACCGGGCATTGATTTATTTCATGTCTACACCCATTGTGGCTCAGTAGTAGAGTATCGGCATAGAAAGGTTGGAAGGTTGGGTCATATATAAGACTTTCAAATTTGAGATATTGCTTCTTAATGCCTGGCGTTCAGCACATGGAAAATAGAGTATCGAATGGTTCACCCTGTCCCAGGATAATGTATTGGAGGAGTGGTATGCTTGTCTGCAGCATATTGACTCGGTGAGCTAGCACTTTAACAAAAAGTCACCCAGAGTGTGTGCTGGAACAAGGCAGACCATAATACGAACATGCAGACCACATGCATACATGAATTAGTTCTTAGATTAATCCCTAGAGATTAATAACCTTGCTCTCATTGCAAAAACATGTGGCTGAAAAATTGCTGATGCGACATTTAACAATATTGCATCCAATCTACAACATGCCATTTCATATGCAGATAGATACATGGCATTTCATTTAAAAGTTCTAAAGAAAAATCTTGCCTGTAGTTATGAATTTGAAAGTACATTAAAAACGACAAATGATAGATTTTATATTATGCCTTAAAATTGTGTGAACCATCCTTGACTCCTTTAAATATAATACTTCCATTATTATTGTTATTGTATAGTGTTGTGTACTTCACTTATCTCTAAATATAACACATTAAATTGCTGATTATTATTAGTATTTAAATACATCTGGCCTGATTTTACCAAGTAAATAGAGGGGGTTTATTTTTAGCAAGTATTAATTAAAATATTTTAATTTTGTAAATTTTGGACAACTTCTGGCTTACAGATTACAGCGCTTATCACCATGACGTCATCTAGTTTTTGAATGCAGTATCATTTTGGCATAGCCTATTTTGAGAAAGTTTGTTAGTTTCCTTTGCCAAAGATTGGTGGCTTTGTCTGATAGTCTGGTTTCCTGCACTGTCCTAAAAGTGATTACCTCAGTTTCCTTTGCCAAAGATTGGTGGCTTTGTCTGATAGTCTGGTTTCCTGCACTGTCCTAAAACTGATTACCTCAATAAAGGTGGGAGAATTTTGGCATGGCATAAAACTGCTTCACTTTTAACTGTTTCTGTTTTATTTGCTTGTCAGTATAAGTCAAAAATACCATTTTATGTGCATCATCTCCCTGATTGTATATGACTTCTGACATCTTCAGAAATGTTAATTGTTTCAAACTCAAAATATCTGGATTAAAGAGAAACCATCAATGATTGCAAAATAAACATTGCTGCATTCTTCTTTATGAAAATAATAGTGGCAAAAATGGTTGATAATTGCAAAAAAATCTATCTCTGTGATATTGCAATTTAATTAGTAAAATATTTTTTCTTCCTACTAAATAAAGATCTCTGCAGTAGCTTAGTTGGTAGAGTGCTTGCTCTGTAAGTGGGAGGTCATGGGTTCGAACCCTGACCAGGTCTGACCCAAGACTTGAAAGTGGGTAGTGACTGTTCTTTCTCTAAGCACTCTGCATTACGAAATGAAAATCATGGATTCTTTTGGATGGGAACTTTAAATAAACGAGGTTCTGTGTCATGTTAGGCATGACACAATAAAGAACCCTGCTGTATAATGCCATCAGTGCAACGTACAGGCAAAATTTGTACACTTTTGTTTATAGCTGTCGAGGTCTCGTTTGAGTGAAATATCCTTGACTGGGACATTAAACGCCATTACTCAACTCAACTCCTACTAAATAAAATAAAATCTCAAGCAATTTACAGTCAAAATTCCACTGCCTAAGCATGTATAATTATAAAAATGTTAATGAATTTATACATTTAAACTTGTTGATCTCTCATTTTTGTGAGAATAGATTGAGTGATATCGGGGATATAATTTATGACAAGAATTTATACAACACAAGTAACACATTGTTTTAAACAGCTAAGCATGGAATTGATTTCACAATTGAACGATTTAATGGCTTTTTACCTGTCAATAAATTCTATGTAAGGCCACAAAAGTTTGAAGTTAATTTAGGAAAAGTAAGAAATTAGATACATTCCAGCTTTCATATGTCATCAGGGAAAATTATTAGCTGATCTAATATGCTAATACACAGTCCGAGCATGTGAATAACATTTTATTTTTTGTGGAATATAAAAAAATTACAGAATATTTAAATTTTTTCAAAGAATTTTTTCAAGATATAAGAAATTACAAAAAAAAAAAAAATTACAAAAGAAATTTTAGCCTGAATAAAGGCCTTAAAGCTTGGATATGATTTAGTTTTCAGCAATGTTGGAAATATGTCAAAATTTTAAACCAGTTCTTGTCTGATAATTTCAATATTCTTCTTGTGTGGTATATGAGAGACTATTGAAAAGTAACAAGTCCAGCCCAAAAGTTAACAGTCATAGACTGTCAGACTGGCTATTATTTCCAGCAATGGTTTTAAGCCATGGTGTAATACTGACAAATTCTCTCCCCCAACCGTAACCCCAAAAACCAAAAGAGAACAGGTAGGTTTTTGTTGTGTAAAAGTGTCTAGCTGTTTTTGCTCTGTCCGTTCATGTCTCAGAAATAACTAAAATGAATGTTATTTAAAATTTACATTAAACAACAAAATGTGTTTTGGGCCTGAAATAAATGTAATATTGTTCTAAGTATATACATGTGGATGTATATAGAAAAAAATATGCTGTTAATCTTAATTTGGATCTGTTGGTTAAGAGAAAAGAGAATGGGTATGGTTGGTAAGTGACTGTAATTTGAATTTAATATTCTCATTTTATAGTATGTACCTGGAAACAGTAAAGTACTGAGATTTATGGTCAGATTTTTATTTTTAAGAATTTATTTTGTGTATATAGTTTTAGACAAATCTCATCAGCAGCAGCTTTGTACCCTCCATCACTAACATTTTATCTTTTAAAACAAAAGATTTCCAAAACAAAGGGGAATGACTTTTCATGATTTTGTCACTTTGAAATTTAAATTTGACAACCACATTACAGGTATTTCTTTCTTCTGGTTCTGTTTTTGTTTTCTTATCTCATGCTATAAAATTCAATCACTTTGTTTTGAGTTAACTTAAATTCTTTTCTTTTGTATCTTCATTAATTGTACCACCATTTTGTTGTTTCAGTATTTTCTTCCATTAAGTCAGACCACCTTGTTTCTCTTGATCTCTTGACCTAATAAAACTTGTTTTCTGTAACTTCAATCACTTGATTAGATCACTTTACTGGTTTTGTATCTTCTTCCATTTGTTCAGACCACCATGATCTGATGCTTATTTCCCTGATTGGAATACTGTATTTCTCTTGATCTGATAGTTGTGGTGTTATGGTGTCAGAAGTGTGTAATAATCATTACTGGCAGTTATAATACACAAGTGTTTATTTATTTATTGATGTGCTAAATGGTACAGATTTTATCAATGTGTGTGTTTATTATGTTGTGGATAAAAGAGATGTTTCACTAAGTTTTTTATGGCCAATTATAAGTACCAAGGAAAGAAATCCAAGGACTATAATTTTGCTTTCTTTCTTTTCTTTTTTTTTCTTTCCAGTCTTCTTTAATTAGGATATTTGAAGATGATAAATAATGTATACTAAAAGGTGTAAAGAAATTTTTGAACTAAATTTGTTTTTTGTTTTTTAATTTTTTCTACTTTGAAGAAATCCAGAGAAGGTGTTTTTAAGTGTATGAGCATATAGTTACCTAGGCCAAAAAAGTGGAATTAATTCAGTGTGTTACCTTTATGTCTGTTTTTTTTTCTGCAAATAAACTGTTCTCACTGTTTTAGACAAATTTCTTGTTCAGTTTTGAGGTTTGGAGGGATTGTTGGGGGGGGGGGGGGGGGTTACTGGCTGATTGGTTTAAAGTGCACACCTACAAATTACAGCACCTCCCTACTTCTCCTAGCTTTGAATCTCACTCTGGCAAATGTGAAAAAGTTTGTCATTTTATTTGATAAATAACAAAGAAAACAAAACAAAACAAAAAGCACTTTTCATAAGCATAACTTAATCACCCTGAAAACAGTTGCTTTTCAAATTCAACCTTTTGTGTCCAAATTTCTTTTCATTTCTGAAGACAATTTTTTTCTTTAGTCTATAAACAGTATATGTGTGTGTGTGTGTGTGTGTGTGTGTGTGTGTGTGTGTGTGTGTGTGTGTGTGTGTTCATTGGCACCATATATTACCTGTGACAAATATAGCACCCAATACAGTCAAACCTGTCTATAAAGGCCATCCATGGGAATCAGTAAAAGTGGCCTTTATGGACAGGTGGCCTTTATATACAAGTTCAATTTATATGAATAAAGAACAGCTGGGATAGAATTTTATTGGCCTTTATAAGCAGGTGGCCTTTATAGAGAGGTGGCCTTTAAGGCAGGTTTGACTGTATGTCCAAATCTTGAGTTCATATACATATATGTCATGTCAAAGACTTAATAGTTGCTCAAAAAAAAAAAAAACCAAATAAAAAAATAACAGACCTCACATTCTACACATACTCATTATTATTGGTATCAGGTATTAAAAAAAAGAAATAATTAAATCATCATGAATTGAAAAAAAAAAAACAAGAGAAAAAAAAACAAACAAATAAAACTGAAAAATTATCAAACGGTTATAAACTATAATTATGATATATTACATTGTACTGTGCAATTAATCAATTTATCACGATTTAAACAATTTATTATTGTATTAATATTCAAGTAACGTGTCATGTTTGGTGTTGTGAGTAAATAAATGTAAATTTAAAATTTAATATCATTTTGTATACATCCTTGTTCCTTTGTAAAATTGGTTTGTTTATCTTGTTTTTCCCCGATATTTTACTTTACATGATCATATCAGTCAGGATTACAAACGATAATGATTGTTGTTAAGCCTTCACCTGACCTTGACTCCCCGAAGTACTGCCTCGGCAATCTAAGTTGTTGAAAAACAAAAATCAATGAGGTATATAAAAAATGTTTTTGACTGGGCTGGTTAATAATGTTGGTATTGAAGTGCATGATAAACTAGTTTGTTTTGTCCACTAATGAACAGTTGACCAGTCCAGTGCAGAAAAGCTAATTGATGTTATTTATAATATTTCAGAAAATGATTAATATGTTATTATTAAATCTCCAAGTTAAGCTTCAGCTAATCTATTATTGATGAAAAAATTATTTCTAATAAGAAAACTCCCGTTCTTTTTCCCCGAATAATGTATAAATATATATTATGAAATACATCATTACTCGGATAAATGTTTGTACAGTAAATCCTGTCAAAACCAATTTCCGTTGTCTAAATCACTCCCCGACTGCTTGTTAAACCAATTCTGGACTTTTGTCTAAACCACTGCCTGACTGCTTGTTAAGCCAATTCTGGACTGTTGTCTAAACCACTCCCTGACTGCTTGTTAAAACAATTGTGGACTGTTGTCTAAATCACTTCCCGACTGCTTGTTAAACAAATTCTGGACTGTTGTCTAAACCACTTCCTGACTACTTGTTAAACCAATTCTGGAATGTTATCTAAACCACTCCCTGACTGCTTGTTAAACCAATTCTGGACTGTTGTCTAAACCACTGCCTGACTGCTTGTTAAACCATTTCAATACTCTTTGCTTAACTACTTTCTAAACCACTGCTTGACAGGCAAGTGAATTCACATTGAAGAGCTGATTTCATTTTTTTTCTTCAATTTGATGGCAAATTTGTTATAAGGGTTTTAACTTCGGTATTTGATGGAGAGCAGAACAGCAACATCATATTGTCACATCCAAAAACACCTGCTCAGAGAAAGAGAGAGAGACAGAGAGAGAGAGAGGAGAGGGAGGTAGAGACAAAGAGAGAAAGGGGTTAATGCCTGGAAACACTCGCAAATTGTAAATACTAAATAGTTTCTTTATAATCAAGGCTAATTTTCACTTAGTTTTTCTTGAGGGAGCTGATTATATATATATATTTTTTCATTTTTACACTAGAATATTAATGAGAGATTTTTTGTATTTTTTATTTGCAGTATCGCCTTTAAAATCATCTTCAAATGAAACTAAATCAGCACCTCCGACTTCACAACGTCCACTGTTCCAAAATGATCACACACATGCAATTATTTATAATCCTGTTAGGGTAAGTACTGTGATATATATTTATACATGTATTTATGTATATGTCTTTGTGTATATTATTATGTTAAGTGGCCAAGTGGTACAATCACCAACTTATAAAATCAAGGTCACAAAATTTGACAGGAATCATGAAGATTGTGGTTCCTCAGTATAAAATTGGAGCCCTAGAGTTCATGGGGCATTTGTGTCATGCTATACTATACTTATTTCTTTCAGCATGAAAGTTATTGACCCTAAAAATTAAAGTTTCTTCCCTGAGGTTTTTGGTTCAAACCCTGACTTTTGAAGTGATTTTATTTCCTGTCCACACCAGGGTCCTTCAGACCCGAGTTTGAAGGACCTGAGTGACATGATAGTGTTTCAGAAGGATAAATTTCATTGTGATGTCTGAAAACAGAGGTATAAGATATGGAATTCAGCAACTTCAATTACAGGTAGAGATAGATATAAGTGAAGTAATTCTAACAGAGTTTGAAGCTCCATGTCCATGAAAACAAAAAAAAAATAAATTTGCAAATGTTGATTAAGCATTCATTGCAAGTTTGAATAATGTCGAATGGACAAAGGGAGATAACTCCCACACAGGTACCGAAATTGAAAATGTTTCGCAAGTTAATTGTTACTTTAACTGTAAAACTGGACAGGGACAGGTATTGACTTTATAAACATAGTTCGCCCACAATCATAACTATGTATATACAAATTTATTTAACTTATAGAATTTAGAGTCACTTATACTGCAGGTTCCTTCATGAAAAGTTGGTGGTCAAGGCCATTTGGTTTATGTGAACATTGTTGTATTTTTGTAGAGGATTGAATTTTAGAAGAAAAAAGAAAAAAAAAAAGCATATAAAGATCAATATAATCTATCTTGTCAATAAACTGATTTACCAAAATATAGCATTTTAAATTAAGATGTGTCCGGAATTACCTAAATTACCTTAATGCCCCCAATATGTCTGCTTCACGTCAGCTTTCAAAAAAAAAGTTTCTGATTGAGTCACTGTTTGTGACAGTGAAGTAGACAAAAGTGATGTTTTTATGTTGGCTCATTACATCATATGCACATATTTTAGCTTACAGTAAAAAGTTGCAGCTATGGGGATTTTACATGTTGAAAATATTGATATTTACACATCAATGATGTTTTTGCTGACCGGTTTCATTGTAAACACCTAAGAATCACACGTTTGTCTTGTTTTTTCAATAAGTAAAATCCCCATAACTGCAACTTTTTATGTGTGCAGAAATATGCCATGGATAGTACAAATGCCCACTTACAACTAGACTCAAGTATTATTATGCGAAAAATACTAAACTGAACTCAAGTTAATTGGATTTTTACATGAAATTTTGCATAATTTACTGTCACAAACACAGTGACTCAAACAGTAAGCTACAGAGGTGTATGGAAGATATGTTTAAGTTTACATCCATATGATTTTCTTTGCTAGCTTGTGTTATATATTGTTGAAAAAAAAGCATAATGCATTGATCTGAATTACTTTAACTTGTTTTTATTGAAAAAAATGGAAGAGTTACAATGCTCTAGCTGGAGTGAGCTTCCGTATGCATATCCATAGTTAAAATAATTTGATTGACACACAGGCAAGCTACATTGATCCGTTTTTCGCAGGACTCTTTGTTAGATAGAATAATATTATTATTTTATTGTTTTTTTTGCAGTTTACTCTCGATTCGGAAATCGACAAAATGGAAATTGAAGATTTAGGTAAGTTTTTATATATACAAGTATATTGGCATTGAACCCAATATCACCCATGGCCTTGGTGACCAAGTGGTCCAAGTGCCAGCTAATGGATCTCTACACCTCTTACAACATAGTCTCAAATCCTATTCCGTCAGACCCCGGTTTCATAATCATTCCTTCACTAAGGTTTTCCTTAACTTAAATCTTGCAATTTTGAAATCTTAATAATTTGAATAATTGTTAAGATTTTAAAAAAATTTAGGGTGTCAATTTAAAGATTACTTCAAGCTTAAAACATCTGTAGTTAGTTTTATCACAAATGTTTATGTGTAATTTTAAAAGAGAAATTGCCAAAATTTACTAAATTTAAGTTAAAAAAATCTAGTTAAGGAATGATTGTGAAACTGGGGGGCAGTTCCTTGTGTTAGAAAGTATGTCAGTCTGTCTGTTTGAGAATTTGAAGTTATTGGTTTTTCTGGACACTTACGGTTTCCAACACTATGATGAAATTGATAACCTTAATAAAATTGAAAAAGTCTTCACAGAAACAAGACAACATCCCACCTCCCCACCCCCCAAAAAATGGACAAGAATAGCCACACAATGAAAATAGGGACGTTGCCATAAGGAATTGTTTTAACAGCAAAACAAGATTAACAGGTTATCTGCTTGTAAAGATCAGGTAAACTGGACTCCTGTTTCTCCCATAAGCCACCTGGCCCCAGTTTTACAATCATTCCTTAACTAAGATTTTCCTTTACTTAAATTTAGCAAATTTTCACAATCTCTGATGAAATTACAGGTATTTTTTTTTTTTTTAAATTAAAAACAGATACATAACAGAGATGAAAATGTTCCGCCGATTTTATGGCCAATTTGATCATTTTTGAGATCGATGCAGAACCGGGGAAAAAATTGGGGGGGGGGGGGGGGGGGGGGGGTAGGTATAGTGACAAGATCACATATGTAACATAAGCTTGAAGTGATCTTCAAAATAGTACCTTATTTTTCTGAATTTCTTTAGCATAACTAAATTATTAGAATTAAAAAATTGCTGGATTTAAGGTAAGGGAAATTGTAGAGAAGAAATGTTTGTGAAACCTGGGCCTGATTTTATGAAAAAGAATGGTACTCTCTCTCTCTCTCTCTCTCTCTCTCTCTCTCTCTCTCTCTCTCTCTCTCTCTCTCTCTCTAAGAATTTGTGATTATTTATAGTAAAGAAGCAATCACTTTAAGGATTTCAAGGACATTCCATTTTACGATAGTGTGATGTACTTATAACATGATTTAGTAGTCTGTTTTTACACTTGGATTCATAATTTACTTGTAATCTTGATGAGTTATAAGTACTTTAGTATTTTATATGTGTCATAAATCTTGATGGGGTCTTTGTTCCCTTGATCAGTAATACACAGTATGTGTATATATGTGTTGTAAATATAATCCATAAGTGTGTTTAAAATTGCTGTAAGGACAGTTGGTTCACTCAAGGTCATGCAGGGTTACTAGTTACTTGAAATTGCTGTTGTAGGAAAAAAATAAAGACGATTAGTTTTCATATGAGATGATGCATTCAGGGTCACAAAATACTTGACGTCTTTTAACGCTTGTTGTTGGTTGTTTGGTTATTAAATTGTTTATTTTGCTGAAAATTGATTTTGCTTCAAGGTGCCAGATGAGCATAAAGACCATATTTGACATGTATGCCACAAGTACTTTTGAAAAAAAAACTGTAAGACAGAAAATTAGCTGTGAAAATTAGTCTGCAAATGTTGATGCTTGAAAATATTTTACTCCAAATTAGAGGCCCAGATGAGCACAAAGGGCCATATTTGGTCTACTTTCAAGTTGGTCAGACAACTCGGTCACTGCAGATTAAAATTGTAAATAATTGACCACATGGCTGGTTTTAACTGGTTTTATCTAATGGTCAACACAATAAAATTGACCAGTCAGCAATCATTTATAATAATTTTAAATATCTGTTTGGTATGTCATTTTATATTACAACTTTATAAACACTTGCCTTCATGGCTGACTGAAAACAATAAGGTTTATTGAAAATAAATTGTCTTTTTTTATATTCAAGAATATTCCCTTTTCAAATCAATTTTTTTTTCATTACATGTATATTCAGTGAATATTTGTCTAGTTTCTTTGAAGGTACCCTGATCTTCACTCTATGCTGACCGCTGACCACCTCATTTGTGGCTCTCTAATTGCTTGATTATTTTGGTCAAATGGTTCAGCTTAAAGTTTTAAATCCAAAAGATGTTAGGTCATGACTTGTTGGATTATTTTACTTCTAAAATTAAATTATGTTGTATGGTAATAATATGTAGGAATTAAAAAAAATTAGTTTTTTCCCTAGAGAAGCATTTCTGATTGCTAAGGGAAAGAGGTTTAAATTTAATTGTTTACTTGTTTTTAACCCTGGCAGAAAACTGTTAAATTAAGCCAAGTAGACCAATTTTATTTTATTTTTTATTTTTTTTTTTTTTTGTCCAGTTCCCTATATGAAATTGTCATGCCCCAGTTTCAAAATCTTTCCTGAACTAAGATTTTCCTTATCTTGAAATTAGAAAATTTCAGCAATCTCTCTTTGGAACTCTAAATAACATTTATCAAACAAGAGGCCCAAAAGGGCCTGTGGAGCTCAACTGACAAAAATGGTTCTTGTGCCTTCATTTATATAAACTCAGTACAGGGACTTGAGCTGACGTTAAATGCTAAATATAAAAGCTGTAGGCCTTACAGTTTCAGACAAGAATATTTTTAAATTTGACTTCCCATATAAGTATATGTAGATATATGTGCCCCTTGGTGGGACCAAAAATGGCCCAGGGGCCTTTATTTGTACGAACCTGGTAAAGGGACTTGAGCTGATTATGAAAGCTTAAAGCCTTACAGTTTCAGAGAAGAAGATTTTTAAATTTGATTTCCCATATATGCATATGTAGATATATTGGCCCTTAGGGTGGGACCAAAAATGGCCCAGGGGCCACCATTTGTACAAACTTGGTAAAGGGACTTGAGCTGATGTTAAATGCCAAATATAAAAGCATTATGCCTTACAGTTTCAGAGAAGAAAATTTTTTAATTTGATTTCCAATATATATATATGCAGATATATGGACCCCTGGGGTGGGGCCAAAAATGGACCGGGGACCACCATTTGTAAAAACTTGGTAAAGGGCCTCAAGCTGATATTAACTGCCAAATATGAAAGCTTAAGGCTTCATGGTTTCAGAGAAGAAGATTTTCAAAGTTGATATCTCATTATAAGCCATATTTGCATATGCAGATATATGGACCCCTGGGGTGGGGCCAAAAATAGACCGGGGGCTACCATTTGTTCAAACTTGGTAAAGGGGCTCAAGCTGATATTAACTGCCAAATATGAAAGCTTGAGGCTTCATGGTTTCAGAGAAGAAGATTTTCAAAGTTGATTTTCCATTATGAGCCATATATGCATATGCTGATATACGGACCCCTGGGGTGGGGCCAAAAATGGACCGGGGGCTACCATTTGTACAAACTTGGTAAAGGGGCTCAAGCTGATATTAACTGCCAAATATGAAAGCTTAAGGCTTCATGGTTTCAGAGAAGAAGATTTTCAAAGTTGATTTTCCATTATGAGCCATATATGCATATGCTGATATACGGACCCCAGGGGTGGGGCCAAAAATGGACCGGGGGCCACCATTTGTACAAACTTGGTTAAGGGGCTCAAGCTGATATTAACTGCCAAATATGAAAGCTTAAGGCTTCATGGTTTCAGAGAAGAAGTTTTTCAAAGTTGATTTTCCATTATAAGCCATATATGCATATGCAGATATATGGACCCCTGGGGTGGGGCCAAAAATAGACCGGGGGCCACCATTTGTACACACTTGGTAAAGGGGCTCAAGCTGATATTAACTGCCAAATATGAAAGCTTAAGGCTTCATGGTTTCAGAGAAGAAGATTTTCAAAGTTGATTTTCCATTATAAGCCATATATGCATATGCAGATATATGGACCCCTGGGGTGGGGCCAAAAATAGACTGGGGGTCACCATTTGTACACACTTGGTAAAGGGGCTCAAGCTGATATTAACTGCCAAATATGAAAGCTTAAGGCTTCATGGTTTCAGAGAAGAAGATTTTCAAAGTTGCTTTTCCATTTTAAGCCATATATGCATATGCAGATATATATGGACCCCTGGGGTGGGGCCAAAAATAGACCAGGGGCTACCATTTGTTCAAACTTGGTAAAGGGGCTCCAGCTGATATTAACTGCCAAATATGAAAGCTTAAGGCATCATGGTTTCAGAGAAGAAGATTTTCAAAGTTGATTTTCCATTATGAGCCATATATGCATATGCATATATATATGGACCCCTGGGGTGGGGCCAAAAATAGACCGGGGGCTACCATTTGTTCAAACTTGGTAAAGGGGCTCAAGCTGATATTAACTGCCAAATATGAAAGCTTAAGGCTTCATAGTTTCAGAGAAGAAGATTTTCAAAGTTGATTTTCCATTATGAGCCATATATGCATATGCTGATATACAGACCCCTGGGGTGGGGCCAAAAATGGACCGGGGGCCACCATTTGTACAAACTTGGTAAAGGGGCTCAAGCTGATATGAACTGCCAAATATGAAAGCTTAAGGCTTCATGGTTTCAGAGAAGAAGTTTTTCAAAGTTGATTTTCCATTATAAGCCATATATGCATATGCAGATATATGGACCCCTGGGGTGGGGCCAAAAATAGACCGGGGGCCACCATTTGTACACACTTGGTAAAGGGGCTCAAGCTGATATTAACTGCCAAATATGAAAGCTTAAGGCTTCATGGTTTCAGAGAAGAAGTTTTTCAAAGTTGATTTTCCATTATAAGCCATATATGCATATGCAGATATATGGACCCCTGGGGTGGGGCCAAAAATGGACCGGGGGCCACCATTTGTACAAACTTGGTAAAGGGGCTCAAGCTGATATTAACTGCCAAATATGAAAGCTTAAGGCTTCATGGTTTCAGAGAAGAAGATTTTCAAAGTTGATTTTCCATTATAAGCCTTATTTTCACTTTTTACGAAGTACGACAGAAAAACGCTTAAAACGCGTAACCTAGTTTTTGACAGAATTTCACGAAATGTACAACCTACATGTTTAAGGGTGTCTAGAAGCTAAATATCACATCAGATTTTGAATATAACCCATGGTTTCAGAGAAGAAGCTTATTTTAGGTTTTTTACATTCTAGGTCGCTGTGACCTACTTTTGGTTGCCATGGAAACCAATTGTACAAATTTTCATCTACTCCTTCTAAGGATCATTCCTGCAAAGTTTTGCTAAAATTGGCCCAGTAGTTTCTGAGTTTTTGCTGTTAACGGACGCACGCACGCACGCACGCGCGCATCATGCCATAAGCTCATCTGGCTTTAGCCAGTTGAGCTAAAAACTAAATATGGATGTTATGTGATCTTCAAAATGACGCCTAAAATTCCTTTTATATCTAAACATTTAATAAAATCATTATGACTTCAAACTTGATAGGTTTATGTTAAGGAAAATCTGAGTTAAAAAATGATTGTGAAACTTGGACCAAAATGTGGATTTCGTTGCTTATCTATGATATGTTGGCTAGCAGTGTACTTTAGTTAAAAGCAGTTTTGAAACACTCAAAACTTACACAGACAAATAAATCTATTTTTAGCTAAAGCATTTAGATAAACATAGGTTTCATAATGTGTCCAGGAGCTGTCTGTAAATATTTGGACAAGTGGAAAACTGGAATTTGACCACCATAATAGTACACAATTTGTGTGTTGACCTTATTTTAACTTTTAAAAGTACATGTTGATAGTTTATCTTAGACAGACCATGTATCATAAAATTTGTAACCAGATGAGCGAAAGTAGAGTAATGGTATTTTATGCCCAAGTCAGTCAGTTCTAGGATGGTGGAGGAAACTGGAGTGTCTGGTGAAAACCAAAGCTCTTTTTGCAAGTGAGCTGACAAGTAAAGATCTGCCTTGATAGGGGTTTCAGACTCAGGTGGAGAGAGGCACTGTGGTCTGTAAACCTGTGTTTTGACCACTTGGCTACCTAGGCCCCCCTATGATCATATGAAATAAGTTACCTAGCAAGGAAGATGTTAAGATTTGCAATTTCAAACTCTTACAGAAAAAGATTAAGCCTATAGCAAGCATTTACAAAAATGGCTCTTTTATTGTGTCTTAAATTACTGTCAGTCCATCTGTGTGTTTGTATTTCTGTTCATCTAAGTCACGAAAAAGGTACAAAAAGGAAACCTGTTTAGATGGGTTTTATTTGCAGGTTGTTCATACATAATAGCGTTTGAAATGCACAACTTCACTGGCCCTTTGGCTTTATAAACCCATTTGAGCCAGGTTTGACTGTTTCTAAATATTTTTTCTGATCAAGTCGTTGTTCCGTCTAACACTTGCCAATTCATTTTTTCTGTACAACAGTGGTTTCATTTATGGCATAATAGCATTTTATCTAGAATCAGGTGAGCATTTCAGGCCCAGGTTTTCCACATTCAGTATTCTGAATACAGTCACCTTGACATCTCCCAGTTAAAACAGAAACAAATGGCATGTTGGTTATCAGAGAATCTTTGTGTAAGCTACATAAAGTGACTTTTGTCAAACTTTTTATAGAATCCCTTTTTTCACATTAATCTTGTCTTTCTGTGTATGTGTATATATATATATATATATATATATATATATATATATCATCTTCATATCTTTCAGCAGGTACAGAATTAGAATTCTTTTAATTGTTTTATCTGCTTTGGCATTTTCTCATTTCATTTTTCATACACTACTTTTTTGTATCTTCGTAATTGTTTGGCATATTTCTTTGTTCTTATTCTATCTTTACCTGTAAGATGTTGGAGAAAGAATAATATTTGACTTACTTTTCCATAATCCATCACCTGAATTTCACAAGTCAAGTGGAAACAGTTTTCTGTTGTTAGGGTGCTTTGATATAATGAGTAGTCAAATTGGAAGGGGAAAGGGAGGGGGAGGGGCTTTTAATTGTGGCTAGACTGGTCAAGTTGTCTGAAGCATGCATGTATGGTACATGAGGACTCTGACCATCAATATTTGAAAACCCACTTGGTACAGATTTGAAAATAAACATGTTTATCAGTCCACCTGCCTAGGGATATAGTTTTCCCAAGGCACTCTGGTTTACTCTGCCTCTCTAGAACTGTCCAATTTTATTTAAATAAAAAGATGGTTACTGGGGTGTAAACCTGTATTCTCGTCAGTCCACTGTCACCAATTTCAGAAATGTTTTTTGGACTTGAAAGATGGCATGTATAAAAATCTCATCCAGGGTTATAATCATTGAGTTCATAAATTGAGTTTGGAAGAAAAATCTCAGCTTTTTTTTCTGATTACCACCACAAAAGTGACATTTATTCAATACAAATAATTTTATATGTCTGGGTGAAGTAAGGAAAATTTGTGTCGGATTTACTTACACACTTTAAGTTTTTTTTTGCAAATGATTGGTGGAGTTAGCATTTCTAAAGTCTCTAGTCAGAAGGATATAGATTTATATACAAATAAATATATATATATATATATATATATATATATATATATATATATATATATATATATATATATATATATAATATAAAATTGGTGAGGTATACATTTTTAGAGTCCCTATTTAGAAGTGTGCATATATATATTCCTTGCTGACATATAAAAGCTGTCGGTTAATTGATGCAATCATATGTTGTTGTCAACATCAGGAAGTCAAGTTCATGGCATTTAAGAAGAAAACTTTGTTGTTTTAGGTAATTCGGTTTATTTCTTATGATTTATGATAAGTTTG
Source organism: Tegillarca granosa (assembly GCA_029721355.1). Taxonomy (NCBI): domain Eukaryota; kingdom Metazoa; phylum Mollusca; class Bivalvia; order Arcoida; family Arcidae; genus Tegillarca; species Tegillarca granosa. The sequence goes on from CM056608.1 coordinate 23,107,826, forward strand.
TTTCTGTTGCTAAGGTAACCATTATGTATGTAGATTTTGGTAGTTGTTTTTGCTTGATAGCTAAGGTGTACATAACAGGTTTCGTTTTTTGGTGGGATGCCTTTTACACTTAATGTTAATTCCTGTATTCACTGATTTATTTGTATTCTAGTTTCCAACTTGGGCAAATTTTAGTGTGGGTTAGTCAGTTGGCTTGCTGAAGGTCATTAGTCAGTTGGCTTGTTGAAGGTCCACGGTTTTTGAACTGACCACTTAAAAGAAAGTATCTTTACAAAGGCATAAACATCATTACTCAACTCCATTGGTGGAGAAAAAAAATGTAATGAAGATGACTAGCAGACCAAAATTTGAATCTGGGCCCCTAGATTTTGATAACCTTTTTACCATGTGTTACTATTTGGATTAATAACTTGAAGCATGCCAAGTCCTTTCCCTTGAAATTGTAGGCTTTATCACCTATGATAACAGGTGACTTCAACTTGGGTTTAGAGTTTGAATAATCAGCCTCGAAAATCATGGACCTTTGGCAAGCCAACTGACAATCTAGAATCTGCCCCAAATATAATTCAGACCTAAGCATTTTAAAAATAGCACATGACAGAGGCATTGTAATTATTAAGCACATGCTTTAGACCACTTGGCCACTGAGGCAGAGTCTCTGAGTAACCACATTATACATTATCAATGTTTTATTCACAGTCTGAGGTTATGGGTATGAGCCTTGGCAGGACCAAATGTAAGATTTTAAAGTTTTATATACTGCATTCTTGTGAGACTGGGGCCTCGGTGGCCGAGTGGTCTAAAGCACGCACTAACGGATCACAGTGCCTCTCACCGCCTAGGTTCAAATCCCACTCGGGACAGATCCTAGTGTGAGAAAGTTTGTCAGTTCGCTTGCCAAAGGTCAGTGGTTTTCTCCGGTTTCCTCCACCATCCCAGAACTGGCCACCTCGAAATAAGTGAAAGATACTTGACTGGAGTGTGAAACACCATTACTTCACTCCACTCCACTCTTGTCAGACTTGAATTATGAGGATAGAGTATTGACAGAAGGAATAATGTGACTAGGAGAGTTGGAGGTTATGGGTATATCCTTGACAGGGCCTTATGTAAGACTTCATATGTAACTTTTAGATACTGCTTTAATTTCTTGCCAGACTACTGGATTATGAGAACAAAGTATTGACTGATTCACCTGGTAGGAGGAATAATGTGACTAGGAGGGCGGTTTGCTTGTCTGCGGCATACTTACTCTATTAGTTAAATTGTTAAAATCGCTCTGAGTATGCACTAGTACAAAGCATACTTATACGTTTCCCACATACTCAAGCTTGTTCTTCAATTAATCTTTTAAAATTAATTAACTTGCTCTCATTGTGAGTACGGTAAAGTGGAAAAATTGCTGATGCAGCATTAAACAACATTACAACATCAACAGCAACATAACTCTCACAAATGTCGACCAAAACAGGAAGTGTAGAGTTATTTATATGATAATTTTGTTGATATATAGATAAAAAATTACCTATTTTCACATTAAATTGGGAAATGTCAACGTTTGGTAATTCTGACAATCTAAGCATGATGGATATTGAAATAAAGTCAAGGAAACAAATGCTCATTAAAATAAAATCCATGTCTGCTGTGGGTTTAATAAAAACGGCTAAATCAATAACATTGTCATTTTATTAAATAAGCTATAACTGAAACTCCCATTTCACTGTCATCTTCTCGTTAAAATCAAGTGTAATAAATAATAACATTGTTATTCTTGAAGACATAAGTTTGCTTTAGTTGGTTAACGAGATTTAATATTCCGGTCTGAAATTATATTAAGATTTCATCATCATCAGCTACACATGAATCTTTGAGTAAAGCCCTTATAAAGTTAGGGGTTCTTCGGATGAGACCTTAAAAACCGCTGTCCTGTGTGGCTGCAGGCTTGGCATGCTAAAGAACCCTGGCTGCACGTTGCCCTTAACACATTGCAAAGGCCAAAATTTCTAGCACTTCACCTATAGCCGGCCATGTCTCGATGTCTCAATATAAGTGAATTATTCTTGACTGGGACATAAAACAGCATTAAATCATTTAGTTGGACTCAGTATTGTTGCTATGAATTCTGGATTAATTTTCAAAGAAGACCCTACCTGTTAGTTTTAAGTGTGCTATTTGGTGCTACTAGGTTAACACGGACGTGTTTAAATTAAATTCCTTCATTTAAAAATGAAACAAGAATAACAAGGGCAGTTACTTTGGAGACATATACTGTTCACCCTCTATCTAAAACCAACCTCACCCTACCCCACCCCACCCCACCCCACCCCAATACATCCCCAATATTGACTCAGGGACCAACTTGAATATTTTTTTACCTCACGATCTTGCTGATTGATCTACACACCAAAATTTGGTATGTTACAAATCATCTTTTGCTGGTATACATTTTTTTCAAGTTTGGTTTAAATCCATCCATAGATATGAATGTTATTTAGATTGATTAATTGATTGATTTTATGGGTTTTTATGTCCAAGTCAAGAATAATTTACTTATATCAAGACTTCACCAGTTATCAGTGAAGTGACAGAAATATTGACCTTTGCAGTGCACTTAGGGCTTACTTTAACATATCACACCTGCCATGACATGGGTCATTTGTTTTTGAAGTCTCATTCGAAGGACCTCATGACTTTGATTTCTAAATGCTGAGTGCATGGGGGAAAGAATTATCAGGTCTTGGTCAGACCTGGTCATTGAATGTTATTTAGAGGATATGATGTTAGGATATGTAGGATGAAAGGCAAGGTAATTCATGTTTCCCCTTAAATCTCTAATCAGGAGATTTTGAATAGGAACAAAATCCTGTACAAAAAAAAAAAAAAAAAAAAAAAAAAAAAAAAAAAAAAAAAAAATCCAAAGGTAACAAGAAACATGGATTTAACAGACATGGTTTTTATGATTTTTTATTAAAAAAGTTGTATAAAATATGAGCCAAAGAAACCTTAAACTCTTGCATTAATGGTTAATTGGTCATCACATAGATATTCTCACTATATTTAGTTTAACATTGTAAAAAAAAAAAAAACATTTTAAAACTTTTCCTCAGGAAAATGAAATAGAAAAACATGAAATTTACATAATTTTTATGATGAAATGGATTACTGAAATGAATTATCCCTTTAATCTGTCATTTTGCAGGTGCTTGTTTGTTTACTCGTTGGATTTCAGTATAAGTACTGAAATGTAAACAGCACGTACATATTTGCATAATTAATGAGCATTTAAAAGTTTTGATTTATTGCATTGTTTATGTGTTAACATTATGTTACCTGTAATTGATTACCTGTGGTTGGAACTTAATTGATGCTGAATACGGTTGAATGTGTTGGTTGTTTATATGCAACATGATCAATTGCTTGTATATATGTTAATTATTCTGTGTGGTTAACTCTCACTTGAAGGGAAACAAGTGAGAAGGCAAGGGAGGCCCATAAGTGATCACTTCTACATGAATGTAACCAAGTGACGATGACTCTTCTTAAAGATACCATTTTTTGGGTGGGGTGGCGGGTTTGTTTTGTGGGGTAAGATCATAAAAGTGATGGCTATACATTTAACGATGACTGAAGGGGACATCAGATTGAGGGGGAACCCATATAAATGATGGGTATAATCTAATTTAATCTGCATTAATCTATGCAGTTAGCCCTAACTTAAAGGTATACCAATGAAGGGAAATTAGTGGTAGCTAGTCTGCAAACAAAAGTTCAAGTTACATATAAAATTAGAAAATGAAGATTTCAGTGTTAATTCATGCCAATTATTTCACATTCATGTATCATATAAACTTTTTGAATTTGAAAATCTTAGTAATCTGATGTACATAGTAATTCAGTGGTTAATCAACTGTAATCTGCCTTGGTTAAATTTATTAGACACTAATTAAATGAAATTCAGTCAGTAAAGGGCTTTTAGAATTGTTCATAAAAAAGAGTTATGTCTCTTTTTGGAGTCAGCAAAAGGGGGATAATTTAAGATAAATCATAAACAAAAATGTTGTTTATGAAAACAATTATTGTAAAGGTAGATCTTTTAGTTTGGTTTTGCATTTTAATGGAGATTTGTAATTGCCAATAGATGTTGATTTAATTTGTTTATGATATTTTATGATCAGATCATATTTGATTTAGTATGATAGAGTAATATTTTTTTTTTCTTCATATTTTACAGATGAAAATGAAGATCAGGCATTTGCAAAATTTATGCGTGCTCATAAATGTTACGACCTCATTCCCACCAGTGCCAAGCTTGTTATTTTTGATACACAGTTAAATGTGAGTATTAATAGAGTAATCTCCCCTTGAAGACACTCTTCTTCTTTAGAGATCAATTAGTTTTACTTGAATATACATGTATATATACTCTTATGATTATAACATTGGCATGTTTTGTTTGGCAATGTTTTGTGCACTTACTAAACTGCCAAAACATTGCAAAAAATTTTAACTTGAAACGGATATACAGGAAAAAACTTTCCACAGAATATGCAAAGCATTCTTTAAAAGTTATATTATGTACTGTATAAAGATTTTATCAAAACCGCAAAATTAAATGTAGACATTTCAAAAAAAAAAAAAAAAGTTACTTAGTTTCTTTATGACAAAAAAGAAAGATGGTATGTCTGTTGTGTATGTCATATGACTAAAAGGTGTGTTTGGACATTGTCGGTCCTAAAAAGTTTTGAATGTTTTAAAAGTTGCATAAAACAGAATCAAGCTATGAATCAGGTCCAATTGTTTTTTAATTAACATTTCTTAACTGAAATATAACAAATTTTGCCAATAGCTTTTGGGATTATGCATTAACATTTTTGACAGAATTATAAGTATAACAGGTGTTATAAGAGCAATATGATTTTCAAAATGACACCAGAAATCTGGAATATCTTAACAAATAACAAAAACCATAAAAAATTCAAATTTTCTTAAAATTGTGTTAAGGAGTTGAGTAATCATGTTTATTTTATTTATATAAAGGCTGTCATTTCTGGAATGTGGAGGAAACCAGAGTGCCCACAGAAAAACCACCAATCTTTGATTAGTAAACTGACAAACTTTTTCACAGTAGGATCTGTCAAGTGGGATTTGAAATTAGGAGGTTACAGGCACTCTGATCCAGAAATGTGTGCTTTGAACCACTTGACCACCAAGGTCTCATTAAGTTTAGAAAAAAACTTATTGTGAAATTTGTACAAGGAGACTGAATAATGTAACAAAAATGAATATATTTTATATCCATGTCTGAATCTGTATGCATTGACCACACTCTGAAATAGATTTTTACTTGTAAGATATATATATATATATATATATATATATATATATATATATATATATATATATATATATATATATATATATATATATATTAGTAATGAGAAACTATTGAAACAGCATCAATATATGAGCAGTGTATTATATCAATGTATCTGGATGAAAAAGTTAATGTTTATTTTTTGGCAAAACAACAAACGTAACATCAATATCTGTGTATATAATTTTATATATATGATGTTTTAAACAAGTAGTATTCAGAGTCTTCCCTGTCAAGATTGTTTTACTGATAACAGTATATAAATTGTAAGAGCTTTGTATATGACTGAGGTCAAGGTTATCTTCAAGGTTATTTTGTCTATTTTTCTGTATAGTCACCTTTCTTGTGTATTTGAAGTTATGTCCTTGGTTTTATTTGTAAATTGTGATTTATTTTATTGTTGAAATAATACCTTCAGAATATCTTAAGTTGAAAGGGAAATTTAAAGCAAGTCCACTTAAACAAATTAATTTTAAGATTGAATAAAGCCAGACACCATTGACAAATATTGGTTGAAGATGATAAGAAAAATTTATATCCTGAAACAAACCATGAATGACAGCTTAACAATGAAACAGACTATGAGTGACAGGTTTATAGTGAAAGAGATTATGGGTGACAGATTAAAAACATGAAATAGATCCTTAAAGATGGTGATGAGTTTTGTATGGTTTTAAAACATGCCGATTTTTCAGAAGTTGCTGACAACCAAAGAAAATTGTCTTTTGCCTTGGTGCCAACAATGTTAGAAAGATTTTTTTTTTTTTGTGAGGGGAAGAGAGTATGCTAGAATTAAGCTCAGACCTTATTCTTTAAAGCACCTGTGCCACCACAAAAAGCGGCCTTGATGGCTTAGTGGTCTAAAGCATGCATCATAGTTCCACTTAGGTTCTAAAACCCACTTTTGCAGATCTTTCTATGAGTAAGTTTGCCAGTTAGCTTGCCAAAGGTGGACGGTTTCCTCTTATCAGTGATGCAGTACAGTTTTTGAAAAAACTATTTTTGGACTCTTGACATCGGTCACTAGAGAATCTTCTAATGGTTTTGTAACATTGATCTCTAAAAGGTCTTTTCAGGGTTCTGTGACATTGGTTGATAAAAATCACCTCAGGGCTTTGTGACACTGGTCCCTAGTAAGTGGCTCCAAATTGTTAAATGTGTCAAACATACTCTGGTTTGGTTAGATGGTTTCAGGGATCAGATGTTATGCCCACTTTTTTTTCTAGTTGGTTGGCTGCATGGTTTTTTTATGAAACAAGAAAACAAGAATGACCATTTAAAGATTGATTTTAAACATCTGAGTACCATAATTCTTTGTATCAATTGAAATTATGCTGCTGTCAATATTTATGGATTTTTCATTTGTCAAAGTAATCTTTGTTTATACCTAGTCTGGTTACATATTAGCATGTATTGATGTTGGGAGAAAAAATGTTTGAATATTAAAACATTGTCCTTGTGATGAATATATTCGTGTAATTTTATGGAAAAGTATTCAAAGCCTGACCTTGATTTATTATGTCGACTTTTCTAAAGATGACGGTAACATTGTAAATGACTGATTAAATGTCATTGTTGTTCTTGGCCGAGTTTCATAATGATGCAGTGGTACAATTGTTTCCCCATTTAAAGTGCTGCCATAACTTTTACACCTATGGGTGGATTTTGATCAAACTTGGTAGAAATGTATACCAATATGAGATGATGTGTCAAATTTATTTACGGAAGGGGTTCTTGTCTCTTAGGTGACTGCTCTAGTTTTAAATGAGAAGGGTAGGCCTAATTTCCTTTTAAGGTGTTAAGGGTTGTTGCCCCATCACAAGGTTACCACTATTGGAATTTGACAAGACAAATATGATCTTTTACAGAGGAAATGCTCTTGGTATATTATGTTGTTGTTTTGTAATTTTTTTTATTATTTTATTATTATTATTATTATTATTATTATATTGTTTTGTTGCCTGCCAAAAATGCCTATTGATTTGCCAGTAAAACTTTAATGAAAAATACTAAACTTTATTCAAATCCATTGGATTTTTTTATATTAGTTTTCTGAAATAGACTATAACAAACCACAGTGAGATAGTTCAGTTTGTTCCTGTCTCAAATCCAGGGCTACACAAATGCCGGTAGGGTCAATTGGCGGTAGGCAAAGGGTACATCAACACCCCCCTCCCAATGATCGGCATTTTTAAGTATGAATCGGTGTTTTTTTTGCCAAAAATCGGCATTTGTGAAGGCCTGCTCAAATCTGGAACCAGTTTACAGTAAAACCTTTATACATTGCCGCCATTAGTTCAGTAAGGTTTTGACATAATAGAGGATTGCAGTGCAATGTTGTAATGGTGTTTTATGCCCAACTGAAGATACTTTTACTTATATCAAAGCAGCCAGTTCTGGGATGGTGGAGAAAACCAGATTGCCTGGAGAATACCACCTTTTGGCACTTTAACTTACAAATTTTCTCACACTAGGATCTGGCCTTTAGTGGGACACAAACTTAGGTGATGAGAGGCACAGTGATCTATAAGTGATGAGAGGCACAGTGATCTATAAGTGATGAGAGGCACAGTGATCTATAAGTGATGAGAGGCACAGTGATCTATAAGTGATGAGGGGCACAGTGAACTATAAGTGATGAGAGGCACAGTGATCTATAAGTGATGAGAGGCACAGTGATCTATAAGTGATGAGAGGCACAGTGATCTATAAGTGATGAGAGGCACAGTGATCTATAAGTGAATGCTCTATACGGTGGAGTTGTCTGAAAAAAGAACAACAACTTTTGGCAAGTTAACAGTCAAATTTTCTAGGATCTTCCTTTAAGTGGGAACCAAACTTAGGCAGTGAGAGACATTGTAATCTATTAGTGAATGCATTAAACCATTCCACCACAGAGGCCTCAGTTTCATGATTTAATTGAGTTTTATAAAAATAACGTAAAATATATAGATTTTGAGATTGTGGGTCATTTTAACAGGGGTTTTTCTGTGTTTTGATTACATACAGAGTCCTGAATATTACAAAGACAACCAATGTTTATTTTCAATTTCACTTCATAACCTAGAATAAGATTAAATTTGTTTTTTCTGTGTATTGAATTGGGTTAATCATTAAAATAGAAAAGAAAAAGGGCAGGTCAAGACCTTGTTAAAGTTTGTTTCAAAAAAAGTGTGTGTGTGTGTGTGTGTGTGTGTGTGTGTGTGTGTGTGTGTGTGTGTGTGTGTGTGTGTGCACTGTTGTTTATATGTGTACATATTTGTGTATGATCATTCTACATTTGCAAAGGAAATAGTTTGTGTAAGGTTGTAAAGATGAATGGTTTGTATATTGTTTCTAATGTCCTGGGGACACTTAGGTAGCAGAGTGGACTAAAGTGTGCTCTATCGATCACACTGCTTCTTATTGTCTAAGTTTGAATCCCATTCTGGCAGTTCCTATGTGAGAGATTGTCAATATGCCTGCTAAAGGATGGTGGTTTGTTCAAGTTACTCTGGTTTTTCTCCACCAATTAGAGCTAGCCATCAGTAATTCATATCTTTTTTATTGCCAAATGGTTCATTCTATATACAAAACTCTTGAACACAGTATCACAGGAATGCTGCAAATGAAATTACCTCCCTTTAAAAATTGTTTACTATATTCATTTAATGTAAATTAAACAAGAAAATTTCACACAGGAATATTGATAGTTAATGTGAATGGGTTATATTTTGGCAGGCGTTAGGGTATAACATGTTTACAAAAAACTGTCAGACTTTTTGTCTCCAAAGACCTTTATTGTTTTCTGCATATTTGTAGCTTTTTTTTTGTACAGCATTTACCATAGAATGCATGTTTGTCTTGTTTGTTGATGTGTCATGCATCTAGGTCATACCAGTGCATTGTGGGAACGCCATTGTCTGTCACATTAAAGTGCTAAAGCACTCTTAGGTCATTAAAAAAAAAGAAGGCCATGGGTTAAATAAACTAGTTGTATAAAGTTGGATTCTAAAATTCAAGTTGAAACAGAATTTTTCCATGCCCTAGAAACAAAATGACCTACATACCATAAAGTGCTTACTTAGAGTGGAATTTTTTTCACCTCCAGGTCTAAATTTTTCTTTCACTTACATGTATATCAATATAGTCAGCTCTAGAGTGTGGTGGAGTAATGGTGTCTTGCACCCAAGCCAAGTTTCTTTCTCTTATGTCAAGATGCTCAGTTTTTGGTTTTGGAATTGTGGAGAAAACTAGAGTTTTCAGAAGAAAAAAAGGCCTTTGGCAATTCACTTATTGACATACAGTACTTTCTTGCACTAGTGGGGATTGAACTTTGATCCTGCACTTTACACTTTTCTGTCACTAATACCAAAATAGATGAAAGATAAAGAAATATTTAGATCCATTTTGATATACAAGAAACTAAAAATGTCTGTCGGAAATTTAAAAAAACAACAGGTGTTCATTGTCTGAATTTCAGCTTTTGAAATCTCAACTGAATTTTTGAAAATTGATGTTTTATTTTTATTTTACAGGTGAAAAAAGCATTTTTTGCATTAGTATATAACGGTGTAAGAGCAGCACCTCTCTGGGACAGTACACTACAGGATTATGTTGGTAAGAGATTCTAGATGTCAATTTCACAAAATAATGGCAATTTCACAAAATAATGTTATTGTTCTCACAAAAGTTGTATGTGAAACAAACCTCTGTAAACTGAATACTTGTATAATTATGTATTTGCTTTTTACTATGATGTCATTCCACATCTCATCAATGCCAGGTAATGAAAGACAAAAAAACCATGTGATTAAAAATAGACATATGCACAATTGCCCAACACTGGATATTTTAATCTTTCATAAATTTAGATGGGAAAATTTAAAAATAGCTAAATCTCCTTGGATTTAGTGGCATGTTCCTTTACATTTCCAAAACTTAATTGAGCAAATGGTGGTGATAAATTGAAGCTTAATGAGATACCATAAGGTATCAATGTTTTGGAGCTATGTTTCCACTAAGAAGTATAATGTCACAACTTCAATTTATTGAAAAAGATTCATTGGCACATTACATTGGAATTGGTATATACATGTGTAAGATACATTCAAATGTATCTATCCATCAGGTAGGTCAAAGATATAAATATAATATCTAGGTCAAATGTATAAATGAATCTAGGTCAAATATATAAATATATTAGATGAGAACATAAGGAGTAATAATGTCACCAGCACAATGTTCCTTTGTGTGGATACATGCATAAAAATCATGTGACATATTGAAATACCCTTGTTTGCTATATCATTTCTTGGCTTCGCTCATTTTATTTAAAAATGATTGGGATAAATAAAGCCCTGTCTACAAAAACATTTTGATGTCATCCCTGGTTTAGTAGGGGGATATATAGAAATTGTCTTGTTCATCTTTCTGAATAATGTGTCCATTCCATAACTTGCATTTCTATGGATGGATTTTGATCAGTCTAGGCACAAAGATGAAGATCACATATTTGGTTCCATAGGCCATTTTTGGTTGTTTGTGAAATTTTGACTCTGAGAGATTGTTCTAGTTTGGTCAGCAGGTGTATATTTGAAGTTAGATATGTTTGTTGAGCCTGGCAATGCCATAAGGTGAGACTAAGGTGTTACTTTTATGGTGTCAGTGGCAACAGTGTCAAAATATGAAAGTTTGTGTATTTTCTACTCGATCAAAAAACTATCCAGGTGAGACATTTAAATCCGTGGAATTCTTATATATTTTTGTGGTTTCTTTTTTGTGGCATATCGGTAGCTGACTATTCAGATTAAGCATATTTCAATATTCAGAATACATAGGAATTACCCAGTAGGTTTAGACTTTCTAGATATTATCTAGATATTTGAAATACATGTAATACAATTTTTCCGAAGAAAAACTTCAAGTTATCAATTGTATTTTTTAAAAAAAAAAAAAAAAAGAATGTTTCTAGCTAGGTATCAAAGTCCTACAGATATTGGGGCTTGGGTGGCCAATTGATCTCAAGTGTTTGTTTACAGGTCACAGTGCCTCTCACAACTAAGGTTCAAACCCCACGTGTGGAGATTAATGTGTGAAGCATTTGTCAGTACACTTGCTGAAGTTATGGTTTTCTCCAGGCACTCTTGTTTCCTCAACCAACCTATAGCTAGAAATTATCGTCTCAATATAAGTGAAAAAAAAAATCTTGACCGAGGTGTAAAAAATCATAATAATATATATATATATATGTTGATATGTTGATATATATATATCTCAATATTGCTGAAAAACTATTTAATTACTGCTGATGAGAATGGATTGTTACCCTGCAACAACAGCTGCAACAAAAATTCAGACCTTGATCAGTTGTTATGATTTTTTTTTTTACAAGAGAAGCCATAGTAGCTGTGGATAGATTCTGCTTTTAGATTTGCCTTTTTTTTAAAAGTTAAATAAAAAATTTGGTGTAAAGCTATATTTATTATAAGTGCTTGATGTCTGAGGAAGGATATTAACCCATGGAATAGAAGAATGTACAGAAATAAATTAGGTAGATGATGGATTTTATTTTGTCTGTAAGCTGTGCTCAAGCTATTGCTCGATGTGAAATCAATAATGTTCTGGGGAATTTGAGTTTAAATGTCATATGTACTTTATAGTCTCTTCAGGGTATCAACTATCTAATTAGCTTACAGTTTTTAGGTGCAATTTTGAATCGAAGATAATGCTTCTTGCTGACTATTCACAATTTCTTTCTTTTTTTTTTTTTTTAAATTTACATGACTAAAATTGTTTTATTCTGTTGTAGGTATGTTAACAATAACAGATTTCATAAATATTCTACACAAATATTACAAAACAAAAGATGTAAGTATTCTATATAGACCCATTTTCAACTTGGTCCCCAACCTCACCACCACTAACCCCCCCCCACCCCCCACCCCACCCCATTTCTTCAACTTTAAAGATAAACTTTTCTATTCCCCCTTCCCTTCTTAAAGAACAACAGACCTAAATGCTACACATCTTTTACCTTGCAAAAATTATATTTAACTAAATCTCTACATGCTACACTCCCTGCCACTTAAAAAATTATGTCCTTATAGCACATAACCAAATAAACTTTTCCACATTTCACACCAACAAATTCAACCCTGATATGTCTTCTGTTCAGTCACTTGGTCTCATTGGCTGTGTGGCCTGAAGGGTGGTCTTACTGAACCATCGTCTCTTGCCACCTTTATTTCTATGTTGGCAGATCTTAATTTGCTAAAGTTTGTCAGTTTGCTTGCTGAATGATGTTAGATTTTTTAAGTGGCAGGGAGTGTAGTGTGTAGAGATTTAAGTCATATAAATTTTTTTGCAAGGTAAAAGTCTTGACTGGGTTGTAAAACTAAAACTACATTCCATTCTGTTGTACAAATCTAAAAATACTCGGACCTTTTGCAGAAACAATTACTTGGCTTTTACATAAAAGATAGATATACATAGTTTTTTGTGACTTCTTAGTATGTGTTAACAAGACAGTGGTATGATTTGTGTATTGGTAAATTGTAGTTGTTTTCTACAAATTTACCTGCTACTTGAGTCCTAGGTCATTAAGATTCATTACCTGTTTCCTGAGTCTTAGGTCGTTAAGAATTGTGACTTACCTGACCATTATAGAACAAACATTCTTAACACAAATGATTTATGATTCAAATTGTTAGGTATTTATGTTGGAAATGAAATTTTGAATGTTCGTGCATTAGGAAATTTTTAATTTTTTTTTTTTTTTTTTTTTTTTTTTTTTTTTTTTTTTTTTTTTTTTTTTTTTTTTTGTAATGTTCTAGAATTAACAAGGAAAAATAATCTCACTAGCTAGATTATTTATTTTCCTTTTTTTTTTTTAATTAAAATTTCAAAAATTCAAAATTCAAAAAAAAATTCAAACTTTAGACATCGAGATTGGCTTAACCTATACAAGTGCAACCAAATAGAATTTCAGACAATTCCAAAGAAATTTCAAAAATTTCTAATTTTTGTTAAAATATATACCACTTATGATTGGTATTTTAATAAATGTAGATTTATAGGATTTTTATTAATGAAAAAAATAATACTTATATCTTTTCTAATTCAGGTACGCATGGATGAGTTGGAGGAACATAAGATAGCAACTTGGCGAGGTATAGCATCTTAAAATAAATATATTTAATATTATGCAGCATTGAAATTATTTAGCAGTCGAAGCCTTGTCAAATTATGTAACCATAAACAAGCTTGATAATGACTACCAAAGGAAAAACTTAATTTATATAAGTTGTCCTTTGAAACAAAAGTCATGTGGTTCTGGTATCAAATAATTTGAAAAGAAAGTCTTGGCATCTGGCTTTCAATCATTTGAACCAAACAATGGTCCCTGTGCTTTAAATAATTCGAAAGGTAAATCATGGGTCCCTGTTTCAAATGATATGACAAAAAAAACCCTGGGTTTCTGCTTGAAAGAATTCAAAATGACATACAAGGGTCTCTACTTCAAATAAAACCTTGAAACTGAATATCCCATTTTCGAAAAATTCATGTAGCTAGCAAAATCTTGGAGTAAATGAATTATCTTCACTTGAATTTGAACCCTTTTCACTCACTCAGCAGTATCATATTCCAGTGTTTATAGATTTGAAAGAGCAACAAAAAAACAAAAAACAAACCATCACATCATTTTTACCTTTCAAATTGTAACCAGTTAAGACCCCTTTGATCTTAAGCTAAATTATTGGTTGTATTTAACAGTTAAGGCCCCTTGATTTAAAGTTAAAGTATTGGTACTTTTTAACAGTAAAGGCCCCTTGATGTAAATATAAAGTTAAAATTTTGGGTACTATTTAACAGTTCAGACCCCTTGATCTTAAGCTAAAGTATTGATACCAATTAACAGTTCAGGCCCCCTGATCTAGATCTATAGCTAATGAATTGCTTCTGTTAAACAGTATGCAGGTGTCGGGTGTATCGATGGGACTTCTCTCATTTGTTAGAAGCCAGTTATTTTTCCTGGTTTTTTATTAAAAATAGAGCTTATAAAAAGAAAATTGTCAGTAATTGTTATCAGATAACTCTTATAAGCTCTGCTAGAGGTGATCTATTTTTCCGTTTTCCATAATTACGTGGCAGTTTATAAGATGTCTGAAAACCAAGAGGATATTGATTATATTTGTTTCGTATTTATGTACGATTATTTTTGCTGGCTATAAAATTTCCTCGCTAGAAAATAGATTTATCAATACATTCTATCCTATCATTAATAAAAACTTAATATTTAGTACATATGCACTTGATACAGCGAGTGAAAATAATTAAGTGATTAATGTTTGATGTCTTATGAAAAAAGATAGGCGTCATCAAGGTCCTGTAAAAAAAAAAAATTGTTTCTTTGTTCAATTTTTTTTTTTTTTTCATATATTTTAACTCATTAAAATTTTGCTGTTTAAAGTACAAGGTCAGTGATATGCTATTAGACACTTTTTATAGCTGTTTCACAATCATTTCTCAACTAAGATTAGTTTCTTTGAATAAAACCTGGCAGATTTTGGCATTTGTTTATGATACTATGAGCAAAACAATGCCTGAAATCATTCGAACTTAGTTGTGATGCTCTTAACAAGATCTTCAAAATGACACCTCTAATCTCTGCATATCTTGAAAATTAACAAAATAATTAAAATTTCAAATTTGCCGGAGTTTAGTAAAAGAATTTAAAAAAATCTTATTCTGCAATACCTATTACATACCTGTTGATCCCAAAAACACTGTCTGCAGGTCTGGGTCTCTTCAATCTTGGTTGAGTGTTTATTGAATGAATGACCGCAAAAAGTTTTTTCTGAAAACAAACTTGATCAAGTCATAAATGGAGAAACGCATTGGAAATTCTTGTCTTGTGTGACTTTTGATTTTGTGATTTTCGCCTTTGTATTGTAGATGTGTTAAAGGAGAAACAAAAGCCATTTGTCTGGATTGGTCCAGATTTTAGTTTATATGATGCCATTAAGGCGCTCATCATAAACCATGTACACAGACTACCAGTTGTGGACAGAATGACGGGGAATGCTATTTATATTTTAACACATAAACGTATTCTTAGATTTCTCTATCTGTATGTAAGTATGATAACTCTCTCTGTTTAATGTAACATACCAGTATATAAAATACGAAAGAGTGGAGTTGCCCAGTAATGGTGTTTTATACTCCAATCCAGATTCTGTCACTTACATCATGTTGTTTTTCTCAAGCCTGGCATCGCCATAAGGCGAGACTTAGGTGTTACTTTTCCAGTGTTAGTGGCGGCAGCGTAGGCGGCAGTGTCGGCGTGTCAAAATGTGAAAGTTTATGTTAAAAGTCAAAAACTAACAAGGCGAGACATTTAATTCCATGGAATTCTTGTTTGTTTTGAGATGATGAAGAAAACCACTGTACTTGAAAAAAAATATCACCAACTTTCAGCATGTGAACTGATAATCTTTCTCTCTGGAAGTTTTGAGATGGACAGAAAAGCATGCCTAAATTTGCATGATGGTTGACATGCACGGGAGTGACATTTCTTATTTAGCTCTAGGTTTGAATTCTAGACAGTAAAATTTATCAGTTTCCTTGTGAATGGTGAACGATTTACTGAGCATTCCAGTCTCTTGGTCTATCACTATCAAAAGATAGACCATCTTGCTACAAGTGAAAGAATTTTGGCAGGGGCATAAAATACAATTACACCTTTCTACTCTACTCAATTCTTTCTTTCTTTCTTTCTTTTTTTTTTTTTTTTTTTTTCCCTGGGGTTAATATGTAACCATACTATTAATTGTGTCTGTTCTCAATAGGATTCTATTAAATTTTTTGAGTTATTGTTTCCCTTAAAAGGAATTCTTTAGTTTAGAAGATGCAACCCAAACTACACCGGGTACAAGGTTGTGTGTTCGTAAAATAATAACCTCAACATTCTGTAGTTGTTGTCACTGTGTCACTGATTCATACTTAAATCAAATAACTGTAAAATAAGATAAAAGCAATACCAGTTAGGAATGGAATGGAGTATTGATGTTTTACGCCATCTCAAAATTCTTTCACTTATATCAAGGTGGGCAGTACTGGAATGGTGGAGGAAACAGGAGTCACCTTTGGAATCCTCCGATCTTCAGCAAATGAAGTGACAAACTTTCTCACTTTAGGATTTGCCTGAGTGGAATTTGATCTGAGGCATTGATAAGTGCTGTGATTCTAAAACATGTCTGAATATTTACCAGTACATGGTATTGAAAACCATTTGTAAATATCTTTTTATAGTGATTGACTTTTTATCAACATAATGGATTATTTGTAATTTTGTTTTTAGCTCACCTGAGCTGAAAGCTCAGATGAGCTATTGCGATGGTTCACCGTCCGTCGTCTGTCGTGTGTCGTGCGTCGTGCGTCGTGCGTCGTCCGTCGTGCGTTAACATTTTACATTTTAATCAACTCCTCTAAAACTACCAACCCTAATTTTATGAAACTTGGTGATGATGATGTCTGGGTGAAGGCCTTTCAGATTTGCACATATGAAGGAGTTATGTCCCCTTGGGGCCCCATAAGGGGGGAAATAGTGAAAAACTTTAAAAATCTTCTCCTCTGAATGTACAAGTGATATACCTTAGTTATTTCACTTATAACATTCTTAGGTCATCTAGTTTTAGATTTGCACAAATGAAAGCGATGGGGCTCAAAATGGGGAAATGGCAAGGAACTTAGTGGGAAAATTGCTAAAAATTATTTATTTGTCACTATATCTTGAAAACTATTAACTTTTTGTATAGGCATTTATATTAGAATATTGTAGGTATTGCGACAACAATCATTTTGATATATGGTTCAAGGTCATATGTTCAAAGGTCAAGGTCACAGCTGCAAAAATAGACTTAAATCGCTAATTATCTTGAAAACTATTAACTTTTTGTATAGGCATGTATATTAGAATATTGTAGATATTTGGACAACGATCATTTTGATATATGGTTCAAGGTCATATGTTGAAAGGTCAAGGTCACAGCTGCAAAAGAAAAGTTAAATTGCTAATTATCTTGAAAACTATTAACTTTTTGTATAGGCGTGTATATTAGAATATTGTAGGTATTGACATGACGATCATTTTGATATATGGTTCAAGGTCATATGTTGAAAGATCAAGGTCACAGCTGCAAAAGAAAAGTTAAATTGCTAATTATCTTGAAAACTATTAACTTTTTGTATAGGCATGTATATTAGAATATTGTAGGTATTGACATGACACTCATTTTGATATATGGTTCAAGGTCATATGTTGAAAGGTCAAGGTCACAGTTGCAAAAGAAAAGTTAAATTGCTAATTATCTTGAAAACTATAAACTTTTTGTATAGGCATGTATATTAGAATATTGTAGGTATTGCGACAACAATCATTTTGATATATAGTTCAAGTTCATTTGTTGAAAGGTCAAGGTCACAGCTGCAAAAGAAGACTTAAATTGCTAATTATCTTGAAAACTATTAACTTTTTGTATAGGCATGTATATTAGAATATTGTAGATATTTGGACAACGATCATTTTGATATATGGTTCAAGGTCATATGTTGAAAGGTCAAGGTCAAAGCTACAAAAGAAAAGTTAAATTGCTAATTATCTTGAAAACTATTAACTTTTTGTATAGGCGTGTATATTAGAATATTGTAGGTATTGACATGACGATCATTTTGATACATGGTTCAAGGTCATATGTTGAAAGATCAAGGTCACAGCTGCAAAAGAAAAGTTAAATTGCTAATTATCTTGAAAACTATTAACTTTTTGTATAGGCATGTATATTAGAATATTGTAGGTATTGACATGACGATCATTTTGATATATGGTTCAAGGTCATATGTTGAAAGGTCAAGGTCACAGTTGCAAAAGAAAAGTTAAATTGCTAATTATCTTGAAAACTATAAACTTTTTGTATAGGCATGTATATTAGAATATTGTAGGTATTGACATGACGATCATTTTGATATATAGTTCAAGGTCATATGTTTAAAGATCAAGGTCACAGCTGCAAAAGAAGACTCAAATTGCTAATTATCTTGAAAACTATTAACTTTTTGTATAGGCATGTATATTAGAATATTGTAGGTATTGCGACAACAATCATTTTGATACATAGTTCAAGTTCATTTGTTGAAAGGTCAAGGTCACAGCTGCAAAAGAAGACTTAAATTGCTAATTATCTTGAAAACTATTAACTTTTTGTATAGGCGTGTATATTAGAATATTGTAGGTATTGACATGATGATCATTTTGATATATGGTTCAAGGTCATATGTTGAAAGGTCAAGTTCACAACTGCAAAAGAAGACTTAAATTGCTAATTATCTTGAAAACTATTAACTTTTTGTATGGGCATGTATTTTAGAATATTGTAGGTATTGACATGACGATGATTTTAATATATAGTTCAAGGTCATATGTCAAAAGATCAAGGTCACAACTGCAAAAGAAGACTTAAATTGCTAATTATCTTGTAAACTATTAACTTTTTGTATAGGCATGCATATTGGAATATTGTAGATATTGACGTGGCAATCATTTTGATATATGATTCAAGGTCATATGTTGAAAGGTCAAGGTGACAGCTGCAAAAGAAGACTACAGTCACTTTATGCATATTAGCTGCTTATTAATGAAATGTGACTGAATATTTCTGAATAATTTTTTTGGGAGTTCTTGAGTTTCTTTAAATTTTCTGTACTTGATATATTGTCTGTTGCACTTTGTAAACAATTTTGGAGATATTCTCAGGTGAGCGTTAAGGCCCATGGGCCTCTTGTTTTCTTTGCAGTTGAATGATTTACCAAAGCCAGCCTTTATGCACAAAACACTTCAAGAATTAGGAATAGGAACTTATGAAAATTTAGTTACAGTAAGTTGGTACCAAATAAATCTGATATCTACTCCAACAATAGGATCTGTAGTTCTAGTCATGTGACGATCATGAATTTAGAGATTTCTGGGTACATTCTGGAATCGTCAAGTTCATATCAACCAATCAATGGGAGATGGACACATATTTGTAAAATTCTCATTTTATAAACAGGACAAGTCCAAATTGTTCTCTGTCTCTGAAGAAGGATTAATATTTTCCAAAACTGGTTATTAGGCGTATTATTTTCCCCATTGTATCCCAATAGTGCACAACTTGCTTGGCATCATATCCCTTTATTACATTCTGGAACCATTAATATTTAAAACAGTATTAAATGAAGTCACCTAAGAAGTTGATGTTTAGATATTGTGAACAGAAATATTTGTTTTACAACAAGTGGGAAATTTTTTTTTCTGAGTACAAAAAAATCAAAGACTTGCACAATACATACAGTGCATATATGTACTTTTTTTGTCAGTAAAACACAGTTACTGTAAAACCATGAAATAAGCCATAAACAATACTTATTATGTGTTCAATCTTAAGGTACTCTCACTTTATTGACCCCATCTATAACATGCTGATTCCCCAAAAATATGGCCAGTTGACAAATCCAGGCCTATCACTTCAATCTTGGTTGAGCTTGAATAAATAACTGTAAAAACCTCAGTTCTTGATCAAAAAATGATCAATGTTAACAGTGATGGTAGGTCATTCAAGACAGGATTTCAGTTCACTTGGGATTCCAAGCAGATAGTTGACATTCAAAATAAACATGTTTACCAATCCTTTTGGATAAAAAAAATTACACTTAATCAAATTTTAATGTTTTTGTTGATTTCAGGCAACTCCTGATACACCTTTAATAAAGGCCCTGAATATGTTTGTGGAAAACCGGATATCTGCATTACCGTTGGTGGATAAAAATGGCAAAGTTGTCAATATCTACGCCAAGTTTGATGTAATCGTGAGTATACATTACAGAGGAGACTTTTTTTTTGGCATACCTTTATAAAGTTTTCATACCCTGGTTGTAAAATTCTGCAAATTCATTCAAATCACAAGCCCTTTTTTTCGTGAAAGAGTTTTATGAAACTTGCCATGATTGTTTATCATTTTCAGTGCACAAAGGTCTGGTTCAGAGGCCAAGGTCATTTTCTGCTTCATAAATTTGAAACAGTATAAGGGATTATAATGAAACTTGTTGTGAATGTTTGAAATTTTAATGTAAGAAATTGTACAAGTGCACAAAGGTCAAGGTCATAAATTTGAAACGGTATATAAAGGATGTTAATGAAACTGGCTTTAAAGCTGCATTAAGTTTTTCAATTTTCTGAATTTTTTTATTTATTTTTTTTTTTGATTTTCTAAAAATATATTTTTTTTTAAAAAAAGATATCCTCTTACCACGATCCATGAGATTCATTTTCTAAAATTTCATTTCTTTAAGCTGTAAATAAATGAAATCCTCTGACCAGTTGGTCAGTGTTTAATGATGGTAATAATGAGCTAGGAGCATGTGCACAGGTGTGCGGAAAAACCCATGAATTGAAGGTGAATATCCAGATGTATTTGAAATGGTGTTATGTATCCCTTACTAAGTCACAAATGACAAATTCAACTAATTTCTGTGTTTAATTGATCGTATTTCACCATTTTTAAAGTTGTGTTTAAATGATCTGGGTTTTGATGACGTAACCATGTTCAAATATTAGATCCCAAATTCTGCATCTCGCTGGGTAATTACTGTAATTTCTGTATTTATTCGGGTTTTTATCATTGAACCAAATGTAACATTGAACATCATTAATTAGATTAGCACCGTTTTAATTTTTTCTTTGGAAAACTTAATGCAGCTTTAAATGTTAGTCATATTGTGCAGAGCATGAGAACATGAGGATAAGCAGAGCATAAAAAATGTAGTGCTTTAATGCAGTGTTTTTTTAATTTCAGAATTTGGCAGCTGAAAAGACATATAACAATTTAGATATTACAATTGGCAAAGCATTAGAGCACAGGCAACAGGTAAAGGGAGATAATTAGGAAATTCTCCAATTCAAATAATACAATGGTGTGTTATAACAAAATAATGGCATATTTGATTCAAATTTTAAAAAATTTGTAATGTATAGCTAAAAATATATGAAATCATAATCTTAGTATTTGTTTTTTTATTTAGGTCAAATCCACTTTGAATACAGTCCAAGATGGCTGGCCACTTTTAATTTTTTTCTTTAAAAAATGCTTGAAATGAAATCAGATTTTTTAACCAGTTTTGTTCTGGCTGAAAAATAGAAAGTCTAGAGGTTAACAAAGCTAATGGTTATGATGTCTCAACCAAAAGTATGACACATGATTTAGACAGTCAATCCATTGCATGGTTAACTCTCTGCATAATTGACAGTTCCACATTGTTAGGTAGCTGGTTGGTTTTGAACAAGTTGAAATCCATTTTCTTGTTCAATTAGTTACAAAATAGCTCAGATTTGGTCTCAATAAACTTTAGACAGCAATTTTGAAAACTTGTGCTTAAAAAATTTAGAAAGTAATTTGCTTAGCTTCAATGTTTATAATGTATCAAAACATCAATAAATATTGCAGTATGATTTCTAATGTTTCAAGGTACTAAAATACTTTTTTAATTTACAGGAAAATTGGTTTGAAGGTGTTGTGAGGTGCACTGTGAAAGATTCATTAGAAGCTGTGGTAGAAAAAATTGTACGAGCAGAGGTGAGCTTTTTTTTCTTTCTATCGCATCACATACTGTGAAATCATTCATTTTATGGTGTCCCAGTTTTCATTGTTTCCATAGATACCCCACCCAATACATTAGTTCACATGTCATTGAAATAGCATTGCAATCATGTCATAATAATTGAAAACCACAAAATTGAAAAATTTCAGTATCCCATAAAATGATATTTTTCTTAGAACAACAAAAATTAGACTCCATGAAAATAAATAACTGAACTGTATATGTTATAACCTCAATGTCATTATCACCAAAGGCTCTGGGAGATTTTGTTCTTTTACAGAATAGCTCTTTATATGGCAGTTAAAATAAACATGCTTCTTAATTTCGTAATTCCATCATCATTTTCTCAAATACTATAAATAACTAATTTCTGATGTTTTAAAAACTGTACATAAATGATTTACTGCATCCAATTTTGAATCAAGGTTATATTGTCAAGGTCAAGGTCAAATGGGAAATATAGGTTAAAAGGATTAATTTATTTAAGATTTTGTTTCTGCTTTACTTTATCATTGACCCTAGTCAGTAAAATAAAAACTATACATTTTATTTGGCATGTTAGAAAAATATCATTTGTTGATTATATTGTATTTCCTTGTTGCCATAGCAATGATCACTTGACCATTTATATTTATATTTTTTCAGGTACACAGACTTGTTATTGTAGATGAATATGAACAGGTTGCAGGAATTGTGTCTCTCTCAGATCTTCTTAGTTTCTTAGTTTTAAAACCAATGGGTAAGTAAAAGACCAGTAGGCGGTAGGTTAAGTGGTAGGATTTTTTTCAAAATGAATAATGTCATTAATATATCAACTTGAGAAAAATTGGTTTCATTTGGCATTAACATTTATCATTAACTTTAGAAGTTCTCTTCAAAGTTAAAGTCAGTGGTTTCCTCCAGGCACTCTGGTTTTCTTCACCATTCCTGAACCTTTCCTCCTCGATATAAGTGAAAATTCTTTCTTCACCATCCCTGAACCCTCCTCTTTGATATATGTGAACAATTCTTGACTTGGGTGTAAAACACCATTATTCAGCTTCAACTGTCTTCGGAGTAAGTTACAGGTGTAATGTAAACCATTTAACCATAGCAACAGCATGTGTTTGGTGGTTTTAAGAGAGCAGGCTGATACACTGTTATGATGATGTCATTATATATGTTTCCTGTCTTAATAAAAACATTTTTTTTATTTTTAGGTGAAGCCCCAACTACAAAAAAATCTTGATCATAAATTATTAAACTAGTTACTGGAATTAAAAGATTATCATCAACTGCTGATTAACATACATCATCAAAAGTTGTCCATTTTGCTGTTGCCATAGCGATTCAAGTTCAGCATAAAATGTCAGATTTTGATTGGTCAATGGATGTTTATAATGGAAGAGTCATCAGACTGGAGAAAAGACAGCAGATTTAGCCCCGGTACTGCAGTTGAATGAATTATTGCCATGGTAACCAGGCATTGTGAAGTGCAATCATTTACAAAAAAAAAAAAAAAATATTTTGCAAAATAGGCTACTGGTATTATCATACTGGGTCATCTGCAGTATCTTGGCAGGGTGTTTATATACATGGAACAGTCTATTTAAAGTAAAAAGGGTGAGATTGAAATCAACAAAGGTGACAAAGCTTGACAACCCACCACTTGATAATTACACACATTGACCCATTTGAAAAATGGACTAGCTTTTTACTCGGCCAAAATACTGCAGATGATTAAGATTTGTATAACTTAAAGAACATCCATTATGGTTTGTCAGTGAATAAAAGGAAATTCTGTCAAACTCTCCTCAAAATTTGTAATAATTTCATCTAGAATATAGAAATTTCAGCCATATTCATTAAATTTCAGCCTTGTTTATCTTTCCTGCTTTCCTTTCATTAATTATGACCTATATAATATATTGATAATTATTTGTTTAATTAATTTTCAGTAATAATTGTAACATTTGATGATTTTTTGTTGATTTTTGATTCTTCATTTTGTCACAATTTTTTCTTTAAAAAAAAAAAAAACGAGAAAATATCTCATTCTTTTTGTAGACCGGTAAGTTGTTTGCATTAACAATTGTCAGCATTAGAACTTCAGCCAGTGAAGGAAAATCAAACTCAGTTATATATTCCTTATTTGCAAAAACATTCAGCCATAATTAAGAAACAAAACTCGTTTAAAACAACTAGGTGTTTTTTTAGCTCAACTGGCTAAAGCCAGATGAGCTTATGGCATGATGCGCGCGTGCGTGCGTGCGTGCGTGCGTCCGTTAACAGCAAAAACTCAGAAACTACTGGGCCAATTTTAGCAAAACTTTGCAGGAATGATCCTTAGAAGGAGTAGATGAAAATTTGTACAATTGGTTTCCATGGCAACCAAAAGTAGGTCACAGCGACCTAGAATGTAAAAAACCTAAAATAAGCTTCTTCTCTGAAACCATAGGTTATATTCAAAATCTGATGTGATATTTAGCTTCTAGACACCCTTAAACATGTAGGTTGTACATTTCGTGAAATTCTGTCAAAAACTAGGTTACGCGTTTTTAGCGTTTTTCTGTCGTACTTCGTAAAAAGTGAAAATAAGGCTTATAATGGAAAATCAACTTTGAAAATCTTCTTCTCTGAAACCATGAAGCCTTAAGCTTTCATATTTGGCAGTTAATATCAGCTTGAGCCCCTTTACCAAGTTTGTACAAATGGTGGCCCCCGGTCCATTTTTGGCCCCACCCCAGGGGTCCATATATCAGCATATGCATATATGGCTCATAATGGAAAATCAACTTTGAAAATCTTCTTCTCTGAAACCATGAAGCATTAAGCTTTCATATTTGGCAGTTAATATCAGCTTGAGCCCCTTTACCAAGTTTGTACAAATGGTGGCCCCCGGTATTTTTGGCCCCACCCCAGGGGTCCATATATCTGCATATGCATATATGGCTTATAATGGAAAATCAACTTTGAAAATCTTCTTCTCTGAAACCATGAAGCCTTAAGCTTTCATATTTGGCAATTAATATCAGCTTGAGCCCCTTTACCAAGTTTGTACAAATGGTGGCCCCCGGTCTATTTTTGGCCCCACCCCAGGGGTCCATATATCTGCATATGCATATATGGCTTATAATGGAAAATCAACTTTGAAAATCTTCTTCTCTGAAACCATGAAGCCTTAAGCTTTCATATTTGGCAGTTAATATCAGCTTGAGCCCCTTTACCAAGTTTGTACAAATAGTGGCCCCCGGTCCATTTTTGGCCCCACCCCAGGGGTCCATATATCAGCATATGCATATATGGCTCATAATGGAAAATCAACTTTGAAAATCTTCTTCTCTGAAACCATGAAGCATTAAGCTTTCATATTTGGCAGTTAATATCAGCTTGAGGCCCTTTACCAAGTTTTTACAAATGGTGGCCCCCTGTCCATTTTTGGCCCCACCCCAGGGGTCCATATATCTGCATATATATATATTGGAAATCAAATTAAAAAATTTTCTTCTCTGAAACTGTAAGGCATAATGCTTTTATATTTGGCATTTAACATCAGCTCAAGTCCCTTTACCAAGTTTGTACAAATGGTGGCCCCTGGGCCATTTTTGGTCCCACCAAGGGGCACATATATCTACATATACTTATATGGGAAGTCAAATTTTAAAAATATTCTTCTCTGAAACTGTAAGGCCTACAGCTTTTATATTTAGCATTTAACGTCAGCTCAAGTCCCTGTACTGAGTTTATATAAATGAAGGCACAAGAACCATTTTTGTCAGTTGAGCTCCACAGGCCCTTTTGGGCCTCTTGTTTTTGTTTTTTTTTCTCTACAAAATCATACAATGCAGAAATGAAATTCAACATAAAGCATTAAGCATTATATCATGGCAAAGGAAAGAAAAAGTTCAAAGGCAAGAGAGAAAATATTGTTTTCAGAATACCTCTTAATTTATCCAAATTTTTGTTTTACAAGTTTTTTTTTTTTTAAAGCCTCTTTCTGGTAGATTTTTTTTTTCACTTATAACTTAATATTTTTGTTAAGAAATTCATCAGATAAATTTGATATTATCATGATATTAGTAAAAAGTAAAAAATAGATCAATAAATAGAATTTATATGTACATACTATTTTATGGCTAAATGCAAATTATATAATAAAATAATTTTTTGTCACATTAATTTTATCTTGAAATATTTTGTTGATAAAATGATTTATTTCAATAAAGTTTAATGATCAATTTAATTTTTCCTCATTTGTTAAATGAAATATTAATTCGATATTTATGATGATAGTAGGAGTTATTTTCAAAAACCAAGGATATAATACCCATCAGAAACTGTGATATGAACTAATTTAAAACCTGGCTTTTCCACATTCAAGGTTAAGATTTTTTTTTTTTTTCAAAGTAGATATATAGGTCCAATTTGCCAACTGAGGTTAAATGAAAAATTTGTTGGAATTTTATCATTTTGGTCTTGAAACATTTGTAACCAATTTAAGGGGAGACAACTGTAGGAAATACCCAGTAGTCAAGTTTTTTTAAGAAATTGTTGTAACACATTTCTTTCAATTATATGATATATTTTTTGTACTTCCTTCAATATCAAATTTTAAGTTTAAGGTTTCCCGAAAAAATGGTGGTAAAGAGTGATTTTAAAAAAAAAAATTTATCACATTTTAATGGCAAATTCGGATTTTATTTATTGTCGAATCAAAACCAACAGGAACATTAAAACGCACACATATATTTGTATATTTAGAACCAAGGTTGTTTAAGAATGTCAAATGCTTATATCATATTGTTTTTGTAAAATAATTATAAAGTATGTACATTACATTAGGGATTATCAGTAGCATATTGTGTCAGACTCTTGTTAAACAACAGAAATATGGGTTCATTGTCAGATAACCATTTCTTTTAGGTCAGTCATAAAACTGAAACGTTTCTAACTACCGGTAATTATAAAAGAGTTGCACATATAACTTTCAGCAGTTTAATAAGCTTGTGTGTATTTAATATTAGTTATAGTTATTAATTAGTTATTTTCATCGTAATGATTTTTTTTTTTTTTTTTTTTTTTTTTTTTTTTTTTTTTTTTTTTTAAAGGAAAAAAAATTCTTTAATTTAGCCAAACCTACAATCTGTGTGTATAAAAACAAGTTTATCTGAAAACTGAAAATGCATAAATCACCACAAAAAAATGGTATTATATTCTGCCGTAATTTTTTCTTTCATTCATTTTATATATTTCAACACTATTATTTATAGTTCATGCTTGGTTTATGTTAACTGGCTGTAGTATTTCTTGTTTGTAATTTCAGTATGTATGAAATGATAAACATTTTAGAGAAGTTATATAAATATATATATATTTAAATCATAAGTCTAAAACCAGAAACTTTAAGCAGGGAATTTTTTGTTGCAGTATAATGTCGGTTATTTTTGCAGACAACGTAAATCTGCAAAAAAAAAAAAAAAAATACATTTTAAGAGAGAGAGAGAGAGAAATCCACCAAATAAATTATACCTGCTTAATTATCATTAACAACTTTTCATTTTTCACTACATCTGTGGAAATTTTTTAACACCCACAATAATTTTTCTGTATACAATTCTTGTTCACAATTGAAGAATGATTGAAAATATTTATATAGCATTCTAGAATTATATTTTTGGATTGTGATCGTAGTCTTCATGTTCAACTGTCATATTTTTTAGAAAGTGTTCTTGTTGTCAGCCATCAAGTCATTTCTAGCATAATGCCAAAAAAATGACTACAAAACAATTATATGAATACATAATATAATTTTTTTTTTCTTACAAAATGCTTTCTTTGAAAAAAAATATCTTTCTTATACTATCCAATACATTTATATTACCCAATTCATGTTTAGTAAAACTTGGTGCAAACCATAGGTTGGTGATGGATGGTATCAAGTAAGTTTCTGCAGTATTGTGTATTGCTAGAGAAACAATGTCAGATTATGGTCCTGTTTTTGAGTGCTGAAATAATTCTCTGTTCCATCAGAAAAAAAGGAGAAAAAAAGGTTTTTAAATTTCTAAAAATAAAAAAAATTTTGGAGTCTCTTGTAAAAATAAATAAATAAAGTTTGGTATACAATAGCAGTAACATGTATTTCCCTCCTATCATAAGAGTACCTCATACCTTGGCTGCCAAGTAAGGGCATTGCTTTATTCGCAGTGCAATGTAATGAGCTCAGTTGATTTGCTGTATTCAACACAATATGTGAGTGAAATTAGTTGAATCCTTGTTTTTGAAGTGGCATTGATGGCAGCCATCAATATAGTTATTCCAGTACATGGAATTTAAAAAAGTGGCATTGATGGCAGCCATCAGTTTAGTTATTCCAGTACATGGAATTAAAAATACGTAGTTTTGCAGTATTATTGTGGGCTGTATTAACGGACTGTCTATGTTGTTATGTTATAAGAGTTGATGAAATAGACACAAAAAGTTCAGCATTGTTGTGGGATCAGTAGTTACAATGTTTTCAAGTATAATTGAGGTTGCCTTATGTGAAAAATAAATTGTTAATTTTTTGTTATATTTTTTTTCTCGTGATTTGAATGTTATAACTCAACCAGATTGACCTGGATGTTTTTAACCTTTTAATCTAAATATTGAATAGGTCTTCGAGAAGAGTGTGTCATATAATTTTTTTTTTCTTGTCAGAAACAAAGTGACAGTGTATTGTATAATGTCGATGGCTTGATGGTGGTTGGTTTGAGCTCAGAATAATATAGCTGCACACAGCAGTGTTGTGGCATTGCATCTAGAGGAGAATTTCATACTCTCAGAAATCAGATAGCTATTGGCAGACTTACAACAGATTTTGATTAACATGTCATTTTTTTTAGTGGCCTATTCATTATTCAAATATAAAAGGTCACCACTTCTAGGTCACATTTGTTGTGTGTAATCATAAAGTTGAGTTGGGGCATTATTGCTGTGATATATGGTTTATTGTTGAGATGGATATGGCTTTTCGAGGTGGGTGTGGCTAAGGTCTGTAAATATTGACATGTGATGTTCTTTCTACATTGTTTGTGTTGTTCATTTCTTAATGTCAGGCAGCTGCAAGTTAATTTTTTGTTATGTTTATGCATGTAAAGTTTATGTTCAGTCGCATGTAGTTCTAAATGTATGGGAGGAAAATTTTTTTTCACATTTCTCAAGAATTTTATTTTGAAAATCAATTTACAGATTAAGGAATTGCCATTTGGATTCTTATACATATTCCATAAAGCTTTTATTCCCCATTCATTCCTAGTCTTAGAAAAAAAAAAACGCAAATCAAAAATAAGAAATCTCAAATATACATGAAAAAAAGACAAATTTTTATTTAGAATTTTTATTCACAAAAATAAAATACTGAAATGTAAATTTATTCAGGATGTGAAATGCTTTCAAAAACCATAGATGCTAAATATATGCTAATTGTAGGAAAGTTTTGAAAGCTATTGTTAGTACTTGTTACCACCCTAGGTTTTTGTACTGTACCGCCCCTGTCCCCACCCCATCCATTCCAGTATGTGTAATTTTTTATGAACATCTCTAAAGAGCTGTTTTTGTCTAAATTTTGAGTATGGCAAGCTAAATTTTTTATTTTTTTATTTTTTTTTTTTCTTTAACAACTCATGTATAGAATTAAATATTTTGGAAAACTGTTTGTGTTTTGCTCGATTTCTTTCTTTTCTTTTTTTTTAAACTAAAAATACAGACATATATGCTAGATTCATAACATGATATTGATGGTTGAATGGTACATGATGCATTGCTTTAATTATCATATAAATATATAAAAATGTTGTTGTTGTTGAATATATTAAGTTATTTTATGTAAACTATGATGACATTGCATCATTTCTATTTATAGACTTTATAAATCAGATTGTTTTCAAGATGTGGCTATTATATATATACATATACACTTCATATCAATTGTGACAAATCAAACTCAAAGTAGTTATTGTGAATTTTTTTTAGTATTTGTGACACTTCAGGGAAATCATACTATTAAGATTTTTAAATAATTTCAAATTTTTGTTAAAAAAATTGATACATGAAAATGTACACAAAATTGTTAAAATTTTGTGCCGAATCGCGATTAGATTTCAGTATGCTCCAAAGACTGAACATCACTTTTGTGTTTTGCACATTCTACACCAGTCACTTTGTCAAAAAAAAATAAATAAAACATATTTTACTAGTGATTGATATGAATAATTTTTCTTTATTTTATGATATGAATAATTTTTCTTTATTTCATGGAGAGTGGACATCTGCATTTTTTCTGCCTGCCATCATTTCTTCTCCAAATGTCACAAAAAAATAAGTATGGTTTTTCGCTAGATTTGTCACATTTAAAACTGAATGACTGACTTTTGTGGTGGAAAAGTGTGAACTTTAAGGTTGCCATAGGAAAATTAAAACAAATGTCATGGTGACCAATTTTATAGATGAACATCTCCAATCAAACCAGAGATGGAAACTATTTAGCTTTCATAAATAGCTATGCTCCTGGTCCTTCACAAAATTTTGAGAACTTTTTTTTTTTTAATTTATTGTTATTTATTTATTATTTTAATAGATTTGTCTCACAAAAAATTACAACAGGAAAGGTAAAGAAAATTATTAATTTGGTACATAAATTGTTTTTGAATACTGTTGGTTTCTCATATTACTAATTAACCAATAACCTGTTGCCATGGTAACCAGCAGTTCTGCAGACATATTTGTTTTTCATGCTATATTACCATTAAAGAAATCATAAGTTATGTATCTTGCATCATTTTATTTCAAGTTCAATTTATTTATCAGTTATAAATGTCCGGCATTGTTTGTCACCAATAATAAAAACAGAGGTCATAGGTCATGTTAGTGTTGTGTGAGATAGATATAGAATTTTTTTTAATTTGAGTACATGTATTTTCTTGTTTAAAAAAGCATTGGATTTTCATTTTACTACAGAAAATGTCAGCATTTTTATGACTGTCAAAGGAAATTGAAATATTTGGTAAAGTAACATGATTGGTTTCAGAAACCTGTATGATGCTTCATATATAAGAACTATTTTGATGTTTTTCTGTAAAAATGATTTTATTTCAGGAAACTGCATTGAATAGAATTCGCCAGTGTACCACATGATACCTCATAGCGTTTGTGCAGGACAATTATTTCTATTGGCAATGGAATCGCATAAAGTGATGTTTTCCTGTAATAACGACATTTTTCTGGAATATTTGACATAATCGTTATCCATTTCATTCTGCACAAATGTTAAGAGGTATTGATCACATGGTACACTGGCGAGTTCCATTGTTTACATTACCTAAAAAACAATAAATTTGTATTATTGTGTTAATGGGTTTCAACTTAACGGTTAAGTTTTTAAAAAGTTCCTTTGTAACATACCCATCTTAAAAAACAGATTCTGCTTAAAAATTGTTCAGATAGGTATAGAAAATCATACTTTTAAATTTTCAATTAGAAGTGATTCTCATTTTTGTTTGGTTAACAATGTGAGTAAACTAAGTGTGGTTTGTTGATAATGCAAGTATACTTGAGTGATAATTGGAAAATGTTTGGAAGAGTTGCCTTGTATTGGTTAATAATTGTGAGTATACTCAAGTGACATTTATGTAAGTTTTTGGAAGAGCTGACATGTATGTTTTTTGATTACTGTGATGTATTATTTAAGCTGTACAAATATAGTACAGTTTGTTAATTTTGTAAATAGTTAAAAATCCATCAATGCTATCATAGGGGTTGATGAATTTAAATAAATGTATATATGCAAGGCTGAAAGTCACAAATGTGTTAATATTCAGAAAGATAATGGTATTTGATTGTCTTAATTGCAAATATTGTTGATTAAAAGAAAGGAAAAATACAATACATAATTTGTTTTGTTTGTTATATTGAAAATAAACTGTCCATTCTTGTTAATTTTTAACTTGCCTGAGCTGAAAGCTGAGTGTGGTGATTTATAACCTGACAGTGTTAGAAGAAAAAGACCTCTGATCAGATCTAGCTTTTAAAAATGCAAAGTGTCTGGTGATCTATAAATCGTCAAAAATGTGAGAAAAAAATATCCTTTCAGATAGATCTTGTATACAGATGCATAAATTGGCATGAACTATAATCGGACAGTAGTTCAGAGAAGTTTGGATCAAACTTGTACAGATGCAAACATGTGTATGATGATCTATAATCTGAAAATAGTTGGGAGAGGTTGGATCAAACTTGTACAGATGCAAACGTGTATGATGATCTATAATCTGACAATAGTTGGGAATGTTTGGATCAAACTTGTACAGATGCAAACGAGTATGATGA
The DNA here is from genome assembly GCA_029721355.1 of Tegillarca granosa. Lineage (NCBI taxonomy): Eukaryota > Metazoa > Mollusca > Bivalvia > Arcoida > Arcidae > Tegillarca > Tegillarca granosa. Next base: position 23,140,212 of record CM056608.1, read on the forward strand.
TCTATAATCTGACAGTAGTTGGGAGTGTTTGGATCAAACTTGTACAGATGCAAACGAGTATGATGATCTATAATCTGACAGTAGTTCAGTGAAGTTTGGATCAAACTTGTACAGATGCAAACGTGTATAATCTGACAATAGTTGGGAGAGTTTGGATCAAACTTGTACAGATGCAAACATGTGTATGATGATCTATAATCTGACAATAGTTGGGAGTGTTTGGATCAAACTTGTATAGATGCAAACGAGTATGATGATCTATAATCTGACAGTAGTTCAGTGAAGTTTGGATCAAACTTGTACAGATGCAAACGTGTATAATCTGACAATAGTTGGGAGAGTTTGGATCAAACTTGTACAGATGCAAACATGTGTATGATGATCTATAATCTGACAATTGTTAGAAGTTGGATAAAACTTGTACAGATGCAAACATGTGTATGATTATCTATAATATGACAATAGTTGGGAGAGGTTGGATCAAACTAACAGATGCAAACATGTGTATGATTATCTATAATCTGACAATAGTTGGGAGAGGTTGGATCAAACTAACAGATGCAAACATGTGTATGATTATCTATAACCTGACAATAGTTTGGAGAGGTTGGATCAAAATAACAGATGCAAACATGTGTATGATTATCTTTAATCTGACAATAGTTGGAAGAGGTTGGATCAAACTAACAGATGCAAACATGGATATGAAAAGGAATGGAAAGAAATTGCACTAACAAAACACTGAATGAGGTTTTATATCCTAATCAAGATTATTTTTCCTATATCATTACATCAGTGGTACAAGAATAATTAAATGAAAGAAATCTATTCCTACAAAATATATATAAAGAGAGCCCTTTGACATAGATCATACATTTTAAAGATCTCATGCGAGGGGTGGCAAGGGAACTTACCAACTTTCTTACACTGATCTGCTCAGTAGGATTCAAATTTAGAAGTTGGTGAAGATATAGTGTTTTAAGCCCCAGTCAAGATTTTTTAACCTATACTAATATCAAGGCAGTCAGTACTGGGATAGAAGAGAAAACTGGAGTGCCCAGAGAAAGCTTTCAACCTAAGCAAGCAAAATGACAAACTTTCTCACACTAAATTTTGTCCATGAGTGGTATTGTGATCAGCAAGTTAATCTTTTAGACCATTGGGTCACAAAGTCTCCCAGTTCAAGTGTAGACAGTCTGAGTCCATGAGTGTTATTGTGATCAGGAAGTTAATATTTCAGACCATTGGGTCACAGAGTCTCCCAGTTCAAGTGTAGACAGTCGAGTCCATGAGTGGTATTGTGACCAGGAAGTTAATCTTTCAGACCATTGGGTCACAGAGTCTCCCAGTTCAAGTGTAGACAGTCTGAGTCTATGAGTGGTATTGTGACCAGGAAGTTAATCTTTCAGACCATTGGGTAACAGAGTCTCCCAGTTCAAATGTAGACAGTCTGAGTCCATGAGTGGTATTGTGACCAGGAAGTTAATATTTCAGACCATTGGGTCACAGAGTCTCCCAGTTCAAGTGTAGACAGTCGAGTCCATGAGTGGTATTGTGATCAGCAAGTTAATCTTTCAGACCATTGGGTCACAGAGTCTCCCATTTCAAGTGTAGACAGTTAGAGAACACTGTAATCTGTAAGTACACAATTTGCTACAGTAAACAACCAAAACATTTTTCTTTATAAATTTTATTTTTATACTACATTCTTACAACCACTTTAACAACACAAGTTCTTTGATGTCACCAAAAAAAAAAAAAAAAAAATACATGTACGCACATTGCATTCATTTCAATAATTTTTTTTCAATGTAAACTATCTCATAACCAGTTATTACGATGACATCTAACTGCGGTGATTTTCAAAGCAATCAACACTTCATGCAAAAGAAGAAGTGTTGATACAAAATGAATTTGTAACATAAATCATTCCATACATTAAAAAGACAATGTTGCTGTAAGAATTAGTTGAAGCGCAAAAGACAAACAGATACCATGGCAACTTGCAGATAGATGAAAGAAAATGTATAGTTCACTTTTCTCCCATTTTTACATTTTTAACACATACAATCCAGTACAATTTTATATTAACATACAAAAATATAGCCACTTCTTGAACATAAATGAATTTTTTTTATCTTGACAAGGGAAATAACTCCTACTGCCTATAACTAAATCTTTCAACATAGTCCACATCATTAAAGTTTACGCTTTAACCGAAAAGCAAAAATAATTGTTCAAAAAAGGCACAAAAAACCAATGCTGCAAAAAAGGATGACCTTAAAATTAACTAAAACTGTTTAAGACAAATAATTCAACATCTAAAAAGTGTTCTTCATCAAAATTGTCAAAATATTACCGACATCGATAATTCCTAAACAGAAACTTTTCCAATTTTTAGGAAATTCTAATAAAAGTTCTTTTTCTTGAAGTGTTTCACATTTTAAGTCAATTCATAAAAATAAATTTGTTTACTTAAACTTTCCACTAAAACAGCTGAAAACAGTTATGAATTCTCTTAAAGCATGTATGTGAGTTAAAATGAAATATTTCACAAAGAACTTAAATGTCCTCTGAACCCTAGGGCTATTATCATTATTTCTGAAGTAGGTTTATGGATTTGGATTAAACAACAACAAACAGTGACCTCTAGTGTCAAAATGTTTTTGCTTTATTGAAGCTCCAAGTCATTAACCCTAGTATTCATTAAAATACCTTTTTGACCAACCCTTTAATGAAGAGATTAATCTGTATACATTTACACATAAAAGACCCCCAAAAAAATGCACTACTATTTTTGATGCATGGATAAATTGTTTTCCACAAAAATATAAAACAGACTTTGCAGTCGATTATTGGTAATATATGTCAAATGATAGTTGTTTTGTGACATGGACACAGTTCTAATCTCATATACTGTTTATGTGCCCAAAATCACTAACTCATGAAAACAAAAAATTCATGAAATCACAAAATTCACATATACACTTCACAAATTCACGAAATCAAAAAATCACAAATTCGCAACATCACAAAATTATGATATCAAAAATTCACAAATTCACAAATTCACAAAATCACAAATTCGCAACATCACAAATTCACGAAATCAAAAACTCGTGCTGGTCATGTGACAAAACTAACAGATTCTATACCTAAATATATCTAAATGAGTACTAACCTAATTCCTACTTTTCCTATGTAACCCTTCCTACATGTAATAAAGCCTACTGAATGTAAAGTTATCAATGTTTTGTGATCATTTGATTTCCATGACTATGTTAATTTACAAATGCAAAAAAAAAAAAAAAAAGTTTGTGAATAATTGAAAATGTTATTATATAAGACACAAAACCTTCCCGATTTACAGAAATTTGCGTGATTTCTCGAGCTAGCCTCAGTAAACAAATAGTGACAATACTGCATTCAACAAATCACATCAGCCTCTGCTCTATTTGGAGATTATTCACATGACATTTAGTCAGTAAAAACTTAATATTTTTTCTACAATGACCTTTTTTTCAACACAGAAGCAGACATGTCCATTCTATATTCATCAGCTTGTCCAAGAGCCAAAAAAGGTTCTAACATCTGGCACTTATGACACTGATCACTTGAGCCTAGCAAATGGAAAATTCTGCAGACATAAAAGTTTTATACATCTGGTACATATGCCATTGATCAGTTGAGTCTAGCATATGGAAATTATATATTCAACAGACCTGCCCTTTAAGTCAACAGTGATCACTTGAAAAGTTGGGCATTTTAGACTCTTTTTGCAGTCAAACCTTTCTAAAAGATGAGCCAATGGAAAATCATCACTACAAGAAATATATTTACCTGTACATTCACTGTATTTATATGACACAGTTTATGAAGATAAGGGTTAATTTTTCTGACTTTTATCAGCAGATAAGCCATAGATACTACTGTTTGAGTCAATGTGTTTGTTTAAACATGGGCAATGTTTAAACCAGAAGTGATGTTCATGGTGACGCATCATGTCATATTTGCAAAAGAATCTGCCATTTGCCTTTTTTTTTAAACATGTAAAATTTCCCATAGTGGCAACTTTTTACTGAGAGCAAAAACATGTCAAAGTAATTGCAGAAACACATATCGATATTCAGATACAACTAGACTCATACTGTAAATGTGGTTATTTTCACGATATGGAAATTTTTTTTTTGCTATATTTGTGAATTGATAAAATCGTGAAAATTACCCCCTTGTGAAAATTTCAACAAAACGACCATGTTATCCATATAACAGCCAAACAAGATCAGAATCGGCAAAATCACAAAATTTACAAATGTCAAGTATCTGATTTTGCAAAAATTTCTACTCACGAAAATAACCACGTTTACAGTAAGCAAAAAATGACGAACTTAACTTGTTTTTCGAAGAAAATTAAGCTAATAAACTGTTAAAAACACAGTGACTCAACCTGAAAGACAGGTTTTACTGTAATAAGTCCTTACAACTAGAATTTAAAAGTTTATTTATAGCACAAATATTGAAATAAATAAATACAACTTAAACTTATCACAGTCAGCTTCAATTTAATAAAACTAAAGATCTTCTTATTTCTCAAAAATATTTTTCGGGTTTCCAGACATATTTTTTGGGTTTCATCCTAGCTCTGTTTTTTCAGGATTTGGATTTTGGTACCTGGATCGGATGCCATGGAATTGGATTGTAGAATGTAGGCACTGGATAAGCATTGGTGTCATGGTAACCTGAAAATATAAATGAGATTTTTTAATTTATAATTGATCTGAAAAAATATTATTGTTACCTGAAAATATAAATGAGTGCTCAGAAATAAGAACCCATTTGTTTAATTCAGGAAAAATTGCCAAAATCTTTGTAAAAAAGAAAGGATTTGCACCTTAGGAAAGACACATATTCACATATATAAGGAGATGAGCAGCTCTGCAACGAGGAAGATATCAGCTTCTTTGTTTTTGTTTTTTTTGTTTGTTTTTTTTTTTTTTTTTTTTTTTTTTTTCATTTTAAAAAACGCTTTCAAATTTGGTTTTGTCAAAATTCACTGTACTGGTCTCAGAAAATTACTCCTCTTCAACATTTAAGAACTTTAACAATATATATTCACCTGCATGATCACCAATAAAAGAAATGTAATTGCACACCTTAAGTTTACCTGCACTCTATGACAAAAAAAACTTACTAAATAATAATAAATAAGTTTAGAATTTATTTAAATCCTAGTTATTTATTATGTTTGTTTTGTCAATACTGACAATTCAAATCTAAATAAACTTTTTTTCTCTCTCTCTTGGTGACAAGTATATCTCATAAACAATCTTTTAAATACAATCCCTTTATCTATATTTAAAATAAACACTTTTATTCCGATCCAATTTTTATATCTTAAATATCAAATAAAAGCACATTCACTTTTATAAATAATTACACAATACCTGTCAGGTTTAAACAGGTAAGAAAAACACCAAACTTCAACAAAAACCCTTAAACAGGCCTCTAAGTCTACTATGCTTCACTGGTTACTAGGGTAAACAAAAATCCCTAGCAACTGTTGTTGCGGCAAATTCAATAGGCAGGTCTCAGCAGATTTTTGATCCAGGACATATTTTTATGTACAGTTCTTAATTATTGCGTGATTCTGTATACAGGAAGGCATTGTTTAAAGCTAATTACAGGTGAGAATTTAAATCTACAGGTAACATTTTATCTTGATTAAGATTAAAGGATTATAAATATGTAAATTAAGAAGATTATCATGGGGTTATAAACCATAAGGCACATTATGCTTTATATGAACATATATAGTGTTATCATCTGTGGACAGTAAAATCAACACTTGTCTTTACTTTTAAGGGGGAGGGGGGGTAGAGGGAGGGGGGTGTTGGGAAGGGAGGTTAAAACAGGAAAATGTCTAATATGCTAATTTTGCATTGTACTTCTATAATATTTTAGACAGACAGAAAATGGAATCTGTAAATATGATTTGTGTATGTGTCTATATACTGGTGGTTATAGTGGGGGGGGGGGGGGAGAGAGAGAGAGAGAGAGCATATATTTCTCAAATATATTTACTAAAAATAAAACATACATGTTACTATGTCATGGATTTTTATTTTTAATATTTTATACTTCAATTTACATAAACCAATAATCACAATTTAATGATTGTTTTCTTTTAACTTTTTTTTTTTGGGGGGGGGGGGGGGGGGGGAAGAGTGGTGTTAAAAAACTGTGGTTTTACATCCTAGTCAAGATTTTTTCATTTTATCATTGAATTTATTTTGAAATGGTAGAGAAAATCAGAGTGCCCTAAGAAATACACTTACTCCAGCAAGCAAACTGGCAAACATTCTCACACTGCTTAAATGAAATTGAAACTACGGTAGGATGTAAGAGGTGGTATAATTTTTAAGCAGGTACTCTGAACCACTTGGCCTCAAGACCTGACAGACAATTGTGTTATAAAGAATTTTATGGCATGAGCTGACCAAACCATTATAAAGACTTAGAAGTGTATTTATTCATAATATCCATGAAAGCAGTATCTTCATATTTTTACATTTATTAATAAAATTTCATGCATTATTCCATTTTTGATTTTTGATTTTATACAGCAAAAAAACAATAAATTATTGATCTACAATATTTAATATTTCAGAAATGTCTTTTGAGGATAACAAGTTGGTACAGGCCGTAAAAGCTAATGATTTAAAGGAAGTACAAAAACTATTGCAATCTGGGAATGCTGAGACAAATGTACAAGACTCAACAGGAAAAACTCTACTTCATGTCGTAATCGAGAGTAAAGCTTCGGCAGATATTTTCAAGCACTTGCTTGACGAGGTGGATATTGGAATTCGAGACCAAGATGGAAACAGTGTCGCTGAGCTGGCCTTCTCCGATCAAACTTCAGAAGACATAAAAGAAGTCTTGACAAATTTTCTGAAAGGTCAAATATTGAGTGGCAATATTGATAAATTACATAAACTACTTCTCAGCGGCTGGAGTGTGTGGCCAATCCAAGTTGAACAGGCTAAAAATGTGTCTAAGGAATTAGAAGAATTTGTAGAAAAACTGCCAGAATTTCAGGTAAAAAAATGAAAAATTTTGAATATCTGGAACTTTTTTTATAAAATATTGAAATACCAGATGTCAAACAAAAATTTTTTACCTAGATGGTAAGCAATTCTTTTTATATCTTAAACTGGCTTTAAATAGGCAAAGAAAAATACGTCAAATTATTTCAATTAGAAAGAAGGGGAAAAGAACAATTTCCAATTTCGAAATCTCAGTTTACAGGACTGCCATTCAGTTTAAATTAAGACTGAAATAAGAACTAATTTTCTAAACACATTAACAAGTTTTTTCCACTAAATCTTGACACAATAATTTATAATTGTTTTTTTTTTTCACAAATACAAATGGCTGAATAAATTCATGTAGACACCACTATAATTTTATCATTTATACCGGTATATGTGTCACATCCCTCAATTTTTAAATACTGCAGATGTAATTAATTTCTCCTGATATTGTTTCTATTTTACAGGGTAAAATTACAGCCATTCACAAAGCTATACAAGAGGATAATCTCAGAGATGTTCAAAATCTTCTGGATAGAAAAGTACTCATGCTAGCCGCAGACAGAACTGGATTATCTCCCTTACATAAAGCTGTTGTCCTGGGTCATACAGAGATTGCAGTATACCTTGGAAATGAATATAAAGATGCACTAAATCTAAAAGACAATGTAAGAAAATAGAGGAAAAAAAATGCACCTTTTAAAAAATTAAAACACATCTCTGATTTTGCAACAAATCTGAAAATTTATCTTCACCCTAGAAAATCAGGGAACTTGACCTGAATGTGAAACATTTGACTTTTAACACCACATTTGAATAAGGTTGTCCTTTTTTCTGTATTTCTTTACCAAGGTTATGGAATTTTCCCTTGTGCTCATTTAATTGTTTTTCTTGAATTTATTTTCTTAGTTCAATACCCATTTGAATGGACTTCTAATTCTCAGTAACGGGAATCACTGCAGGTTTTTCTTAAAATTTAAATATACTTTTTGTAAATAAGTAGAAGATAAATAAATAAATAAAAATTAACAATAATAATTATAATTAAAATATTTCAAAATAGTTTTTTTTAACCAAAAATTTTCATTAAAAAAAAAATCACAATAATAATCACTACAAAAAAAGCTTTGAAGTTTTAATTATTTGAATTTCAGATGGACAGAACACCTCTTCACTATGCTGGCGGTTCACATGATGCTGGTAATCTTTATGAAGAACTGATCAAAGCGGGAGCTGACAATACCATTACTGATTTAGTAAGTATACAAAAATACACCATCTATTTATAGATTTCTAGGGTTCGTTTTTTAAACAGGAAGTGCAATTAATTTTCTTTGTCTCAATTAATCAGCAAAGATCTTACGGGCTTTTTATACTATGATATGTTTTGACTGTTTCTTAGACAGACCCCAGGTCAAAGGTCATGACTTCCAGTCCAGGTTTGGATCACATACTTATAATTCAAAGGTCAAGGGTTTGAGTCCAAACTGATAGAATTTCTTTGAGCATGGAATTAAACATGGTGCTCCAGACCATTCAGCTGCCTTATAAAATGGGTTAACCTCAATTGCCATGTGTCACATTCAAGGGGGAGTAATGTACTCTTAATCGCTTCACATTGCTGAAACCTGAATAAGTATCGGCCTAATGGACTACAAGTAAGCTTGATATATGGTGATGTCCAGGTTTAATCACTATCCCAAACAGCTAACAGCAAGAAGATATTTTTATTTTCTTGTTTTATAGAAATCTTTGATTGAACATACATTCATTTACAAATACCCTTGTCTTTTTCAGTATTTATTAGAAAAAAAAATTTAGGATATTGAATTTTTTTTAAAACATTTTTTTCAGAGTGGAAAAACACCAAAGGATTATTATGATGATCCATCATTACTGTCTGTGATGGATGTCAGGGAAAAAATAAAGACAATTCTAGACCGTCCACTCATTGACGTTCAGCGAGAAAAATCTGCCAAAAAATGTCACAACATGTATATTTCAACAGAGTTTAAGAAACAAGATGTCCCACCTCCAACTACTGTGGATGGAAAATACGTAGCAGAACATCTCGGAACGGCCTTGACCTTGGCTCTAGCAGAAATTGCAGAACGTCGACCTTGGGATCCTATAGAATATTTAGGACAATGGCTACATAAATACGGGGAAAACCAGAAATTTGTCAAGCAGGTAAATTAGGTGTTTATAAGTCAAACTGTGAACTAATGCATGTCTACATAAACAAAATCACACATACTTTCCAACCTACACACACACACACACACACACACACACACACACACACACACACAAACACAATAACAGTACAAAAAATTAGACTTTACTTGCTAAAAACAAAAGCGGGCCTTGGTGGCCGAGTGGTCTAAAGCATGCTCTTACGGATCACGGTGCCTCTCACTGCCTGGGTTCGAATCCCACTCGGGACAGATCCTAGTGTGAGAAAGTTTGTCAGTTTGCTTGCAGAAGGTCGGTGGTTTTCTCCGGGCACATCCGGTTTCCTCCACCATCCCAGAATTGATCGCCTCGAAATAAGTGAAAGAATCTTGACTGGGGTGTAAAACGCCATTACTCCACTCTACTTCACTCTAAAAACAAAATTTCAAAACATAAGGATATTTTTTTTTTCTACCAGTAGTAACTAGAATTACCTCCCTTTGATCACTAATATTTTTATGTTAAATTCCTTATATCTTTCCTTACAATTTATTGTATTTAGATTAATAATTTTGAATCACTATAAAGCCTGTATGAGTTCATACAAACACTTTATTTTGTTGTATCTCCTAACTTATTGCAATTAATTTAAACCAAACTTGTTAAAGTCTCAACCCCAACTTATTCAAACTAATTCCCTCTTTTTGAATTCTTTTTACACAGCAAGAAGAATTGCTGATAAGGTTAAGACAAGCAGAGGAGGAGAAAGAACAAGAAAATGAACAAAAACAAAGAATAAAGGCAGAACAAAAAGAATTACAGGAGATAGAAAGACAACAAAGGGAAAAGGAAGAAGAGGAGAGAAAGAAGAAAGAACAGGAGGAATTACAAAGAAAGTAAGTTTGGATTGGATTAATGTTTTATGCCCAGTCAAATTTCTTTCACTTCAGTCAAGGCAGTCAGTTCTGGGATTGCAGAGGATACCAGAGTGCCTAGGGAAAACTGTCAACCCTTGGCAAGTTAACTGACAAACTTTTTCACACTAGGAACTACCTGAGATTCCAACCTAGACATTGAGAGAAAATGTAATCTGTAAGTGTGTTTTTAAGTCCAATCTGCCATTAAGGCCCTACCCCCCCCCTACCCCCCCCCCCTAAAAAAATAAATAAATGTAAGAAGTAATCATTATGTTCTAGTCCACATGATTTTTACTTAGATTGAGTTAGTTATGGAATGGTGACAGCAACAAAAATCCATTAAATTTATAACTTCTAGAATTAATTGTTTTTTTATTTTCACTTTTTAAAGAGCCAAAGAAGCAGCATTAGCACAGAGACCCAACTTAGAAACAGTGGCAGAAGAGGGAGAGGAAGAAACTACAAATAAGGATAAAGACACAGATGTCAGCAAAGGACAAACAGAGTTACACAAACTGGCTGCTCAACATGGTATGTTTATAGGGGGCATGGAATAAACTGGGGTAAAGTGTTGTGGAGTAATGTATTTGAGAGTTTTATATTCAAATCAAGATTCTCTGACAATTATTAAGGCGGTCATGCATGGAGTGAAAGGAATAAAAGTGGTGTGGAGTGGAATATTGAAGTTTCACATTCAAATCAAGATTCTCTAATAATTATTTAGGTGCCCATGCAGGTTTTGGATGGTACATGAAGCTCAAATTCCCAGAGGGGAAACTATCTACCTTGCCAAGTGAACTGACAAACTCTTTTTAACACCCAGATCAGAAAACCGAGATTCAATCATAGGCTGTGCACATTGATTCTGGATTTAGCAACTTTTATTTATGTGCTTTTTTGTTTTTATTTTCTTATGACATACCAACTATTGCCAAGTACAGCTTTTATATGATTCAGATAATGACCATAAAAATCATATACATCAGGAATTACATTATATTCATAAATGGAAAATCTTATTCAATAAAACTTTATTTTAATACTCCTTGAAGTACCTTAACCGATTTCTTCCATGTTTTTTCTACATAAGATTCACTAGCTTTATCACCAAACCTGTTAGTAATTACAAAACCATACTAGACAAATTACGGTGATGAATCAAAATTTTACAGTAAACAAAGTTTAGATTTTAACTGGAGGAGTTTTTTTTTTCTCACTTTTTTTATTGTCTCACTTTTTTTACAGGGGCTGACATGGCAGGATTAATTAAACTGGGATACAACATAGCTGATAGAGACTGTAATAACAAAACTCCTAGAGATATTGCTCAAGACAGTAACATAGATGAAAATGTTCAAGCTATAGGTAAAATATTGTTCTTCTTCTCAAGAAGTATTTCATAAAAATCCACAAATGTCTAAAAATCCCCAAAAAACATGGAAGGCTTGTTATAAGAAACCTTTCAGATGAAACCCAAGTTACGGTAATGCAAAGACTATCTGTTGTTCCTTATCTTATGTCTACCCCCTTCAAATATGATACATCAGACCATTAAGGGGTCTAGAAAATTTCCTAAGCACTGACAAATACTGTAGCTTTAGATAATTTGCAGCTGTAAATGGGTGGAGTAGCATGAAAAATAAAATCCATGCCTCAGAAAATCTGTATTTAACCAAGGGGGCTAGAGTTTGTAACATAAACTTAGTACTGAATGCTTATGCTGAAACATATATTAAAATATGACATCAGACCTTTTACTTTTTGGGCAGAGGTTCTAACAATTTTAATTTTACTTTAGTTTTCCTTATTCACCATTCTATATTTATCTTATTTTTTATATTTAGATGCATATGTACAAGATTTGATAGAGAAAGGAGACTTTGATGTCTTACAAAAACTAATGCTTGATGGATATGATCACATACAGACTGTGTTAGAAAAACTAGCAACTGAGGGACAGTTACAGGACACAGCCAATCTGATGACTACTATCCCAGAATTCCAGGTATGAAACAAAATTAAATAGTTCCTGTCCCCTTCTCTTTTAATTGCATACCTATCATTTGCCAAGACAACATTATGATGAATGAAATTTATCAAAAATATAGATCTTCCTATCCTTGTATGTCAACTTAAGTTTACTGTACAAAATCTCAGAATCTTTTCAGTTAGTGACCTTGACCTTTGAAATAAAAAGTTTTTCTTTTAAGATTGTGTTAATTTTCATTAAATTACATCAAAGCAAACTAAATTGCACAGAAAAATTCAAATCTATTTATAGAAACAGTTTTTTGACCTTTGATTTACGACTTCAAAATTCAACAGGCTTCTTCCTTTCAATTATATTTTTCAGTGCATAAAGGTTTGATGAAATTATTTATTTTTTTTCTGTTACACAAGAAGTTCAAATTTTTTATAATGTAGAAATAATAATAATGTACTTGTTTTTAAGTAATCTAAAAAATTCACAATGATCATTTTTATAGGAAAAAGTTAAATCAGTTTTAATGGCTTCCCAATACAGTAACACAGAATCTATGAAAGAGCTACTTGAAACACCAAAAGTGATTCAGGCCAAAGACCACTGTGGGCGATGTCCATTACATATAGCTGTATTAACTGTCCAAAAGGACATAGCAGAATATATAATAACAAATCATCCAGAGTCAGTTCAAGCCACAGATAATGTAAGTTTGATAAAATAATACTTTCTGATGTTGCTGATTATATCAACCTTCAAACCTAAGTTTACCTTTCAGTGAATATGCCATGAAAACCTTCTACCTTTCACACACATTTTTTTATGCTCATAATTTTGAAGTTCATTGCAAAGATTTTATATTGTGACAATATCTGACATTTTTTGTTGGTCAGTTCAGATTTGGACAATTGGATTGGATTGTGGTTCACTGATGGCGTTTTGGGAATTTTAGTGGTCAAATTTTAGTCTTATTTCTCTAGGGGAATTTTAGTAATTTTAGGCAAACAAAACCATAGCATTATGTCAGGAATAAACAATTAGGTTATAAGTGGCGTTAGGATATGTTATTTTACATGCAGTCAAGGTTCTTTGACTTATACTGAGTTAGTTATGGAATGGTGACAGCAACAAAAATCCATCAAAGCAAACAGTTCTGGGACGGTAGAGAAAACTTGAGTACCTAATGAAAACCACCTACCTTTACCAAGCAAACCGACAAACTTTTTTACACTAGAATCTGCCAGAGTGAGATTTTATTCTAGGTGGTGAGAGGCACTGTGATCTGTAAGCATGTGATTTAGACCACTCAGCCACCCAGGCTCCATAATTAGGTAACAAGATGCAAAATTGTTAGATTTCAGATAGTCAATAAGTGACCTTTTTATTATAGATGAAAAGAACCCCACTACATTATGCCATGGCTCTATCAGAAGAAATCACTGCTTTACTAACATCTAACGGAGCTGACAGCGATGCTAAAGATATAGTAAGTATAATATTTTTCAACATTCAGTTCCCAAAATGTAAATGAATTTTAAACATATATAAAATTATCTTCTCACATTCTAAAAATTGTCCTAAGCAAAGAAAATTTAAAATAAAATAAAAATGAGTTCTGTAAAAGTTTTAACATCTTTTAACCCTATATACTGAAAATTAAAAAATTTTAAAAAATTAACGATACCGGTATTGTCTTTTATTTCAGAATGGCAGAGATCCAGATTATTACAAAAATAATCCAGAGGATATCAAGAGTATACAATCTCAATTGATGTCACCTACAGATGGCGCTTCTGAAGGTCAACAACAAGACCAAGGTCAAGATGGAGAAACACAACAAAATGCAGACAGTAGCAGTGAAGAACAACAATCACAGCAAGAACAAGAAGCAACAGACATTATAAACCAGTCACAACAAGAAAGTGCACAGTAAAAACAAAAAAAGAGGGAAAAAATTACAAAGAACTTGCTGTTGAATTTGTTCAAAAATGGAATTTGAAAAACATTGCTACAATGTAGCACAATTAGTCGAATGCTTCAAGTGATGAGTTTATGACTAGAAAAAAATTTTTTTTTGTAATTTATTGTTGAGGGAAAATCCATGACAAAATTTACATAAATATCACATTTTTTTTTAAAATTTTCATTCTAGGAATTTTGCAATATAGACTTATATGCAATAGAGTAATACACTATCCATTCATTCTGAATGATACAATATTTATTGTTATTATCATTTTTATTATTATTATTATTATTATTATATACATATATATATGTATGTATGTGTTTTACGCAATATAGGCAATAAGATAAAATTCACTGTAGTCATTAATTACACATGCAATACTTATTTATAGGCTCAAAGCACTTTTTACATGTAACTGCTCAAAACTGGGATAGATGCTGAAGCAAAGGCCAAATGACATAGCATTAACAAAGAAAGAGTGTTACAACAGGTCCATTTTTGTATGTCGTGCAATTTTTTAAGAATTGAAATAGCAAATGGTAACAAACTTCGCAGAGCATCCAATAAATTGTAATTAAACATCCTTAAAACTTTAACTGTTGTCATACTAAAGAAAGTAGATCTGAATTTGAAAGGCAAGATTTTGTCATGAAATTGGTAACAGCAATACTGGTTCGGAGCAAGCCATCACTGTAATATATTCTACAGTGAAATGTTACACCCCGAAATTGTTGCATGTATGATAGTTTATTTTTTTCACAGATAATTTTACCAATCACATGCTTTTGTTCTAATTTTGTGTATATATACCTGTATAATAATAGTCAATATTCAAAGAAAATCACATTTTTTTTAGACATAAGAGAGGGAAGAGCTCCTACAATGTATAAAATCCAACGGGTACAACAAACTACATGTATTATGTTTTCCACCTTGCAGGCTTCATTTAAGAAACTATTAAATAGACACATATGTGTACTGCCAAAATATTTACTTGACAGGGCTAAAATATCTACTGGTCCCACTTCTCCAGACCAAAAGTAGTTTTCCTTTGAACCAAGGTCTAGATACCACTAGACTCACTAGACTCTATTCTATCGGTCCCAGGTCTAAAGAATGCTAAATTTTTTCCTCAAACCCCTGTGATGACCCCTGTGTCTGGTGACCAAGAGTTATTTCCCTTGGACCCACTAGTTTCATATGTTAATACCACTAACATTTTCACTCGGACCCCCTGGCTTTAGGGTTTTAAGCCCAATTTATTTTTAGCAGTTATATTTTCCCTGGGACCTATTGGTCCAGGATCGCAAATCAATAATTTTTTCCCTTAAGCCCACTATGGTTCAAGACCTAAAAACGACCATGTTTTCCTCTAAAAATGTAGAAAATTAATGGTCCAAATACATTGGTTTTCTTCTTTGGACCAGTAGATATTTTAGACCCCTAACTTAATAAAATGTTTTTATTATCTTTTGTAGAGGTATTTTTTGTTCACTGTTGCTTTTTATACTTCTTGTTCTTCTTATATTTAATTAGAATCATTTATATGCATTGTTATTTTTTATTATCAATTTTGAATTTTATTAATAAATTTATATTTTTACCTTCATCAAAGAGTTTCAAATTTTTGATCATTCCAAAAGAAATAAGAAAATGTTTTTTTTTAATTCCCTAACACTCAACATTTGTTTGAAGGAAAAAATACTTTTCCAATGTTACAAAATAACTTATATTGGCAGAAACTGACAAACATAGTACCAGTATATTTTTACAACCAGGTTTTACACTTGGTTTCAATTGGTTTCACTTGATTTCAATTGGTTTCAATTATCAATTTAATAAGCCTTTTGACTGAACAATCTTTTTAATGAGTGGTTTTGGCAAAAAAAAAAATTTTTGGATCAGCTGAATGTGAAAATGACTGACATCATAGATGACCAGTCACAGTGTCACGGAATGCTTGACAAGTTTGTTGGCAAAATTCAAAAAAAAAAAGAATTTATAACCATATCTTGTGAATTATATATGCAGTATGAGTAGAGTTTAAAAAAAATAATGTTTCCCGTCCCCGTCAAGACATTCACTTATATAGTTCTGTGATTGTGGAGGAAACCATAGAGGTGGTGCCAGGATTCTGACCTTCGGAAAGTGAATTGACAAAATTTTTAACACTAGAATCTGCTCAAGTGGTATTCAAACTGAGACAGTGAGAGACACTGTGATCCATAACTGCAGGCTTCAGACCACTGGGCCACTGAGGCCCTTATATGCAGTATGAATTCTGATGAGGCCTTTTTTTATCATGAATAACAACAAAATTTTACAGAAAAAAATCTATCAGAGGAACAACACAGCTTACATGTCATTAAAAACTTTGACCAAACTAGAGCTTCAGTCATCCAGAGAACCATAATGGATACCCTGCCTACTCAAACTATAGTTAGCCATATACAGCAAAAATTATATTTAATGATATATTAAAGCACCAATAACAATTAATAACCCAATTTTAAATCTACAAATTCATAAGGACAGTTTTATCAGTTTGAGGCCAAATATTGGTACTTCAACAACTTTCAAAGGAGACAAATGCAAAGTAAGAAAGTGCAATTTGTGTATAATAGAAAAGGGAAATAACTCCAACCTAATTGATGAATAATATTAAAAGCATTTTAAAATTTATATTGTATTATGACATAAAAATATATTCCAGTGAATAAAATTCACATAACATAATGAAACTCAATATTAGAGAACATCAAACAAATTTTTAAAGTTTATCCTTTCAATTACATTGGATAAAAACATTATACAATTTAATGGCACAATGAATACGGTATAGAGTTAAAATAACTTAAAAGAAAAAACATCTACACATATAAAAAACAAGTCCATAATACAAATACCATATACTTTTATCTTAAGTAGAGGATTTTAAAAACTTTCAAAAATTTATAATTAATCGAAGCTTTTAACCTAAGACTTCATCACTGTCTGTTAACACCGATACCAGAGACATATGATATCATAAACTTTCTTTATTTCAAAATCTTGAGGTTTGGGGGTTCAAACCCCAGCTGGGTCATAAATAAGACTTTAAAATCTGAGATACTACTTCCTCACCTGGCACTCAGCATTAAATGCATAGACTATCAACTGAATCACTCTGTGCCAGGATAATGTGACTGGTGAGTGGTATGCTTGTCAACAGTATATTGACTTGGGTGGGCTAGCACCTTACCAAAAAGTTGTCTTAAGTGCAGACAACATACCATATTACATGCTTGCATATCTTACTTGTATACAAACTCTTTAATAAATTAATCCTTAGAGATTAATATATTTGCTCTCATTGTAAACGGCTGAAAAAATGCTGATGCCATGTTAAACCACATTACAACCAACCAGCCAATCTTCTATACTTAGTGACGTTGGAATTCAGAGTAATACCTGCACATTAATCAAAACAGCATTTACATTCACAGCCATGTTGTTGGTATGACATAAAGACCATGCCCCAGTTTCACAATCATTCACTCAACTAAGTGTACATTTAACTCAAACTGGTGAATATTTGAATGTCAATTTTTAAAACATCGCAGTTAAAATTGAATATCTAATGTAACATTTAAATTGTTTAGTGCAGGTTTGTTGAACAAAACAAAATATGTCTTATAAAATTTAATTTTTTTTTTAAATATTCATGAGAGAAAAATGTGAATATTTGAGTTGAGTGTACACTCAATAAAGTGATTGATTGTGACACTGGGGCCATTATTGATTTAAGTAATCTAATGAAAAAAAATATATTAAAAGATTACCTGTTAATTTTCCTGACATGTATCCAAAGCTATTAGGAACAGATTTGGGTCTTTTCTGCGCTTTTTTACACCATTCTTTAAATTTTTCTTCTGCTAATTCTTTTTTCTGTATTCTTTCAATTTCTTTTTCTCTTTGCTGCATTTTTTGTACTTTTTTCTGCTCTTTTTCTTCCCTATTTTTAGCTTCTTTCCATTCCGAGAATTTTTTCTCAGCTTTAATGTCTATTTCTCTTTTTTGAGATTCTTTTATATCCTTTTCTATACTAATTCTTTGTTTTTCGAGTCTCTTTCTTAATTTTTCCTCGTAATTTTTTCGTTCAAGCCACTCTTTTCTTTTTTCTTCTGCTTTCTGAAGTTGTTTTTGTTTTTCTTGTTCTTTTTGTTTTTTCTCTTGTTTTAGTTCTTTTTTCTGTCTGGTTTTTTCTCTCCGTTTTTCTCTCTCCTCTCTTGTTTTAGTGATCAGCCATTTTTCCCATGCTGATAACTTGGCTTCATCTTCTGTTGCTTCTGACTCATCATAATCTGTAGAGAATTTGCTGAAATACAAAGTTAAAAAGTGTTGATAAATAAACATCATAGCTATGCAAGTTCTAACAAGAATTCCACAGATTTAAATGTCTCTCTGGTTAGTTTTTGATCGAGTAGAAAATACGTAACTTTCACATTTTGACACGTTGCTGAGGCTAATGATAACACCGGAAAAGTAACACATAAGTCTTGCCTTATGCCAATGCCAGACTTGACAAAAACTAAAAGACTGATTGATTGATTTAATGAGATTTTACTCCCAGTCAAGAATATTTCACTTATATTGAGACATCACCAGCTATAGGTAAAGTGGCAGAAATTTTGACATTGATAAGGTAAATGTGCAGTGAAGGTTCTTTAGTGTGTCACACCTACCATGACACGGGGCATTAGTTTTTAATGTCTCTTCTGAAGGACCCAGTGATTTCGTTTCTAAATTCCAAGTACTTGGCAAAAAAAAAAACAGTCACTGCCATTTTTCAAGTCTTGGTCAGATCTGACCAGGGGTCAAACCCTACCTCTCACATATGAAGCAAGCACTCTACCAACTGTGCTACAATAGTGGTATAAAAAGAGACCTTTGTGACCAAATACTCAGTGTGAGTTCCAGTTTACATTTAAAAGCATGTCTCTCTCTTTCTAGTTTTAAATCATATGTACACTCAGCCAGTTCATAGTTTAAGAAATTTTTTTTTCAGACTGGTTGTGAAAAGATTGTACTTTTCTTTGGTTTCATCAACCATGTTAGAACTGACTACCTTGATATCAGGACAAGAATCTTGTCTAGGGCTAAAAAAAAAATTTGTCACTTTATTATAATTAATTATTTGATATGATTTCAAAGTCAAGAATACTAGTATTTGACATAAATTAAAATTCTGTAATGTACTGAAGAAACAAGAATCACTCCTAAATATGTCTTGCCATCCTGGATTGGATTTGATTATGATTTTTTGCTTTGGTCCAAGTCAAGATTCTTTCACTTATATCCAGAATGGTGGGAGAAACAGACATGCTCAGAGAAAACCATCAATCTTTGGCAAGTGAACTAACAAACTTTCTCACACTAGAATCTGCTTGAATGGAATTTAAGCCTAGGCGGTGAGAGGTGATGTAATCCATAACCAATGTGCTTTAGACCACTCAGCCAACACGACCACTTTTTTGCCATCCTTGGTCTGCTTTAATCTTATCTGTATATAGGCGTTTATAACAATGTCAGAGTTATTGTTAATCAAATCTACAGGACATTTTAAGACGATTAAAGCACCATTGCACCATGGCTTTCATTTGACCTGTGAGATGTTTTTGTCCCTGACATTTTTAGACAGACATAGTTATATACGTGTAGTCTAAATATGGGATATTGGTTGACAAGTAAGTTGAGCGGAACCCCTGAGAAAGTTTTGCCGAGTTATAATACCTATCAAAGGTTTCTTTGTTGTATGTTTCTTTTAATTTTTTCTTCATCTGTATTCTTTTTCTTTCTTCAATTTTTACTCTCTCTTCTATTCTTTGTCTTGCTTCATTTTCTAACTTTTTCTGTCTCTCTATCTCCCACTCGTCTTCACTTTCCTCTGGACTAATGTAACTGTCATGATCCAGCACTGAGGTCAAGGACGCTGTAGAGCCATTGGATTCCAATGACCTTGACCTTGGTGAAACATGTGGTTTCATCCAATCAGGTTTGGTTACTGTGGCAGTGACAGGTCTTGGTCTGCGATTCATTTTTCTGAAAGAAAAAATTTCATAATATCTTATTAATACTCGCTTACAAATGTATATCTTATGAATTATCTCAATGGTATAATATGGTAAAATGTAAATAAATCTTGGATTAAATATTTGCCTAAATGTGGAAGTTATGGAGTGGACATAAATTTAGGACAGAAAAACAAATAAAAAGATGGTTGTGGCAACTCTAATATACCACATTTAACTTCATTTTTGAGGTTTTAATACATGTACATGTATCTTGATATCTGCATGACTAGATAAAGAAAAAGTTCCAATTGTATAAGAAAGGAAATTTTAAAAATGTCAAATAACACAACTTCATTACCTAAAAACAAAAAAATACACCTACCTGTCTGATGAAAACATCATTTTGTGCATAAGAAAATTCAATTATTGTTGACAAATCTTAATATGTATTCAAATTTACTTATTAAGTCAAGACAATTTGATTATTACCAAAAAGGGAATTCTGATGAAATTGTACCTGGAAGTACTAGAAGAATGCACCAGTACTTCTACAAAAGGTATGAAAGGGCTGCAAGAAGGATTTGGGTTTCACTAGCTTTTATAACTTATTTTTACAAAAAAAGGGCAAAATTTACTAGCAAGGGCCTAACATTTAGACCATGTCCCAAATATATTATATATCAGGAGCTTTAAACAAATGAAATTTTAACAATCCAAGCCCAGGTATACCACATGAAATTACTTCCGAGTCAATAATTTTTTCAAATAAACACAAATTTCCAGTTGCAGCTATTCAATTTTTTGGTTGTCATAAGGGCAAATGCATTATAAATTTACTACTAGAATCCATAGCAACCATAGCCCTGCATTACAAAAACTATTAAAATCCGCAAAAAAATGCAGCCAGATGCATGATAATTACAATATGAGACTACTATGTGTATGTGCATTCAACACTGAATATCTCTTCACAGAGTGAAATCTTGCTGCCATGGAGATTTTACATGTTGACAAACAAGGCAAATATATAAATCTTTAGCTTATACAACATAAAACATCACTAAAAATATCACTTTCAGTGTGGATATCACATTTTATAAAAATGGAAAATGCCAATTTCTTTCTACAAGGAATATTTTAAAGTGAATATTCTGGAATGGAAAGTGAACAATTCCAATAATTTGAAATTTCTTTGAATCTTATGCATAATTTACTGTCACAAACAGCAGTGTAGGAGAAATAGCTAGCTACCAACTGACCAAGAGAAAATTGGAGAAACATTTTTAGACTTGCGTGACTTCAGCCCTTGTATAAAAATAAAGATTATGCATTAACTTCCAATTTCTATGCAATTGTTGTACAATGCATGCTTATTTACAAATAAATCCATTGACAATATTTACCTTTTAAGCGAAAAACTGCTTTACAAACCAAATGTCAACATTCAACACATTTCTCGCATGTCAAAACAAAAGTTTTCGGAGGGCGCTAACGTAAACAGGAAGTCATTAAAATTGAAATCTGATTGGATGATATTAAATTTCTGATAAAATACTATTTTTTATGAAATATTTTACCTTGAAAATTCATTAATATATTTATGGAAAAATACAGAATGCAAAGTCATATAGAATATTTATAAATACGTTTTACTGTCAAGGTACTTTTGGTAGCTATGGAGCACTAAGTTCAGTCGTTCAAGCTGATTGAGAAAACACTGAATGATATGTGTTTTGTTTTCCAACAAAAGTATTAACAAATTTAGAGGAATTGGAATGATTTTCATATTCGACTGTATCTAAGGAGGCCAACAATTACTTTACCCAAATGACCGAAACTATAAGTACACAAATTTCAAACACGTTTTAGTTGTTTGTAATTTGTAGCCAAATATCACGGTTTAATTGATAGAAAAATTATTTTTAATGTTTGTATTTTTTAAATAATTTTTAAGTATTTTGTCATTTAACTTTTTATCACTATACCATATATAAGTCATCATACCTTTTATCGATAGCCCCAATTCATAGTGAACCGTATATACTGAGGAATTTGTGTCCAACAAGGTGTCTGTAATCGTAATCAGTAATAGTCACTCATTTACGTCACACCGAAACGAGAGTAGACACACCAGCGACGTTTAAAATGTCGTTGGACACACAAATTGTTTTAAAGCGTTCTAACAGCAACGTTTCAATGTTTACAAGTCTGTGGTACTAACGGGGCTCCTTACGCCTAGCCAGTCAGTTTTTGGCTATTAATCATTTCATACTTCTAAATTATTTAATTTATATCCGTTCTTCTCACACATTTTGTCAACATCCTAAAAATAGCATTTACTACTGTCTGATTCACGTCTGCCGTAGCACTAGTTTTTCGAGGTAGACGTGAATCAGACAGTAGTTTATCGCTGTATGGATACCTGTCAATCAATATAGCAAATTGCAAGGTAAGATCCTATGGTTATAAGTGATGGAATATGTCTTATATACCGAATTAGATACTAGTAATTGATCATCTTTTAAATACTCGTATGTTAGATTATTATGTAAATTCAATGTAAAGAAAATATCAAAATGATAAAAATTTCTCATATTTTTATTTATTCTTTAAACAGTTGTCGCAAAGATTCTAATGATTGTGGTTTTACCAGAAGTCCGCCATGAATTACTTCATGGACGTCTGGTTTTACTTATTAAATAGTTCAAAACCAGACGATCTCTAAATCATTGTTTTTGTTATTGTTTTGAAATGTTAATGAAAATAGTGTCAAGTTATAGAAAAATCAGAAAATGTAGTTTCGACGAAATGAAAAAAATCATGCGATAGAAAAAGCACGAGAATTTATTATTATTATCATTATTGTTGTTGTTGTTGTTGTTGTTATATGATACACAGATTTCATGTAGATCTACATTTTCTACATGTTTCATTTACTTGTAATTTGTAAAATCGGCATGGATAGCCAAATATACCGGTATAATTAATTTTAATATTATACTCATCTTTTTCACTTTTTCATAAGTGTTTTATTCTATTATTATTATTTATTAAAGTCATAAAACCTTTGTCGAAAACCACAAATCATAAAATCATAAAATCATGTAGAACCTTCATTGTAACCAATTTTTAATACTCAAATGTACAAAACCCTATGTAGATCTTGTTAATGATGTTGTTTTGTTGATAAAGTCATTTTTTTTAATTCGAGAATTTTGTTGTTTGATGATGTTGTTTTTTTTTCTTCTTCTTCTTCTTCTGATGTCGTTATCAGATTTTTTTCTTTCAAGTGTAGAATGTATTTTTAAATACAATAATAGTAATTGCAACAGAAATTTCAATGGAAATTTTAAGTATTTTTTATTTAATTTATTTATTTAGTTCCTCTATTACAGAGAAAAGCCATATACAAGAGTGTAAATAATAACATGTAACGAAAGTACATATGAACTGGTGTGATTATCAATGAGTTAAGAAACATAACTTATAGCATGTGTACATATTGTTGTTACAATTTCAGTATGATATATAGACAGAATGGCGTCAAAGTTAAGTTGGATGATAAGCGGTGTAGGTGAGGAGTGGCAGGGTCTGTCCCCTCCAACATGTTTCTGCGATGCTTATATATCTTCCAAAGAAACTTCTGTCTATATTTTTCTATAGTTATGTTATACTGAACTAAAGTACAGTTATATACAAAAATAAACAAATAAGTAAACAAAGGAACGTGTATAACTTACTTAAACATATCTGCAGAGTTGTCATGTAGCTTATGTTTTACATGTAAGATGTATATGGTCTGAGCGTAAGTGTCAGATGTTGTTAGAAAGTGGTAACACGCGGATGTTGTTTGTATGAACCTATGGCTCAGGCGTCTAAAAAGGTGAATACCCTCCTCATTTCCATTCAATGATACAGGAGTTACTCCGAGTAAAATCTCCAAAAATCTAGTGTCTGAACAGTTATGAAGCTCGATGTTTAGGTTTGAACCAAAGGTGTCCGTAAGAATGTCCCAGAACTAATCTCTAATTGCAGTAACACAAGGACAGGAGCATATAACATGCAAAAAGATATCTGTATAGACAACACCACAGATGTCACAAGTATAAAAGTTATTAATGTTTTGGAGAATAACCCATATAGTTTGGCAACAAAACATGAATGTGAAAGTTCATTATGATTTGTTGAGCAGGTCCAAACGGTCGCATGCGAGTAACTAGAGTGGAGTAGTATATAGCGTGTAAAAGTTTGTGAGTACTGGTCCAAAATTTTGAATAAATCTGGTATAAATCCTTTGGACTGTAGTGCCGGTGTTGCAATAAACGAATGTAACGCGTTGCAAGAAGATCTGTTTCTAAGTGTTGAGGAGTCCATCGAGCAAAGTTTCTAAAAGAAAAGTAATTTCCGTTTATCGATTTCTGCACTAATCCTAGAAAGACCCAGCATACTTTCACACATGTCGGAGCGTGTTGTGCGAGGAAAGTCTTGAATATGTTTTGCAACAAAGTGTTGGAAAGTATGAAGCACTCTAATGTCTGATTGCTTAAGGTTGTTCCACAGTTCTGAGCCATAAAATACTGATGGAATGACTACTTTTTGCACAGGTCACATAGCACCACTGGGTTTATCTCAGGCTTTTACCGACTCTTGTCATGGCAAAATATGTTTTTCTTCCTTTATCGCACATTGCGTCTATTTTATGTCCGTTGCGGAAGAACACATTTTGAAGAATACCTAAATGGTTGTATTCTTTAGTAAGAGGTATAGGAGAGTCATCAAGTAACTATATATTATTGATAGAATTATATGTTCGCTCAGTTAGACCATATACCAAAACACTTGATTTACTGACATTAAACTTATATCGTCATATACATGCGTATGAAAATGCTTTATTTAACATAAACTAAGGACCATTTGGGGTTAAACTTAGGCATGCAAGATCGTCAGCAAAACTTCGACTACAACACGGTATACCGTAAATGTGCACACCGACGTTAGAGTTTTGAAGTTGCTCAACAAGTTCGTTTATATAAACAAGGTACAAAAAGGTAGAAAGGATACCCCCCCTGTTATACTCCTTGCTTTACAGGGAACCACTTTGATTGTACCGAGTTAACCATAACAGAACTAGAAGTATTTATATGTAAATCGCCAATAAGATATAAAAGTTTACATTTTACCCCCAAGTTATTTAGTTTGTATATAAGCCCCTTTCTCCAGACTGTATCGGACGCCTTTGAGGTATCTAGAAAAGCCGCATATACTTTGCTTCCTAATTCAATATAATGCAATATGGCCTCTTGAAAATTAAAGGAGGCTGTAAGACAACTCAATTCAGGCTGAAACCTGCTGTTGGTTCGAAGGGAAGCTGTCATAAAAGTCATAAATCTTTATTATTCTCAAAACATGGTAATAAAGCTATTGGACGGTAGTTTTCTGGCGAATTTTTACACTTATCACCGCCTTTGAAAATCGGTACAATAAGGCCTTTCTTCCAACTCTGAGGTACGCGTCCTTCTTTTATCAATTTATTTTAAAAAATCCAGTTAATACCCTTGAACAGTAGTTCCCCTGCATACTTAAGATGTTCAGACTGGATACCGTCAAAGCCAGGTGCTTTTTTGTTCTTTAGGTCGCTAATGCATTTG
Organism: Tegillarca granosa; assembly: GCA_029721355.1. NCBI lineage: Eukaryota > Metazoa > Mollusca > Bivalvia > Arcoida > Arcidae > Tegillarca > Tegillarca granosa. The sequence continues at coordinate 23,166,049 of CM056608.1, forward strand.
ATAATTTCTTCGATCTTAATTTCGCCTCCAGGGAAGTTATCACCAGCACAAGTAGTTGATTTTATGATATCATATTTCTCGTCTACAAAGCTTTCAAATGCCTTATCGAAGTTTTCATTATCAGTTGGAGTATAGATGTCCTCATAAAAGGCAGCAAATAATTTTGATACAGAGTCAGGGCTGGGCGATTTTACCATTATATGATATTTCAGGATAGACTCTAGAGTTTCTATGTTTCGTTCTATTAATAAGGCGCCAGAACAATCTAATGTCACACTCTGCAGCAGTGTTTAAGTCATAAAGCGCCTCCTCATAGTATTTGTCAGCCTCCGAGTTTAAAACGTTACGAAAATCTCGTTTAGCTCTTTTATAGTTGGCGTAAGACGCATGTTGCATACCCCTTGATCTACCTTCTTTAAGCCAGATTCGCCTTTTAGCGAGTTCAATTTTGTGAGCTTTTTTCACATTATTAGTCCAGTGGTATGCGGGTTATGTGTTGTTTTCGGTATCGATTCATCTGCCGCCTGTATAAATACATTAACTAAACGATCGTTAAAACAGTCAATGTTATCTTCATTTAATATACTTATGAATTTCAAGCAGTTTAGCGGTTAGAACCTCCTCATAATTAAGACAAACAGTGTCATCTAGTTTATGCCAAGCTGGTGTGCGTTTAATAGAGTTGCGCAGTCTGTGACATTTCTGGAGACTGTTTATAGTTCCGATGATTGGAAGATGATCAGAAGTTATGCTTAAGGAACCCTCAGCAAGTATTTCAGCATGGATATGAGATGTCATTACTTTGGGACACATTACATAATCTAACATTGTCTTATTTGTGATATATGTACAATTATTTTGATTATTGATAATGTTGTTATCGACTGCATATAACTGAACTATTTTTGTGTAAAAATATCAGTTTTCTTTACAAATGCTGTACGATTCCTCATAGGTGGTGAATGTATAATATATTATGTGCTGAGGTGGACTACTGTGTATGTTGAGACATGGCCACGTTACTCATATCACATATGCGTTCTCTATAACCACATTTTTTTACTTTCTTGCGTTCTGTTATTAACCCCGTAGGTTAATTTTATGTGGTTTTAAATCCCCTGTTTAAGAAAATAGTTATTTCAAATTTTCCCGCCAATCTAATTTATTTATACTCCTAGCGCACTTGCTACAAAAATCAACCGTAACAGTTTTCTGCGGTCCTTGATTTTGAAAGGTTCCCGTCAAAATGGCGACCTGGCAACAGACGCGAAATGGAGGATAAACACGATGGACTTGTTGTTTATATTTCAATGTACGTCGTTTTAATGGTTTGTAACAATATCAGAAGTGTTTAAACAAATTCAGATAACCCTAATTGTTCATCCGAACCTCTGGTCTTTCTAAATCAACAGCAATCTGCTTGTTAACGCTACTTGTTTGTCATTTCGAAAAAATAGTTTTTACCGAATAGTGTTTTTTGTGCTTGGTGGGACATTTAAATTATTGTCATTGTATTTCATTGTGGGTGCATAAAATCCATCGATCAATTGATAAGTTTCGCCATTTATTTTTCATATTTTTGCCGAAATTATTACCCGTAATTTTTGCTATGAAAAGCACTTTTGTTAAAATAGCAGAAATTGGGAGAATTGTGTAGTGGAGGGCTTGATACGTGGCTTCATAGCTCAGTTGGTAGAGCATCCCGCTAGTATTGGAAAGACCCTGAGAGTGGCCGGCCAACAGGTAAGTCCCAGGGTAGAACCTGATGGTTTTGATTCAGGGTAGTTGAATTAAAAAAGGAAGGATTAAAAGAGGAAGGGAGGAATTAGTGGACAGGCTTGATAGGTGGCTTGGTAGTTCAGTTGTTAGAGCACCCCACTAGTATTGGGAAGGTCCCAGGTTTGAGTCAGTTTGGGCACTGCATTATTTTAAATTAGGACTAGTCTTATTTGTACTAGTACACACTAAGGACAGCTTTCAGGTGCTAGTGACAGCATTTCAGAAGTTGTCAAACCACAAGTTCATTATATATATCCTGCCACAGTTAACTCAGCAGTTTACTAAACGATTTACTTTCTGGCACAACATGTGCTTTTGACATGATCAGAAACACTTAGTCCTGGATCAGAAGTCTTACATTTTACAAACTGTAACAGATTTTTCTATTTCTTATTATGTCATTTCAAAATATCTGCTATCTTATTTTCTTCCTTTCTTTTAGACTTCATCATTTAAATTTTTAGAGTGGAGTGAGGGAGTCTCTTTGTATGTAACTTGTTCCTTTTAAAAAAGTTGTACTACAGACTCTCTGTCACAAAAAAGAGGAGTTTTTCAATACTCTGGTTTTAAATCAATAATTTAAAAATTATTTTTATGTATTCAATATTTCAGATTGAAGTTTTACAGATATTAAGAATTTCATAAATGTAATATTGGAGTTCCTACAGAAATTATGACTTCCAAATTGGACCAGCCCATGGAAAGAGGGACATCACCTCTTTTACCAGCTCTTCGAGAAGGGCAAAGCAGCCTTGTAGCTGCTTCACAGGGAGGTACAAACACTCCAACTCCAAGACAGAAAGCTTCACAATGGGCACAAGAAATCAGACTTAGGTATGTAAATAAGCTGTTAATTCTTATATAAATAATTGTCGTTCAGAATTTTTAATACCCCCATATAAAGTTTCTATATAAGGTTAAGAGGTATAATGCAGTAACCTCATTTGTCCAAATATCGCGTTTGCTCCATAACTTTCATACCTAGACTGAATTGATTGAAATGGAAATTGGAGTGTAGGATCAATGACAGAAAATGTACCAGTAGGTATTATTTGAAAAGTTTTGTCCAACCAATCAAGTGGTTTATTTATTAATGTTATCAACACACTAACACTTAATACACTCTCTGACCCCTTGCATCCCTGAAAATATTTAGACATTATTTCAATACAAATTTGAAATGGCTTACCATACTGTAAGTAAAGAAATTTTCATCTCAGTTGATATTCCCCAAAGACAACATGGACATATATCCATGTACTTTTAATTTCATGCAATCAATGCCGACAGCCAGCAAAATAATATTGACTTATTGATATTAGCAATAGTTTTTATTTCTCCAGTGTAGCTTTACTTGTAAATTAATTCACAAATTAAACAATCACAAAAAATTTCCCTATTTACAGAATTTAGAAAATGTTTTAATGTTAATTCATCCTTTCAAAACTTCTATATTGAGATTCATGATCCTGATGAATCCAGATCTTTAACACTGTGAAAATAGTCGATGTAATAATTAATCCTACACTTCAGTCTGTTGAGCTGTTTGAACTTGTTTCCTAATATATTTAATTTATTATACTGACAGTTCATTAATTTTTTATGCTAGAATAAATCACTGTTTAGAGAACAATGGTAACATTGCAGAGGAAGATGTAGTAGATTTAAAAAGGGAATTGATATCATTGTTTATTGTGGCATTACAACAGGACAGGTAAAAATTTAAATCATCTTGCACATTCTGTTTTAATAGCTTCTAGTTTTAAGCATTCTCTGTAGCTGTTACACATGGCCAACTCTGTTTCAAACTCTACAGACCTGTCTCAAGCATGTACTGAGACACAACCCCGCCATTTTATCCCCTCTCATCTAAAATACTAGTCTAGTAAAGAGCTTTTCAAAGCTCCAGTAAAGACAGGTGATGAAAATTTTCTCAGAAAATATCAAACTCTCAGGAGAGGTTTAAACACACAACCTTTTACTTTGAAAACCAGTGACAGTACTACTCAGCCACCCACCCACCCTGTAAGTTTTTAATAGTACCAAAGTGCATGTGACACAGTCACCCCGTAAATTTTGTAGAACTGTTTTTGTTTTGTCATTTGTTTATGAAATGAATTAATTTGAGTTTTCTTTCCAAAATTGTTCTTTTTCTTAAAATTTGAAATAGAAGGTTATTATGCAACTAGAAAAAAAATTGGCATTGGATATATAGCATATGGTACATGAATTGATATCTCTATCATGACCTCTAACACTTTGAATGGATACTTTTTATCTCTACAACACTTGGAGCCTTTAGTGGCCAAGTGGTCTATAAATTCCACACTGAGAGATCGCATAAACTCTCAACACCTAGGTTCTAGCTCCACATAGGCAGATCCTAGTGAGCAAAAGTTTGTTAGATCCTTTTCCAAGTTCACTGTGGCTTTCTCCTGGAACTCGTTTTCTTCCAACATCCCAGAACTGACTGCTTTTATACAAGAGAGAATTTTTATTGGGTCTTAAAACAACATTACTCCTCTGCCACTCTGCATCAATTTTCTGTTTAAACTTGTAGTGATATTGCAATAAACACAATATATATTTCTATCATTACAGTCGAGCTGCCTGGGTATATTTACATGAAGTACTGGGATTAGTAGAACCTTACAAGGAGTATTTAGATCAGTTAGACACTAAATCAGAGGTAAGCTAAGTATACTAGAAATACTAGCAGATTTCTCAAAATTTACATGTTCAAAGCAATGGATTCAACTTAGTTATTTTTATTAAAAATACTTAAAAATGAAAAGTTATAAGCAGAATAAAGTAATTGATTTGAGTTAAAAATGTTTTGTCCTTTTCTGTGGTTTTTTATTTCAGGCTCAATTTAGTCTTACAAGAAATTTAAAACTACTTCTTATACCTTTTCTTTAAAAAATCTTCCTTTTTTAAAAAAAATGCAAATAAATGCAAAAACAAGGAATTAACTATTATCAAAAATACACATTAATCAAAAAATTATTATTATTTTTTATATTGTACCATATAAATTTTTTTTATTAAAAAATATTGTTGCAAAATAAAAATATTTAGTTAATCAATAAAATATTACTAGTTAATACATGTAATTTAATGTACACAAAATATTGTGTTAAAATGTAAACAATGTTTTTTTTTCTTCAGTTTTTCCATTATGTTGAGCGTATATTTCATCATGTGGATAAATGGTAAACAATGTTCTATTTCAGTTTTTCCATTATGTTGAGCGTATATTCCATCATGTGGATTTACATAAAGAGAGGTTATTTGATCTACAGATTACAGATTCAATCGCAAAAGTTTTTCCTAAGGTATAACATTATACTTTGTATTAAAAATATGTTATATATGGTAAAACCTTATTACTATGGACAGGTATTCCTTCCATGTAGCGTTGCTATTTTTGTGGTGTCCATTATTGTGCCTCTAACAAAAACTAGTTTTTCCTAAATACTTAAGGGTATATTGTAATACATGTATATTCTTCTTTGCTGACCCATAAATTAAAGGGTTGGGGGCCCATGAAAACATGAAAATTTGGACATGACGAACATTAAATGATTTCATGGTACATGTATTAACTTTCATGTTCCAAGGCATGTTGATATATAAAAACTTTTTTTTTACATAAGTTAATAAGACCACTGAATGAAATTAAAGTAAACATTACAATAAAAATTGTTAAATTCCTTAACTTACAATTACCATTCCAATTGTGTAACAAAACAAGTTAAATGGCCAACAAATGAATAATGAATTTTACTTTTTCAGGAGGTTGCCTTGCTACGCCAGATTGGAGCTCACCCAGCCAGGAATTACTGTAGTGTTCAGCCAGTACAGCTACTTAGACTTGGCAGCGTTTCCAGTCTCACAAGTTTCCACATGGTGCCAAAGAAAACAGCTCAGTCGCCAAGACAACTGATGTTGTTACCTGATGGGTCTAACCCATACTCCACTCATATACCAGTAAGTTGATATGACAATATTTATATCTCCCACAAAAAATGTTTGTATTACTCCAGTAAATAGAGCTTTTAAGGTGGATTGGAGTCAACCATCTGTTGGACATTCATTCCATCTATCTTTCAGTCTGTGGATTGTCCCAATATCATGTCCACTTTATAACTTTCACATCTATGATTAGATTTTGATCAATCTTGGAACTAATGCATACCATCAAAGAAGCAATGTGTTACAAATGGAATTTAAATGTGTAGGTAAAAGGTCAAGGTCAAAAAGTAAAATTTTAGATTGCACCCCTGTAGATCAGTTTTTTTGTATTATTTCAGCATGAAGATGACAAATTGTTAATGACAAAACCATTGACAATCGGCGATCTAAGGAAATCCATAGCTGATGTTGCATTTGAAATGGCCACTCGTAAGTTCAAACCTATTACACTATTTTTTCTTGTAAAAAATTATTTTTAGAAGCTAAACGCCCTGACTGGTTGTTCATATAAAATTTGCTTTTTTCTGTGCTTTTTAAACTTGGAAACTATATCATAGCATGCTTGCAATAGCTAAGATCCTTATAAAAATGTCATTTAGTGACAATATCAGAGTAAAGGAGGAATTTCATTAAATCAAGCACAGGTGATACCAACATGAGACTATATGCCTTGTACCAATTTAAGGTGTAAGGTCAAAGATCAAGGTCATGAGATAAAATCCTAAATTTTGACCCCAATTGTGATGTTGGGGACAAAGGCATTTTGTCTCTCAAATGTCTAATCTAGTTATAATTTTTTTCCACTTTGTCTTGGTCTTTTTGTCAAGTATGTGTTATTCTGCTTCAACAAATTTTTGAAATTTTATTTTTCTCTTTTTTATTCATTATATTTGTGACAAAATTGGATTTTTTGTTCTGTTTATTATTATAGGTGAATCAATATGGACCCAGAATTATGGTAATATGACAATGGCATTACAAACAGACATACCCGAAGAAGTAGACCAGGTATGATTACCATGATAATATTACAGTTAAGTCGAGTTGAGTAATTGTGTTTTATGTCCCAGTCAAGATTCTTTCACAAATATTGAGACTGTCAGTTCTGGGATGGTAGAGGAAACCAGAGTGCTCAGATAAAACCACAGACCTTTGGCAAACACACTTACAAACTTTCAATAGAATCTTCACGGGTGGGATTCAAACCAAGGAGGTCAGATACACTGCGATCTGCAAATGTGCACTTTAGATCACTCAACCAATGGGGTCCATAATAAATGAACAGTACTACGAAACATTCACCACACAAGAACAGCTAAATTGAACAGTTTAAAGTTGCATCTTTTTGCATACATGAAGTATTGTCTTTTCTCCCACCCCCACCACCTTTTTATTTTTTTTTTTAATTTATTTATTATTATTTTTTGATATAGTTATTTTGAGTTAAAACAATGATAGAATTTTCTATCTTCACTTTCATTTGTGATTTTTTACCACTCCACATCACACCTCTTTACCACTTTACTTGCAAGCCACTTTGTCATTCAAACTATGGAAAACCTAAAAAAAATTCTCATGTATGCAATTTCCTTTGATTGAACTGCGATAAAGAGAATATTTTACCTGTATTAATGAAATTTAATAGTTGTTTAGTTTTGAAGAAGTAAAGATAATGTTAATGTGTTTGGTCTCATTTCAGACTTCTCCAAAAGAACCTTCACCACCAACCAGGAGATCAAATGGATCAACACCTAGAAGTTCTGTGTCTTCTCTATCTGGTGGTAAGAAACAGTCAAAAACACCAAGGTCTATACAGGTATGTTATTTGTGTGTGTTTATTAAGGCTGAAACCACATGCATACCTCATGATATACATCACAATAAATAGGCCAGAATATGTTACTTTTTAAAACAATACATCATAGTGCACAAATAGCTGATACATAAGTCACTTCTTTTGAAGAATTTTTTTCTTTTTTTTATTATTTTTTTATTTTTTTATTTATAATTTTTTTTTTTTTTTTTTTTGCAATGAATTTTTTAGGACATAATTAGACTTTATGTTATAAGATAAAGATCGTAAGGAAAATTTCACAGAGTTGTACTTGATCAGTAATTTTGAACTACCCGGTAGTAAATAATTTTCAAAGATATAAAATTTGGTGGTAAAATTATCATCATAACTAATCGGTGTAATTCAAAACAAATCCAATCTTTTTAATATTACAGTTGATCATGTTAAAAAGACATCATTCACATTAATAAAAAAAAGCCCCTACCTGTGTCCAGATAATGTGTCATTTTGATATATCTTGAATAATAGAAATCATTTCAAGCTTTAGATTTTGCTTTTCATTCATTTATTCATTCATTCATTCATTCATCCATCCATCCATCCATCCATCCATCCATCCATCAATTCATTCATTCATTCATTCATTCATTTATTATGTTTTAGGAAGAACAGGTGCCTGTCATGACAGGAAGAGAGGCTGTGGAATATTTTGCTAAATTGCACCATATCGGGAAAATAAAATCTATCTACTTCAACATGGTACCACATCGACATTACAGACCGTATGACTTGATATCAACACAGAAAAACAAAGTAAGTCATTTAGTTATGTCTTTTCTTTTGAGACTGGCATCCATTTTTGACAAGCCTGGCATCATCATAAGGCGAAACTGAGGTGTTACTTTCCCGTTGTCGGCAGCAGCGGTGGCAGCATGTCAAAATGTGAAAGTTTATGTTAAAGTAATGTATTTTCTACTTACGACATTTAAATCCGTGGAATTCTTATTAACTGTATAAACTTTACTTTATATTTTAAGACCTTGGTATCTTTTGTTGCATGAATGTTTTTATCCTTGTTTTGACTATCTTTTGAAAATTAACTAATTAAAAGCATTGTTCATTGTTGCATATATTTAAATCAGTTCTGAGATTTTGAATTGGTGGTCACGTGTCATTTGCTGATAAAATCAGCACCCCACACACAAAATGGCATTTTCAATGCTCTGATCAATTAGCTTTCCACAGGGTTATCTCTTTTTTCTTCCTTAAGCATAAATAAAGTATAGAAAGCCTTATTTTATGCCAATAAAATTAACATTGCCTTTGATATTTTTTTCAGAAAAATCTTATGTTATATTATGATATAGATTTTAAGACTACTATAATTATTCCTCCAAATAAAGGGGGTTGAGTTGAGTTGAGTAATGGTGTTTAACGTCCCAGTCAGAATATTTCACTTATATCGAGACCTCGCCAGCTATAGACGAAAGTGCAGAAATTTTGCCTGTGTGTTGCGCTGATGGCATTATACAGCAGGGTTCTTTATTGTGCCAAGCCTACCGTGACCAGGGACCTTGTTTATTTTAAGTTCCCATCCGAAAGAACCGTGACTTTCATTTCGTAATGCCGAGTGCTTGGCAAAAGAACAGTAACTATCCAATTTCAAGTCTTGGGTAAGACTTGGTCGGGGTTTGAACCCATGACCTCACACTTACGTAGCGAGCACTCTACCAACTGAGCTACCTCAGTGGTTTCCAAATAAAGTGAGTGAACCTATCAGTTTTGTTGCATTTTTAAATTTCCTTTTCTTCAACTCTTGTCTGGAGCATTTCTTTGAGATGGATTATTAAATATTTTTTTAAACTTCATAGGATTAATAAAAGATAAATTACTATTTTGTTATTTCTTAATAAACTAAGGTCTATTTGTTCTTATTTTTGACCCGTTTTGGACCCGAATGGTTTTGGTTTGGGGCATCTTATTAACAACTATTAATAATTAAATTTGACAAATTTCTAACAATTTCATTGGTTAATAATCGAAATTACAAGAGGTAATTTCTCAATGACTCGAACTCATGTGCCGAAGTGTTTGTGATGTAATCTGAAACAAACTACTTTTTACCTTGTTTTAAAGTTATTAAAAGCAAAAATTGCATAAATATATTCTCTCATTTGATTAAGTTGTCTTTAAAATTTAATTATAAGCATTGAATCCTCGTGAATTACACAGTGTGCACAGCGTCCATTCAGGTTATTTCTCAGTGACCCTAATGAAAATCAGATTTAATGCTTAATTGATTGTATTTTTTTAGGCAAACCCAGAACATTATGTCTTTTCAACATTTGGAGTTCTACATGTTTATGCTGATCAGCCAGCAGAAAGTATGAGTTTATCAGACTGGCAAAGAGAGGCTGTTCTTTGGACCGCTGTGTCATCGATACCGTTCTTCAAAAACTTCTTGATTCAGAAAATGTTTTATAAGTAAGTTGGCTAAACTTATAAAAAAGCCTGATTGATTCTGATCACCAGATTTATAGCTGATAAGCAGGATTTATAGCTTTTTTGCATATTGTGAACAAGAGCATTTAGCTTATGTTGTGCCATCATTCTGAACATTCCTTCTTAAGAAAAGTTTGCGTAAGAACTTTATATGCTTTTTAGATAAGCATTCTTCTGTCAGCTTAAATTCTTATAACCCAGCTGCAAGTGGAGATATTGGGAAGGGAAAGATATATAGAAGCTAGTTCTGTAATTCTAGTTCAAATTATAAGATTTTTTAGATAGCTGTTACAAACTTCCATGAAACCAGTGAAAAGCAAAACTTTATTAAGCAAGTGGAGTAAAGTGAATTGGAGTTGAGTAATGGTGTTTAATACCCTAGTAAAAATTGTTCAACTATATCAGGCAGTCAGTTCTAGGATGGTGGAGAAAAATGGAGTCCCCAGAGAAGAGAAACCCAGCAACTTTTGGCTAGGGAACTGACAAACTTTCTCACATTAAGATTTGTCTAAGCAGGATTCAAGCTAGGCCACAAGAAGTGCTGTTGTCCGTAATTGTGCACTTTAGACATGCAAGTGGAATGCAGTTGAATTGTGCCCAGTCAAGATTCTTTCACTTTTTTTTAAAGGCAGTCAGTCAAGAGTTGGTGGGGAAAACAAGAGTGTTCAGAAAACACCATTGATATCTGTCAAACAAACTCACAAACTTTCTCACACCAGAATCTGTCACACTAAGTCTGTGAGATGTGATACTACCAGTAAGCATTCTTTTTACACATTATCTCAGTCTGGGTTAAGTAGAATCCTGGCTTAAATGAAATTTTTAATTATTGTTAAAAAATTGACAGCACTGTTTAAGTATGTTTAGTTTGAGATTATTAATTAAATTAACAAAGTAAATATATTTTATTAAAAACACCATAATGGCAGCATTTTCAAGAGTTTTTATTTTTAAACATTTTTTTAACAAATGTTGGTTCATTACAGGTGGCGCTACAATAAGTTGTATCTAGATTACTCCAGAAAGCGGGAAGCCATGGGTGCTAATTTGTTGCAAGCTGTTCCATCATTTGGTGCTGCCTTACTGCAAATTTATAGGTATGTATCTCAGGGGATCATTGTCAGGAGAATGTTTGGAGCCCTGTTGTTGTCACTTGGGCATCCTGTCCTTTCCTGTCACTTACAAACTTATAGGTTTTTATACCCCAATAAACATAATTACAGGGTATAATGTGATTCTCTACATTTTTTTCTCAATTATACAGACATTACTCTTTCTAATGAGGATCTCAATGATCTTCAATTTTGCTATTATAATAATAAATGTTGTGGTAATGAATTGAGAATGATATAAGAACAGATTTTTTACTTCAGCAAAATTTAAAAAAAAAATAAAAGATTTAATGCCATACCATTCTCATCTGTTTTTTATTTGACCCAAGAAATTTCAAATCTATTGAGGTCAAATGAGTTTGAATGTAGGTCAAATGTTACGGTCATGATGTCAACTCTTAGATTTGGTTCCTTTAATTGATGTTTTGAATAAAGGTGTGTATGTGTTATTTTTGCCAAAAATGGATGAGGCATATTTTCACTCATATAAATGATGATAATCTTTATTTCAGACTGCTGAAAGAACTGATAACAGTTAAATTTTTACCATTTGATACAGAGTAAGTAATTTTTTTTACATCAGAGTATTTACATGTAAATAACCTTAAACTTATGTGAATGAATATTTAATTTGATGATCAGGTGTAGGCATCATTTGTTTTACATACAAATCTGGCTTCTAAAAAATAAAATTTTGCATCTAAAAAATTTACCTTTCACATAAATCTCAGGTATGGGTGTGCTTTTTTCTATTTCATTTATGAAATGAACATTATGTCAATCATATGAATAGATATCAGGTGTCAGCCAATCAAAGTTAAGTTATTCTGAAGAAGCTGTGAAATTGACATTCCTTCAATGCCTGTCAATCACAACAGAATTTCTGTTTTGGTGATAGCGTTTTCATCAAACATGCACTTTTTTCTAAATATGTTATATTATACATTTTAAACATTAATCATTAAATTTTTCATCATTTTAAATTGATTTTTTTTTTCTATTTTAGCAAATGTTATCAGTTATCAGAATTTGAAAATCTGGTAAACTACAAAAATATGCAAGGAGAGAAAATTCTCGAGAAATTTTTCAGGTAAATATACATTTTGAAAATTCACTATGCTATGCCTGTATATTTGACTTATAATATGAATATTAAAAGTGTGTATATATATTTAAGTCTATACCTAAATATTTCTTAATGCTCACAGAATGTTACAATATCAACTTACTCTACACACATTATGAATATGATATAAATTTTCTGCAAACTTTTCCCTTATTTGTACTTAAGTTTTTAAAAACTATTTTCAAGATTTTAAGATTGTGCAGAATACACTGAACTTTTCTGCAAACTGAACAACTAAAAATGAAAGTTTGATGACAAGTGTTGTTTTCTAAATTTTTTAGTACATATGTCACAGATGTAGTGGTGTGTATTTTTCAAGGCTTGGTGGCAAAGTTAACCATAACAAATGCCTAAGAATCACATTGCCCCTCACTGCCTGTTTTCAAATCCCACTTAGGCATATCTGATGTAAGAAAGTTTGACAGTTCACTTGCCAAGACCAGTTTGTTTTCTGTAGGTGCTCCAGTTTTCTTCATCATTTAGAACTGACGACATTGATATAAATGAAAGACTCTTTACAGAGGCATAAAACTCCATTACACATCTGTTTTGTCATTGAAATTTATTTAGCTTTTGTTTTTATTTTGACACAGATATTGTAAGATGGTTGTGGATGTTACTGCTGAAGAATCATTCAAGAAGTTGAGATATTGTGAGGAACAAGTCAGAAAGAAGACAGTTTTGTATGTATATAACTACATACATAGACTTTTGCTGACAAATTAAACTTAAACAGAAAAGACCTTTTATTCTTTCAGAGAAGTTTTTTGTTTGTTTCACTGCAGAAAGTGCTAAAAAGTGTATGTCATACATTCAGCTTGTACATTTGTGCAAGTAACTGTTGTTGAAACATAAGACTCTTTTGGAATTTATTTTCTTTTTACCATGTGTAAAATGCAAACTTAGGTGTATAGGTCCAAGTCAAGGTCATACGATCAAATCTTATTATGGCCCAAAAGTTGCTTATGGAGATGGAAGATATGTTCCTTATTCCATACATTTGCTAGGTAAGAACACAAGGCAATTTATGATTTTTAATCCTTTTTTGACTTACATAGAAATATATATAAATACTTTTCATTATTTATATATCTTTATTATAATTTCAACAAACTCATTATTGTTGATTTTTCTATATTTCTTTAAACATTTTAGTACAAAAGATTCTCTACATATGCAAAGACTAAAAAAAGAAACCAGAGAAGAAAATTTGAGAAGGGCAAGAAGTGAAACAAGGTAAATATATATAACTATAACCTATAATTATACTGAAAATACATCAATATTTGTGGACAACAACTACAGAAGCAAAGCATTTAGAATGCTTTCCCTGGAAGTTGCAGGTCAAGGTTTCAATCCTTACAGTGTCTGACCAAGACTTGGAAATACCGTAGGTAGTGATTGTTTTTTTGCCAATATTTGGAATAAAAGTTATGGGAACTGAACTGAAAAACATGCCCTGTGTCATTGGGCAGGCTAAAAAACCCTACCAACATATATCCCAGAGTGTGTTGTAAAAGTAAAATTTTCAGCTACTTCACCCATATCTGGTGAAGTTCTAGCAAAGTGAAATATTTATATATTTTTTTGGAACACAAAACCCACATGGATCAATAAATTAATATTCATAGGCTTCAAATTCCATGCAGTAAAGAACAGTATCATTTCTTTTACATACTGTAAAATCATTAATATTCATTGTGTTAAAATTTCATGGTTTTACAATTTAATAAAATTCTGTTTGAAGAAAATTTTGTAGAAAAAGTTTTGTGAAAATTTAACCTATTTGGAGTCTGTTATTAAAAATTTTCATTGAAATAAATTTTGTGGTTTTCACTTACCCTTGAAAATAGCAAAATTAATCCCACATACATAATTGTGATTTTGCAATACATACATTCATATATATACAATATATATATATATATATATATATATATATATATATATATATATATATATATATATATATATATATATATATATAGATATATATATATATATATCATTAGATAAACATAATTGTATTATTTTGTTCTTTATATACATTTCAACTTGCAGTTTTAATTTTCTATTTTTGATTACAGTCGGTTGGGTAATTTTGTGAAGTTGGTGGATCAGATGATTGTAGAACATTTATTTGACATCAGTAAAACTCAAGTCATCTCTTTTGTACAAGATGTGTTGTATATTGGATCAGAGGCACCCAGAGAGGGATTTTTTACAGCCAACCTCATCTTTACAAAACAAGGTATGTTTGGTTAATTTAAACATTATCACATCAACTACCTAATGTCCGATTCACTTCTGCCGTAGCACTAGTTTTTTGAGGTTTTAGAAGAGAAATAAAAAAATGTGCATCATGTTAATTAACTGACATAAAAATACATGCCATCTAAGATGGAGTATAAAATGCAAAGCATTTTAAAATCTTTATGGGGATCTTATATGGTAAAACACAGCCACACTCAATCCGGAAGTATATTGCTGTAATAATCATGCGGATTAAGGTAGAAAATTTAGCTGTAGGTAAGATCATTGTTGTTAGAACCAATTACACATTTGTGCAGCTAGTAGATGATTCTACCTGGTGAGCGAAATGAGAATCTCAGTTTCATGAGTAGCTCAATTTTCTTAACCCAAATGATTTTTCAGTGATATACTGAATGATAACAACTGAGTGACAAAATGCATACGTCATATGAATGTGACATGACACAAACTTTTTTGATTTCTCTTCTGAAACCTTGAAAAACTAGTGCAAGGGCAAATGTAAATCAGAGAGTAAGTATTTGATGTTGATTTTACTATCCAAATATTGATCTCTCCCCAGATAAAGAATTGTTTACCTATTGATTGGACTGTATTAATAATACCGGTATATTAAAAGTAGGATTATAATTACAGTTCATTGGCTTTTGGAAAATGTTCCAGATTAGTAAAATTTCTCTTTAAAAAATTGTTTTTCTTGTATTGATCTAAAAATCAATAATTGCCGCATTTGCCTTCAGTGCAAAGTATAGGTAGAATTTTTTTCAACTTCATATTAAGTCTTTACAGTGGGGAGTGAATAAATGAGATAAATAGATTTTTACAACCCAGTAAAAATTTCTACACTTATATTGAGGTGGTCAGTTCACTTATGACAGAAAAAAAATTGGATGTCAGGAGAAAAACCACCAAACTTTGGCAATGGAGCTGATAAAGTATCTAGCCTGAGTGAAATTAGAACCTGTCACTAAGAGACACTGTTGTCTGTTAACTTGCTTTTTAGGCCACTCGGCCACGGATGCCACACCCCCTCCCCTTTTACAAATTTTGCATGTTTACATCATATATTATAAACTGTACAGAGATTATTACTCATTTTTCATACAGATATGCTAGGATTGGCTCCTGTGAAAGACAAATTCCTAAAGGTACTGTCCAGTACACTCAAAGGTATACCATCGGTACTCTGTGCCAATGCTGTACCAATGGACGGCTCTATAACTGACCACGACACAACCGGGGATGATACAGAATCCTCCGCTGGGCAGAAATCAGAAATGACAAAGTCATTGGACAACTTAAGGTAAATGTTGCTTGATGACTACAATAAAACCTGTATATAAAGACAACTAAATTGAACCTTAGAAATAGACTTTTATAGACAAACAGTCCTTGTAAAGATTTTTGTTCTTTGTAGTATGAGGCAAAAAAAAAAAAAAAAAAGAAAAAAAAAAAAAAGAAAAAAAAAAAGAAAAAAAAAAAAACAAAAAAAACCTTAAAATGCTGGTCATCTTAGTAAATCTAAATTTGGATTTTATATCATTTCTATTTTGTGGTGATCTGGATTGCCAGGTAGCTGAATTATTGGGTATTGATTCCTTCTTAACTCTGGGAGGTAGCAGGTTCTATTCTCTGTTTGACTGCTGCTTTTGGTTTTTTTTTCCTTCATTTTGTTACTGCAGAATCATCAATATTCATTGCTTTAAGCGATTATGGTTTTGTTATCTTGAAAAAAATGTCATTGACTTTAAATTTCGCACCATTAACTTTTCCATGAAAATTGCAAAATTGAATTGCTCATAAAGAAACATTTGTGATTTTACTGTAATCCAAAATTCACAATTTGTTTATAAATTGTAGGAAGGAAAGAAGAAAAAGTACAGCTGCCACGACTGTTAGTTCACTTAAACAAGAAAGTCACACTTATCTTAGTGAGGTGGATAAAACAACTGCAGCATCAGTAGCAGGGGAGACAACTGCTGGTGAGACTACAGCAGGTGATGTTGCTGACACAGATCAAGATTCACAGATAGGAGAAGTAACAAAGTCTGTAGCTGGGGACGAAGAGATCCCATATCCTGATTTACCAAAACAAAGTGAGTTGATACTCAAACATTTTTACATATATCCATGGTTTCTTAAGTCACAATTTTGTATTTATAGTGGATGAGAGGAAGCAAGACATTAGTGTTTCTTTTCTAGTATTTTTTTTAAATTCAAGTCTTTGACATCAATGCCACTTTCATCGACATTTTTGTTCTCTGGTACTCAGATTTCCTCAAACATCTCTGAACTGACTACCTTCATCTAAGGGAAAATCTTGACTGGGGCATTAAATTCCAATACTAACTCATCCATCCTTTATATCTAATCCAAAGATATGAGTAAAATATTGTTTGATCTTTTATCTAGTTCCTGCATCGAAGGAGGATGATGAGATGGGAGTGGCTACACCAGCCCTTGTTATACATGACAGTGCTGGTTCACTGAAGGTTACAGGGGAAGGATTTATGGGACAATACAATCCATTAACTAGAGCAAACTTAGAGGAAAAGTTAGAAATGGAGTAAGTATGGCGTAACATTAATTTAGATTTCACAAAACAAGTTTTCCCCATACATGTTAAAAGTATGTCTCTAGATTTGCAAGTGGCCAATTGTACTGAATGCAGCAAAATGAAAAGGCTGTCTCATGTATATCTAAAGAGAGACTATTATTTTTAAAAAGCCACATTTCCACCAAGTATAATGGCAGACAATCCCTTTTACAAAGCTATATTTCAGTTAAAATGCTACATTTGAACTTCAGGAAGGAAGGACACATATGGGCGGGCTGTGTCTGATGACTGTAATTAAAGGTTTTATACTTTGCTTTCTGTGTAAACTTTTGTGCAAAAGAATCCCATTTTTCAAATCTAGTATGATTTGATCAGTTGCAAAAAAAGGACAAAAACTGGAAAAAAGTAATATCTGTCAAAGTTTATAAATTTCAAGATAGTCCAGAGCTCTCACTGGGCTTGATTTGGGGGCAAAATCGGGCCCCATTCCCAATGCAAAAAAGGCTGTTTTTTCCTAATTGGAACCTAGATTTTTCCAAATTCAATAAAAAAAAAAAAAAAAAAAAAAAAAAAAACATGTTGTGACATCATAATGATTTGTTAACATTCATACATAAAAAGATTGTTTAGCAAGATAATTTTTATATAAAATAATCTTTAATATAATATAAATATAGTTATTAAAGCAATTATTAAATAGTTTTTAATCCCTTTTTTTTTTGCCCAAAATCAGTCAAAGTGAGGCTAATTTTCCCAATTCCAAGGACCCCGGCCCCATTCCCAAAATGAGCTGTGAGAGCACTGTAGTCATTCTTGTTTTAAGAATATAAAAAGTTTTTTTTTTTTTCTTTTATAGTAAAGAGTTTCAGAAAATTTTACTGACCCAGAAAGAAATTATTGAAACAGCTCTTGATGAAATTGACCAGTACTGTGATACAAACAGCTGGTTAAATGAAATTCACATATTTTGTAAACGATGGAATGACAAGTCTGTCAAAGATCTAAAAGGCGAAGCTGCATTTAGAATTGAGGTAGGTAAAAAATATTACTTCTGATAGAAGTTAATTATCGGAGTATATGTTCTTAAATGTAGATTACTTTGTGTATGTAAAATCACAAATGTTTGTGGGGGGTTAAGTTTCACTGTTTTTGTTGGTTAGTGAAGACCTCGATATTTAATTTAAATGGAAATTTTTAATAACCCAGGCACTGAATTGGATTTATTTTTACAACACTCATTTCCTTGAAATTACCTCCCAACAATTTGTTTAAATTGCAAAATCACCAAATTTTATCCCAACAGATATTAATGAGATTACTGTATGTAATTAACTTAACATTAAAGAGTTCTACCTCTTTTTCAATTATAATTTTAATATGACCTTTGTAAATGAAATGCATCAAGTATTGTTATGATTTCTTCCCATTTTGAAAAAAATGGCTCCTTGTTTTAAAGGCCTTGGCTGTAATACCTCATCAATTACACAGGGCCTCAATTGTCGAGTGGTCTAAAGCTCATGCTTACAGATCAGTGTTTCTCACCACCTGGGTTCAAATCCTACTCAGGACAGATCCCAGTGTGAGAAAGTTTGTCAGTTCACTTGCTGAAGGTCAGTGGTTTTCTCTGGGTACTCCAGTTTCCTCCACCATCTCAGAACTGACCGCCTCGAAATATGTGAAAGAATCTTGACTGGGGCATAAAACTCCATTACTCCACTCTACTCCTCCACTCATCAGTCACATGTCTAGTTTAAACTGTCAGCTGTCTATGATTTCATGACTAATTGCGTATTAAAACCTTAGTTGAGAAAGTCATTTAACCATCGCTGTTGTTTGCAATTTGCATTGCATGTCCTTTAAAATTTATTACAGTTTTAGATGAAATATTTAGTAAAAATTTGTAGAATTCATTTGAGATAGAAAGGAACAATATATACCAGACCTTTGTAGCCTGTGAACATTTTCAAACATTTCAACTACAAAGCCATTTTTATTGCACTTGTGCATATAGGAACTTTATTATACATAGGTATTGTATTTAATTATTTCTTAATTGATCTTTACCAAACATTTTGTATTTTTGATTTACAGAGAAAATTAAATGATATGAGACAGTGGTCGGAAAAAGTGAGAAATTTTGATAAGAACTTTACTACGGAAAATGGTTTATTTTTCGTTGACTGTTCCGCCATTCATGAATGGCTATTACCGCGACTGAGTGAAATATATGAAGAAGTTGTGACATTTGTCGCTGATGAAGCCAAATCTTTGGCAGATAGCTTCTGTGATGAGATCAAGGTTGCTGTAGAGGTAAGTGAAAAACATGCTTTAAAATGTTGTAATACTGTTAAATATAAACCAAAGTTTGGAATGAAGGAATTTGATGCAGCATTAGGAAATTTTTAGATTTTTTTTGTATGAAAAATATTTGTAAGAAATTCTTTTACTTGATATGGTTTCACAATGTTTTTGATACATGGAGTTTAAGAATAGAGTGGAATAATGGTTTTAATGCCAGAGTCAAGATTATTGCCTTTTATTGCAGCAGTTAGTTCTGGGATGGTGTAGGAAACTTGATTCTTGCATTTTATTGGGACATTTAGAAATGGGATGGTAGAAGAAATCTGATTCTTGCATTTCAATGGGACAGTTAGTTATGGAATGGTAGAGGAAATCTGATTCTTGCATTTCAATGGGACAGTTAGTTATGGGATGGTAGAGGAAATCTGATTCTTGCATTTCAGTGGGACAGTTAGTTATGGGATGGTAGAGGAAATCTGATTCTTGCATTTCAATGGGACAGTTAGTTATGGGATGGTAGAGGAAATCTGATTCTTGCATTTCAATGGGACAGTTAGTTATGGGATGGTAGAGGAAATCTGATTCTTGCATTTTAATGGGACAGTTAGTTATGGGATGGTAGAGGAAATCTGATTCTTGCATTTCAATGGGACAGTTAGTTATGGGATGGTAGAGGAAATCTGATTCTTGGATTTTAATTAGTTAGTTATGGGATGGTAGAAAAAAACCAAAGTACAAAATTAAAAACCACAAACCTTCAGTTATTCAACTTACAAACTCTCTAACACTAGCTTGAGTGGGATATGAACCTAGACATTGAGAGACAATGTGATTTGTAAGTGCATGCTTTAGACAACATGGCCACAAAGGTTCTGAGTTATAAGAGAACATGATTACAGGTATAAAATACATGTATGTAGTTTGTAGTTTGCATGCAGACTTTGCATGTAAATATATAACAAAAAAACCTGTTAAATTTTATCTTGCCATATTCAGAAAATCATTCCTCATCAGTGACACTAGGGGCACTAGGATGTGAATCCAAATCCAGCTAAGGAATGCTTTGCATGAGGGAAAAAACATTAGTTTCAAATTAATTTCAAAAATTAAAATGGGAAAAAGCTGAAAATTTTGATAAACGGTACATTTTCTGACAGCACAAAGTACTGCCTACTGAATCATGGATACCCTCTGGGAGTTATACTCCACCAGCAGCGGTACCAGCTCAGGGGTAGTAAGTATATAATAAAAATACCTGTTAAATTTTGATGTGTCATATGTGCACATTTCAGAAAATTATTCCTCACCAGTGAGGTTTGTTACCTTTTAATTGTGAAATAAAAAAAAGAGAAATTACTACACAAAACAACCACTCATTAGTTTATACAATGATCCTTTTATTATTAATGCAGAATATGAAAGACAAAAGAAAGGGTGTGGATGAATTTGCTGTTTTTGCAAAGAACTTTTCTTTATACAAGAAGAACAGTCAACAATACCAACAAAGAGTGGAATATATCAAGTCCCTGTATGAGGTAACTATAAAGGCTTTTAAATCATAAATATATTTTATTATATGGCTGCATATTATGTTTTATGCATGATGCTCTTCATTTTCATCCATTAATCTTCTACAAGTACTTGGCTTTTAGAAATAAAGTCACTGGTACTTTTGGAAGACTGTTGCCACATGTCATGGTAAACAGGCATGATATAGAACCTTTTCTGCACATTGCCCTGAGCACACTGCAAAATTTCAGTCAATCCACTTAAAGCTGATGATGTCAAGGTATACATGAAATATTCCTGATCAGGATATTTAACTTCATGTGAGAATCTTGTGAGATATTGCAAGCATCAAAGGCTAACCCCCATACCCCCCCCCCCCCCAATGACAATGGGTCTTGGAGCCCCTAAAAGCTAAGTAGGTCTAGGACTGAGCCCTGTTGGGGACAAAACCCACAGCAAAAAATGAATTTTTAATGTTTCTGGGGACCTTTTGGCCACCTTTTTTCTTTCTCTTTGGAATTTTTCAAAGAGTTTTGCACCACCACCCCCCCCCCCCCCCTGACTCTCCTTCAGATTTATAAAATCAGAATCTTGATTTTTGTTAAAATAGGTTTGTAACTAGAGTTCTTATTTACCCGTATTTTAAATTTCATTACAGGTTATAAGAATGAGTTCTCGTCAGTTAACACCAGAGGAAGAGAAGATAGAGGAGAATGCCTGGGCAATGTGGGAGTTGTTCCTACTACAGATGCAAGATGCCTCCGAGTTTGTTAACACAGAGACACCAGTGATGACACAGTTATTGGAGGATACATATCAGGTAATATATGCATAATAAGTTGTGTCCAATGACAAAAAATACTTTTAAATTTTTAATTTACTGAAAATGTTGATGTTTCAGGCAAAATAATGTACTTGTGAAATATAAATGTTATCCTATTTTACTTGTTTATTAAAAAAACTATAGTATTTGAAGCACCTCTTAATATTTCTCTTAAATTCAAACTTTGCCACTTGTTTTTAATAATGATGATGACAGTCTAACTTGTGTTTGCGGTCACTTGTATAAAGCAGCCACTTGTCTATTCATTAAATTTAGAACACAGAGTAGAAGTGATTAATAAATTTGAGAGGGAGAAATTAGGTGCTAAGGAACTTGCAGGTGTTTATGGTATTCGACAAACCCACTCAATAGACCATTTGCCAATTAAATGTTCCGAGTCATCGTGAATCATTTTCCTATTTAGATATTACAATGACGGGGGACAAAACCTCTGAATTTTCGTGTTTTTTCGTACAAAACCACTGTTTTTACCAAGTGTAATTTCTATGTTGTCATTTTATTTTAAAAGTTTACCAGACAAGCCTTAATACATTTGAAATATTATATGCAAAATAAAATGGTTTAAAAGATGAAAATCTTATGTTTAGCTTTTTGTTTGCCAAGAGAAGTCATGTTTTATGTAACGAAAAACCCCGAGAACTGTCCAGTCAAGTTGTAAAATCTTAATAGAAAACCGATTCATATTTTGGTCAGAATTTTAATTGGCAAATCCAGTATTTAATATTGAAAACATAAGCAGAGGTGTTATCAGACTATAAAGCAAATTAAATATATCTTTGGAAAGAAAATGTGTGTGTCATCCTACCATTAACAAGGACATTGATCATTAATAGTTTAGAAATGGTACCAAGATGTTACTTCAAGACATACTTTATTACCTATAGTGTTTGAAGCACCTGTTTTATATTTCTGTTAAATTCAATCTTGGTCACCTGTCTATATAACAACAATAATGTAACGGGGCAGCTCAGTCTCTGGAATGAATAATATGAGTATGTCATATATGAAAATAAACAATCTTTGAGGTGCATATCACCCATACATTTCTCCATTAAACGTCGAAACGTCGCCGCCGCATTGGTTAAACCAAATCCCATTTTATTCATTTGGTAGAAACCAATATTACCAACTGAAAATGCAGTCTTATATTTGTCTTTTTCTTCCACCTCTACTTGCCAGTATCCAGATCAGAGGTCTAACTTTATTAGCTCACACACAATGATAGAAATACAATTATTGTTTTTAAAATTTAGACAAGCATAACACAAAAACACAAAAATGCAGTAATGTATAAACAAAAAATGATGCAGTTGTATCTATATATTATTCAAATCCCACATACCTTAATACAGTTAAGTTTGTGTGATCCATATCACCAACAGCATGTGCCTGGTCAGAAAAGCTGTATCACCAATGTGATATAGATATAGATATCAGACCAGCTACTTGGAACAAATTTATCCTTTCTAAACTCAGATGTGCCTAGCTGAGGTGGAATATGCCATTGTAGCAGACGATTGTTTACATAATTGTTATACTGTAGCCAAATGTATATTAAACATGGTGAAAGTTGAAGTACATGAAAAATGGAATAAAACATGGTGAAATCCATATCATATGCCATATATTATATGCTAATGCCCTTGGTGTGATATTGGGGTCTTGGTCTGATATGGCATATGATAAGGGTTTCATTCATGTATTATTCTACCCGATCAATATAAATGTGAATAATGCTGTGAAATCAATTATTTTACTATATCGTTCAATTCTCATGGTTCTTTGAAAAATTAAAAATTTTTGTTGGTTGCATTTTATGCTTTGTCAGGTAAGACTGAAATAAGTACAAGCTATTTCTTTGACATTAAATTAAAGTCACATGCCCAAAAACACAACAGACCGGAGCTAAGTGTTTGGGTTTCAATGTCATGAAATATCAGTCCCTTGGATGGGACATCAGTTCTTTGCATTGTAAACCCACAGAATATTTGATGGTACATTTCTATTTGGCAGCTAGATGGACTGAAGAAATATGAAATAAATGTCTTACTCTGTAATCATCAATGAGTATGTACCAAAAGTGTAGTACATTATGCCATCAAACCTTGGATATAAATTGAAGAAACAATGATATTACTATTATTAAAATGAATGTCTTTGCTTAACTTCAAAAGTGAAAAAAAAAAAATTACTTCCAAAATTCTCTTGCAGATGTCACAATTTGTTCATTATCAATGTTATTTACATGCATTTTTTTGAGTGTTTGAATTTTGTAACAACCAAGAGCATGAGAGATCATGAATTAATTTACCTGTCAGTATCAGTAGTGACTCTGTCTATATTTCATCATGTGGCATTAAAAAGCTCCACCTCTTTACTTGTAATATGTTTCCATTGGTTTCAACACAAAAAATATGCCAAAATAGTTATTATGCAGTTATTATTGAAGAAATTTACATGAATAATACTTATAATGATATTACTTAGTAATTAACATTGATATTTCTAAGATTTTACTTGACCATTTATTCTTATTTTAAATCGCAACAGAGAATGTCAAAAGCCAAAACATTAAAACAGAGAGTTGAGGCAATGAAAAATCCGAGCTTGTACATGGTACACTTCTACAGTCTGATGTCAAATAGGCTGATCAATAAAGAATAATTCACTGATAACTCCGTGTATTTTATACAGTGGATAAAATTCACAATTATGAAACTTTCCTGACAAAAGGCATAAATTTGTCTAAACTTGGCTGAAGGCAAAACTTAGGATTTAATTGCTGTTACAGTTTTGGCAGCCACATTTTGTTTTTTTTAGGATCTAAAAATTGTATGTTTACATCATTTTAGAGCCTTCATTCAGTCTTTATGATTGTAATACATCAGAATTGAAAGTTGTATGTGAACCTAAATATGGAAAATATAAATCAACCTTTATGGTGACTTAAGAAACTGAGCAAGACATCTAATTTCAAAGAATTTTTGATTTTTAAAAAAAAAAAATTATTTCATTCTTTTATTGATCAGCCTATTGTCCAAAATCAGAATTTGATTTTGAAATAATTAATGCGTTTTGGAGTGATATGGTTTAATATCTTAATTAAGTGTGACAATGTTTGTCTGTTTTTCTTAGCAAAGAGACGAAAAGCTGTTTTTAAAAGTTATAACAAAACTAAAAACAAAAAAAATTAATGAAAGAATTTTGATTTTTAGTGAATTTTATCTTGAAATTAATGCTTATATGATGATATGATAATCAGTGGTGTTTTTTTTTTTTTTTTTTTTTTTTTTTTTTTTTTTTTTTTTTTTTTTTTTTTTTTAATTGATGGCTGGTTTTATATTTACTTATGTTGTAATGTTTTAATGTCATTTGGTATTTGTAACAAATTTTATGGACGATGTCCGCGTTTGTTTTATTTAATCCAGCTGTTTGTCATTAATTTTTTAATTTTCTATGAATGAAAAGGGTAATTAGGAGTAAACTTTAAACTAATTATTTTAATCATGCACAAAATGGTACCCTATTATTAAAAGCCATTTAATCGACTTCTACTGGTATTCCCGAAATCTTTTGCATGTGAAAATATTTTACTACTCTTGTTCAGCCATTTCTGACTAATTCAATCCGGCAGGCCCCTGTTTTATAAGCTTTTCTTAAGAAAGATTTTCCTTAACTTAAACTTAGGTAAATTTGAGGATTTATTCCAAGCATATGCATTTAAGGGATGATTGTAAAACCATGGGTCAGAAAGCAAAATTCCAACTTCCAAATTTGATAACCATACATTTGTACTTTAAATTTCTCACATAATTGGGCTCCATTTAGAATATATAATGGACCTACAGGTTTCTTGTGTTTTTATCAACTACAGATGGTATAAATGTTGAAAAGCTATAATGATATATAATATAATGATAATGAAAGAAATGAATATAAGGTATAATTCATTGTCAAATGTCCAAGAATCTGTTAAAATTTTCTATTTTAGAATTACGATAATTGAATATGAAATAAGACAAAGTATTACTGAATTTAGTTAGCCAAACAAGGTGTAACTGAATAAAATGTAATTGCTGATTATGTTTCAATATTTATTTTTAAATTTCTTTAGAAAATAAATTTATAATATTTTTATACTCTTTGTATGAAATTTGACAGAAACTTGAGAAAGAAGCTTTAGATTTGGCTGAAATGGCTTCCAGTAAAGATTTCCTAGATCCATCACAAAATGCTACAAGAGTGTTAGCAGAAATGAGAAAGGTATGTTTTATTATTTTTTAAATTTTTTTATAAAATGTGTTGTTATAGCAACCATCTCTAAATATGCTAATGTAGGGCAATATAAATTTAAATGAGATCAATCAGATACAGTATATCCTGTGTTTGTAATCACCTGTATTAAAGGACCACCTGTTCATTTTAAGCAATGTTTTACAGTCCTTTTTCTTTATTTTTCAGCCAGAGAGAACATCTATATAAAGATCCCTTTAAAAAAAAAAAAAAACTCTTTATTTCATGATATGGTCTTTATATACAGGTTTTCCCATACTTCTGTCAATTAGGAACCCTGCAATGTTAATTAATCAATTAATATTTTAGTGTTGAGGTTGCTAGTAGATAATAAAAGGTTTAAGTAATAAGATAAAAAGATAATTAATTTCATAAATATTGTTTTTTTTTTTGTTGAGCCTGCCATCGTCATATGGCGAGACTTAGGTGTTACTTTTCTGGTGTCATAGGCAGCAGCGTCGGTGTGTCAAAATGTGAAAGTTTATGTTAAAGTAATGTATTTTATTTTCTACTGGATCAAAAACTAACCAGGCGAGACATTTAATTCCGGTGAATTCTCGTTTATTTTCCTGATTTAGTTTTACTTGCTATAAATAGACTTAACTTGATTTCATAACAAGTCAAAAATTATTTACTCTATATATTTATATAAATTTTTCTAGCTTTTTGTAAAATTGAAGAAAAGGTATAATTGAAGATGGGCTTTAGATAAATACAAGAATTGTCGGTAGACGTTTGTTACATATCCGGTAATTATTTTTCTTTGCTTTTGTTTACAGATAAGAGAGAATTTTTACAATGTACAACTCAAATTACATCAGGCAAGTAAATCAAGGGAGGCAATCTGTGGCGAACCCTATGATCTTACCTTCTTAAATGAAATCACCGTGAAGATGGATGTCAGACAGGAATTGTGGAAATATGTGGAATCTTCCAATCATGCCATCAGAGAATGGAAACAGATGTTGTTTAAAAAGGTACAATAATAATAATACTGATAAATAACTATATTGAACTGAAGGTCATGTCTTTGATGTGATTGCTTTTTTTATGAAAAAGAATCCTGAACAATTTAAAATATAAAAATAAAAAATTCATATCATTTAATTTTTATGCTTTCTTCAAGAGATTTCATTCTCTATCATCAGCTCATCTTTTTCTTCAATTATGACATTTGGAAACATTTGGTTAAAAAAATTCTTTATTAAAAAATTCTGACATTATTTGACAATTTTTTCAACAGATCGTTTGTATCAGGAAAATTAAAGCAGTTTTTCAGCTTTTGACAATAAGACAATTTTTCTGAATAATCTAAAGATTTAATCTAAATGCAAGTTCATTTGGATTGTGAGTTTTTTTGAAATATTTTAGATAAACATCTCAGGCCTCTTAGTTTATTATATTTGTAGCTACCAAGTAAGTCATAGCCTTTATTAAGGAAAAATCTTTCTGCAAAGTTCACTGGGGTTGAATCTATATGGTGAGACACCATGTGTTGAAAGGTTAACACATTAACTACTTGGCCAAATTGTATTTGTCTCCTTTTTCTTGTTAATGAAAATAATAAGACTTCCTGTAAGTAAGCATGTTTATGATTTTAGATGAATATCAAAAAAGCTTTGGAGAAGGTATCAGAATGGCAAGCAGCAGCAGGGAAACTTAAACAATCCTTACCCCAGGGAGATCTGGTACTGAGTACATGGTTCACAAGCCTGCAGGAATTCAAGAAAGATCTACCTGTACTGCATAAATTAGCTAATGATGCACTGAAGGTAGGTCCAGGCTATATTTTATAATTATTATTAAAATATCTTGTACTCCTGCAAAGTCTGTTGCATAAAAATGCATTCAACTTGATTATAAATTAATATTGAATGAACATCAATGTAAGATCCAACCATAAGAGCTAGAATGGCTGGCTAGACTCATATGACCCTAAATTTTCAATTTTTTTCTATTATGTCCCTTTATTTATTTATTTATTAATTTATTTATCGATCTGTTTATTGATTTTGGAGAATTCCCTATAATCCCTGTAATTTGGCAAAAAAAGCCCTTTTCCTTATAAAAAGCAATTTAAATTAATTTAATTGGTTAAAAATGAAAAATGATTGTTTCGTTTACTTGCTCTTTTCATTTTTAAATTTCAATTTCATTTTGGATATAGAGTTGTGTTTGCTGTAAAAGTTTTAAAGATATTGTCTATTTTAATCACTTCATTTATGCATGATGAAATTGGTTTTTTTATAAATCATTAAACAAATAGAAGTTTATATCATAAAGTAATTCAGTTTAAAAAGAAGTAAATAGAGAAAAATATCACTATAAATTGTGGTGGTCAGTTCGTCTAAAGTGGTCACTCACATATTACCACCTAGGTTGGAATCCCACCTGGGCAGGTCCTAGTATGGGAGTAGTTATTTAGCCTAAGGTTGGTGGCTTTCTCTTCACACCCTGGTTTCCATCACCATCCCTGAACTGACCATCTCAATACAAGAGAAAGAATCTTGACCAGGGATGAAAAAACACCATTAATCCAATCCAATCCCATCCCTAAAAAATCTATAATTTGCCAGTTAATTCCCTATTTGTACAAATTTCTGCCCTTTTATCAAAAACCCTGTTCAGGTTTGCTAGACATATAATTAGATACATTTCTTTATTTTCAGGAGAGACACTGGAAAGCTATTTTTGTCGGCATGAATGAATCATTTGACCCTGACAAGTTTTACACAGTAGCAGACTTACTGGCCTATGATCTTGATGGTCATTCTCATTTGATTCATACAATATATCTTGGAGCTATAGCTGAATATGACCTTGAAATAAATATTGCACAAGTAAAGAAATTCTGGGAGGAGAGACAATTCAAATTGGCCAAACATATTCCAGATAGCATCTATAACTCCAAAGGTATACAACAGTCACATTGTTGCTTCTTGTTTTTTTTTTTTTGTTTTTTTTTTGCTATATTTATATATTATATTTTATAATTTTTTTCCATATTATATTTATATATATATTTTTGATTAATTGTCTCAGAAACTAAATTCCCTGTTCTTATTCCTTGCTAGTCATCATATATACGTGTATATGCATAAAGTAAAAACTCTTTTAAATGACTCATAATAATTTGGCATTTTTCTGATGGTACACTATTTTGATGACTAAAAATCTTTGTCTTCTTTTTTGGATATTACTAAGCCTTACTCAAACTGTGATGAAGCCTCATTGTAAAGTCAAAATTTGACTGAACAAATTGTATCAACAAATTGAGGTTTTACTGTGATGTGCACAGGAGGTGTGTCAAAAGATATTTTTGTGACATGAAAAACAAAACAAAACAAAAAACAAAAGCAAAAAAAAAAACTTTATACTGGATACAAAAAAGATGAATTTTGATGCATTAATTGATATTTGATATCCATCAGGAATACTCCCTACCTAACAAAAATATATATTATAAAACATATTTATATACATTGAAAATAGGCTTTAATTTTTCAGAATTTTGTGATTAATGGGGTAATGCCAAAGTTTTTTTTGTGTTTCAGATTCTTTATTAAGCACACTTTCAGAAACCTTTTTTTATCAACTAGGTGATTAGATTTGTATAAATTAAAAATTTTTGACCCATAGCAATCAATTCATTTTGATAAAATTGTACTAGTTTTATATAAAATACATCCTTTATTTTA
Organism: Tegillarca granosa; assembly: GCA_029721355.1. NCBI lineage: Eukaryota > Metazoa > Mollusca > Bivalvia > Arcoida > Arcidae > Tegillarca > Tegillarca granosa. The sequence goes on from CM056608.1 coordinate 23,195,811, forward strand.
GCAACAAAAATGATGGTTTTTTTTCTGGAAAATAGCGTGGGTTCCTTTTATTACCATTGCATGGTCTAAACAACATATTATAAAAAAAAAAATAATAAAATAAAAAATAGCAATTTCATAATTAGAAAAACCTATTAAATTCATTTTAACTATAAACTTATTGTATCCACTTGGCAGAAAGCAAACGCATGGAGTTGGAAATGGTTGCAGAAAAGGGTAAACATTTCAGTTGCTGTGAAATGAATCACATGACTGCCATGTGACTTCATGAGTGACCTATTTTGAACTTCTGACTGACCTGAATGAATCCTTCCACTGACCTTATTAATGTGATTGTTTTTTGTGATTGTGTTTTTGTTAATATCATAACACATTTTTTAAAATTTTATTTATTTATTTTCCACACTTTGCTTTTTTATCACAGAAAAGAACCACAATTTTTACTTCTGCAGGTTTGACAAGAATTTCATATTTAGTTTTGTCTGATTTAATAGAAATTATTTTGCCATTTTATGTAAAAATATTAAAAGTTACCACCTGGATTTACACTAAGAACCCCGAATTCTAGGTTGTGGAGAATGAATTTTGTAACATTTTAGTAGGTACCAACTGTGAATATGAATTGTTCTTAGCTAGTCCAATACTTTTTTTATACTATACAAATGCAAAAGAGAAACAAGCAGTTGTTGAATGTCAGCAGAAAGACAATTCTTCCATCATGACAGCATCAACTTTGTCTCACTGGTTTAGTCTCCAACAGTAATGAGTTCCACTAAGGGGGACTAATTACCATACATTTTTGGAATTTAATGTTATAGAGAAGAATTTAAAAATATGTGTAATTATAAAAAAAAAAAAACCAATCAAAGATAATATAAATACAATGTATAATAAAAATGAATACAGTATATAGCACAACCTAAACACTATAAATTACTGAGATTTATATTTTTATGACAGTGTTGTTATGACATACCATTACATTCTGCAAAAACTATAATTTACTTGCATGCTTTTCTTGATAAGTTAAAATACAAGGAAATCGAGTTACATGAATAAAGTTTTTTGCTACTTCAAGATTCATCTGCCTAATTAAAGCAGTCAGCTCTTAAATGGTGTAGGAAACTGGGGTGCCTAAAAAAATCACTTACTTTTGGGATACTAATTGGACTTGTGGAAAAGCAACATAATTCGTAATCACACCACCAGCTGGAATACTAGGGGGAAACAAAAGTCAGTTTCAATCTAGCATGAAGCTTTTCAAAATGTTTCATAATTTTTGGAGCATATTGTTACAGACATTTAGTTGTTATTGTAGATAAGAAATAATGGTACATTTGTATATCCATACAAGTTCAGAATTTTACACAGGCTTTTAAATTTGATGTTTTATTCATCTCTTCTATTAGTATAAATCTGTGCATGAAATAAATTAGTTGGCATGTTCTAGATTTAACAACATTTAGGTGGTTTTTTCTTTTGGATAGTACATTTGTAATTGCTGACCATGCATGTTAGATTCTTTTTTTTTTGTTTATTTATACGTTTCAGTGGTTCAAATATGTATACTTGTATTTTACATAACTTATGATCAATTTACAAGCTTCTATTTCCATTTTTTCCAGTAATTTTACATGATTTTTCTTGTTCCTCTTCTCAAAATTTATCAAGCCACAACTGCTGATTTAATAAAACTGTAAACAATAAGTCACCAAATCAAATTTTAGTTAATGAATGTTTTTATGGGTTGGATTAAATGTTTTGTTCAGGATTTTGATTAATTGCATGAAAAAAAAAGGTGTTTTTAGCCAAGACAAGACATTTATGTACCCCCATTTATTTTTTCTTTTCACATGTGAACTGACAAAAATTTTCACATTAGGATTTTCCGGAAAGGATTTAATCCTAGATTATAAGAGGAACTCTGAGCCTTCTCTTTCGATGACTAGGTCTCTAGCCAGAGAGAGAGAGAGAGAGAGAGAGAGAGAGAGAGAATTAACAGTTTTCCATATCAACTAAAAAACTATAAGATTTGACCACAATTTACTTATACAAAATTTAGCTTCAAGTGAATTTTGCATAATATTTCTTACCTTTGAAAAAATAAACTAATTCATTTTATGATAATCCATAGCTAATTTTTTTCTCTTTGCTTGAAATTCTTGATTAAAAATCTAACCACTTCCATTTTGTGTTTTTTAATTAATACTTGCTATGAAAATGAAAACTTTAAAAAGTTACTTGTGTATATGATTTTAAATTTAAACCACTAGTTTATGACTTGTTTTTATTCTCTAGTTTAATTGATTTTATTTATTTATTTTAATGGGTAGTATGACAAAGTGAAAATGTTGTAATGGATAAGATATGCATATGAACTATCTTTGTCTTTTAATTGATTTTTTTTTAAAATGAGTCATAACAATGTATTTAAAATTAAGATGGCTAATTGCACATTTACTATATAATAGTTGATAGAGTTTAAAATCTTTGTTTTTCAAATTTTAATAGATCCACCCAAGAAACCGAGCAGTCCAAGAAGAAGAACAAAATTGGAGAAATTCCGACAAGAACGAGCAGCAGCGAAAGCAGGTCAACATCATGGGATGAATGTAGCTGATGATGATTTCTTTGTACTGATTGAAGTTGATGAACTCAAATATCAGTTAGAAGTAAGTTTGATGAGAAATGATTCTTATGGTTATAAATAAATTACTTGTTCCAAAACCCGAAGCTCTTGTGCATAATAAGGCCTTCATGGCCAAGTTGTTTCAAGCACCTTGCTTCTCCCTGCTGGGTTCAGATCTTGCTTGGACATATCCCAGTGTGAGAATTTTATCAGTTTGCTTGTCAGATATCGATGTTTTTTTTTTTGGGGTACTTTGGTTTCCTCCACCATCTCAGAACTACCACCTTGATATAAGAGAAAAAGTCTTGGCCGGAACGTTAGACACCATTTTTTAATTTTTTTCTCTTTTGCATAACGTCAATATGCATGGCTGAATTCTAATGTTTTAGGTAAAGTTTTAAAATGGAAAAACAGTTTTTTAGTTGATTTTTATTTTACAGTAAATTTTATTCATAGCCAAATTATAGCTCTTTAGTCAGCTTTTATTTTAAAAAAAAACAATAGTGGAATGATATTTGTTAACAGTATTTGGTGCACTAGCACTTGACATTGTACTAATTAAAAGTAACGTATGCTAATAGTAATTGACTTGTGAAACAATGCTTTAGAATGAAGGAAATGGGTTACATAGATTAACATAGATAAAGAGTTAAAGTTTCAACAAGAGATTCACTGTTTTAGGGAAATGTTAAAAAAAAAAAAAACTTGGTTGCTTACATTCTCACATTTGTATTTCTAGGATTCACGTATTAGCATCAAAGCCATGATGCAGTCACCATATCTTGGTGATATGAGACAGGAAGTTGAATTCTGGGATAGTGCTCTTCAACAAGTGGAAGAAATAACAGACCTGTGGTTTTTATGCCAGAAAAAGGTAAGATCAAATGAAATGTTTGAGAGATGCATAGGTCATAAAACACTTCAGGCTCATAATTTAGTGGTATTGAGGTTGAATCCAAACTGGGCTTTGTATTATGTCTTTTAGTGAGTGGATGAGTTGTTCAAAGTCACATTATTGCAACTTTTCAGGGCTAAAAATGTAAAAAAAAAAATACAAAAGTATAAATAAATTACTAATCTAAAATTAATGTAAAGCTAAATAGTTTAAAATGATAAAAATAAAAGCAATTTGATAAAAAACTAGTAACATCACAGACAAGATATATATTAGAGGCTGGAAATTATATATCACATATTATTTTCCGAAGGAAATTAAAAATTCCATCCATCAACATGGTTAAAAAGATCTTGTATGTATCATGCAGTGTACAAGTATCCAATGTAGGTACAAAGTCAACACAATTAAGCAAAATGTGTTGTTGATGTTGACAAAGGATATTTGTGTTATTTACTTTTTTGTATTTGATTTTTTTTTTTTAAATTTTTTTTTTTTTTAGTGGTTGTATTTGCTGAAGATATTTGAGAGAGCTGATTTATTCAGAAAATATTTTAGATTAAGTCATGACTTTGAAGAAGTACATTCCAAATTTAAGGTATGAATTTTACTTGTTAAACCAATATTTTTTAGCACTTTTTCATGCAGTCTTTGAGTTTTAATAAGAAAGAAAAGTTAGATCTAGATTTGAACATAGGATCAACAGCTTTAATAGTGCAGTAACGGATAACAGTGCCTCTCGTCATCTCAATTAAAATCAACTCTGGTAAAATTTACTATACAGGAGTTTGTCAGTATGCTTCCCAAAGGTTGGTGGTTTTCTCCAAGCACATCACTTTCCTACACTATCTCAGAGCTAACTGACTGATATATGTGAAAGAATTGGTTATTTAGGTGTACACCACTTATATTTTACTCCACTTTTCATTCACATTTCAGTGTTCTAGATAACAAAACAAAATGGTTTTGGTTTCTAAATTTGAATTTTTTTAAATAGCCAAAACCTCAAGCCAAATACAATATGAGTAATTGAAGTTCCAATTCACAGTATGATGTAAAGAGAATCTATTACAAGTTTGAGGTTGAGATGGAGAAATTCTGATCGAGTGGTCAAATTTTTCATCTCAAACGAGGCTATGTGCGCACCTGAGATGCAATATGGAAAAAATATCGTACCACCAATTCAGTGAGATAAATCTATCACATATGCAAAAATTAGATATAAAGACCACCAATGGGGCCTGAAAATGTTGACTTTATATACAAGAGAGGTCTTTTTTGGCTGAAATATAAAACATATCGACCTTTTTAACACTGGCTTTAATAGACAAGTGGTCTTCATACAAAGGTGGTTTTTGTTATAGCAGGTTTTTCTATACTTGTATTTATTTTGTTCAAAAACAGGATTGGATGAGAGTTGTGTCATTGGATTCCAAAGTTATGACAGTTGTACACAGAAAACGTGGAGAGAAAGGATATAGACTATTACAAGGAGATAATTTAAGAGCACTACTGTTGAATCTCATCCAGAAACAGGTAAATGAAGATGTTATAAAAGTTGTTTAAGATAACTGCCTTGAAAAAATTACATATTTTTTTCTCTAATTCAAGTGTTTGTAAATTTGTGTTGACATATTTTTAGCAGGTGTGAATAATTTTGCCTAACTTAAAGCTGCATTAAGTTTACCATATTTCTGAATTTTTTTTGATTTTCTAAAAATATATTTTTTTAAAAGTAGATATCTTCTAACCGCGATCAGTGACATTCATTTTCTAAAATTTCATTTCTTTTAGCTGTAAATAAACGGAATCCTCTGACCGGTTGGTCAGTGTTCTACGATGGTAATTATGAGCTTGGAGCATGCGCACGGATGTACGGAAAAGCCTAGAATCGAAAGTGAAACATGACAGATTGCATTAATTGTCCTTCATTAATATCCAGATGTATTTGAAATGGTGTTATTTTTCCCTTACTAAGTCACAAATGACAAATTCAAGAAGTTCTGTGTTTAATTTATCCTATTTCAACATTTTGAAAGTTGTGTTTAAATGACCGGGTTTTGATGACGTAACCATGTTCTAATATTAGATCCCAAATGCTGCATCTCGCTGGGTAAATACTGTAATTTCTGTATTTATTCGAGCTTTTATCGTTGAACAAAATGTAACATTGTTCATTAAGAACATCATTTATTAGATTAGCACCGTTTTATTTTTTTTCTTTGGAAAACTTAATACAGCTTTAAGTCGACCTTATTTTACTTGTAACTTATTAGAGATAGATTTTGAAAAAAAAATTGTTTGTTTGTTTGTTTGTTTTTTTTTTTTTTTCATTTTGTGTATTATGAGAGATTGTTAATTACAGAGGCAATTGATTACATTTTAAATGTAAATTAAAAGAGGAATAAGTTTCTAAAGTTTCTGTTCCTGAAAAGGAGTAAGTCTAAAATTGCTTTCTGATTTATACATATCCTTAATATATTAACTATGACTAAAAGTACTGTATGTTTTTTCTTTTAGGAAGAAATATTGAAATTCTTGGATGAACTTCTAGAAAATTCCAGAAATGAATTTCCAAGGCTTTATTTCCTTAGTAATGATGAGATGGTGGAACTTCTTGGAATATCCAGAAACCCTAAGGCTTTGCTTCCATTTGCTAAGAAGTGTTTTCCAGGAATCGCTTCATTGTCATTTGATTTGCCACCAGGGACATCAAGCATAAATTCCCTACTAGATTTTGCTTTGAATGGTAAGTAGTTTGTATGCAGTTATCAAAACAATGGTATCTTTAGGAAAAACATACAGTCAAACCTGTCTATAAAGGCCACCAATGGGAATCAATTAAAGTGACCTTTATGGACAGGTGGCCTTTACATACAAGTTCAAATAATATAGACAAAGAGCTAATGGGATAGAATTTTATTGGCCTTTATAAACAGGTGGCCCTTATAGAGAGGTGGCATTTAAGGCAGGTTTAACTGTACTAGTAATAAGAGTCTAAATTGCATGCTGAAGAATCACAGTGTCTCTCATCACCTAGGTTTGAGTCCCACCCTGAACAGTTAAATGTTAGAAACTTGTTAAGTACACTTGTTGAATGTTGTTGGTTTTCTCTGGGTACTCCAGATTCCTGCACCATTTCAGAACTGACTGTCTCAAGTGAAAGAATCTTGACTGGGGGTGTAGAACTCCAAGACTCTACTGTACTAGTAATAAGGTCAGTTAAGTTGTTTTATTCTGTGTTATATGTCTTAAAAGAATATAGTTCATTTAAAATACAATTATGGGACACTATATAAGAAAGAAAAAAGATTTTTATGTATTAGAACAAAAAAATGAAAAGATTACTCATATAAAAATGAATTATGACTATCTAAATATTCAACAAAAAAACCTGTTTAATACCTGTGCCATATGTGCACATTTCGGAAATTCATTCCTCATTGGTATCACAAGGGGCCGAAAATGTTGATAGGTTAAAAAGATAAATCAAAACATTTGAAAATAATTGAATCCAAAGTCCAAAATATTAAATATTAAAAAAGCTCTTTAAAATTAAAACTGAAGCATTGTTATTGCTATATAAAAATAAAAAAAAATGTATATTGCATTTCCAGTTGACAAACTTCAAGTAACAACTGTATATGGCATTATGGGAGAAGAAATTCCTTTATATGTAAGACTGAAGTCATTCCCACAGGCAACAAAATGGCTGAAAACACTGGAAACTATTATGAAAAACACCATGGCTGTTGTGTTAGAAGCTTGTGTACAGGCTAGAATGGAGGAAGGTAAGATTAATAAAAATAGGTTTCCAGAAAACAAAAAATATCATGGACAATACTGGGTAAAATTTTATTATTTTTATTAAAAAAATTGACAAAAAATATGACACTATAATTATTTTAGAAATAGTAATAAGCAGTCTTTTAAAGACAAAAAAATGTTGACCAACTCTGATAGTTCATTATTTTAATTTTTAATTTTATTTAACTGAAAGAAATTAAAAATACTATGTGAATGGCATGTATGTCAACTCACTAGAACAGCTGAAAAAATTATGTCATATATCGTATATTCATAAGCGAGTCACATGGTCAATGACAATTATAGCATATTTAATTGCCATTGGTTTTAAAGAAGGTTTCATAATTTTAAAATAATGTGAAAATAAAAAATATTTTTATGAAATCTTTAGGTTCGAAGCAACCCATTCATCTATTAGAGGAACTTGCAAAGTTTGCACAGGCAAAAGCAGCAAGGAAAGAACTGACACCAAGACAGCAACAACTAACAAGTGAAATAAAAGAAACATTCCGTCATTGGCTGTTAAGATTCCCTGTTCAATCTGTTCTCGTATCAGAGGGAATACTATGGGAACGATGTGTGAACCGTGCTATAGAAAAAGGAGATGTGGATGATCTCAAATTGCTGAGGTATTTAAATCCTCTTTCTTGTTTTGATTATTGCTATAAAAAAGATAAAATTGTAAAATAATCCAAAGTTTGGGAAAAAGTTCTGTAAAATTATTTGTTTGAGAAAATATAAGACATAATCTTCTGATTTCATCATAAAAAAATTGTGAAAATGGTTGGATTTTGTATTCTAAACCAATATCTCAAAGTGGCTTGAAAAAAAAAATTGTAGTTGAAATTGACATCTTTGCCACAGCTGTCAATCATTGCTACAAATTGAACAGGTGTCAGGTGTTCAGTTCTTTAGGCAGAAGGTTGTCATGGAAATGATGATGGAGTGTGAAATTGGCATGCAAATTGAAAATGAAATTGACATCTTAACCACAACTGTCAATCATTGCTACAAAATTGAACAGGTGTCAGGTGTTCAGTTCTTTAAGCAGAAGGTTGCCATGGAGATGATGATAGAATGTGAATTGGAAATTGACATGCTATTATAATATGAAATTGTCATCTTCACCACAACTGTCAATCATTGCTACCAAATGAACAGGTGTCAGGTGTTCAGTTCCTCAGGCTAAAGGTTGTCATGGAGATGATAATAGAATGTGAAATTGACATGCAGTTAGGAAATGATTTTTAACATTAATTGTACTTTTTTGGAAATCTCGAAAATTAATTGTACTGTAAGCTTTTTCAGTTCATACTCAGCTTCTTGCCCAAAAAATGTGGCTTCCCTTTTACTTTTCTTGTGAAATTAGTTATTTTCATTTCATTATCTAAATTCAGCTATTTTCTATAATATTGAATAGTATTTCTCCTAAGATGCCCTGCATTTAAATTCTTCATTCCATCTGTATTTACAATGCATCTTTAGCATTGCACTACTTGATCAAGTTTTTAGTTCTAAAAAAATGAATGGTGTATAAATCGTGCAGGTTAGGGAAACTGAACTGTGAATGAACTGAGTTACCACTCTACATTTTAGAGACCAAATATTTCTGACAAAAGAAAGACTACCTAACAAAAAAGCAAGTATATGAATTATGTGAATAGTTTTGTACAATTGATGTACAATTGATAATCATAGTTTGTCAATTTTGATATTTCAGTGTCAGTTTAACTACCAAACTTGACCAGTATGTGGAATTGTTAAAAGAAAATCGTAACTTTAACGGCACTCTTTCCCAGGATACAAAGAGCCGACTTAATGCACTACTGTGTAATCTGATGAACCAAACAACCCATCATAGAGACATTGTAGAAAGTTAGTATTTAGCATTTTCAATAATTTTTCAGTAGGTTTTTAATTCCCCCTCCTCTATTGCCAAGAGAACTGAATTTTTATGTTTATATAACTTGAAAACTCCTTATATTTCCACACTACAAAGTTTGTTGCTTGAAATTTACATGACAAATGTAAATATTACGGATTCACCTTGTTTTTTTTTTTCCTAGAACCATGAAAAATAAAAACCACAAAAAAATGATATCACAGCGAATAAACAATTGTTTTGACAAAATAATGACTTTGTGATATTACTGGTTTTCTAGAAAATGATGTTTGAATTATGAAAGTTCTGCTGTTCATAGTGTTCAAATTTATTCAATCTTTATATTTATGATCATGTAAATAATCATTTTGACAAATTAAATCATTATAGTTAAAAACCAAAATGAAAAATAAATGCACAATAATTATTTTACATTTACTGCTCATAGCAAACCTTAGCACAACTGCAAGTCTCAAAACAGAAGAAAATGCTAGAAAAATACCATAATATCAATAGGTTCTGATTTTTTTTTTATTATTTTACAAATTTTAATTATTGTATTAATTTCAGAGATGATATCTAGCGGTGTTTGTAATGAGTCTAGTTTTGAGTGGTTGCGAGTTTTACGTTATCACATGGATATACAGACAGTATTACGAGCCAAGACGGAACAGTTAGACACCTCCTTACAGCATCCACAACCACCTCCACGTAAAGCTGGTAGTCGTCCTAAAAGACCACTTCATGCTAAATTTAAAGTGGAAGCCACAATTGGTCAGTATTTAAGTGTTTTAACAATTTTTTTTTTACTAGATCAGCAAAACTTGACTGAAACCAGATTTTTCAATTTTTTACACGGGCTGCAGTGGCAAAGTGGTTTAAGAGCATTAGTCGTTAGTACCCTTGACTTCTTACTACTGTGGATTCATTTTTGGTCATCTTTAAGTGGGCATGGATTTTTTCCTTGCAACAGGCAATAACTGGTTGGTTCAGTACCAGTAGAATGGACCAAGTGGTCTGTGAGGTCTATCTGCAACATTTCAGACATGTGTACTAGCATCATAAGTGTGAATTTGTCCTTTAAATTATAATATTATTTTTCTTTTTTAATTAAATTTTTTTTTTTAATTCTTTTAATTTTTTTATATTTTTTTTTGTAGAGGAACCACCAAAATTGTTCAGGACAAAAACCACAGTTTCCAACGATTATCAGTTCAGCTTGTGTTATCTTCAGCAGTTAGGAACTGTGTTTAATTATGACTATGAATATCATGGTCCAGTAAAAAGGCTTGTACTAACACCACTCACAGAGAGAGCATTTTTGTCCCTAACACAAGCAGTTAAAAACTTTCATTGTGGCACACTTATTGGACCTCCAGGAACGGGGAAATCGGAAACTATTAAAGAGTTAGCCAAGGTAATGTAAAAAATTTGAAATATTGTAAAATTAATATGATTTATATAAGTTTCAAAATCACCAGCCTTTAGAGATTTATTCTTTTTGCTCTTTACTTATAGTTTTTGGAGTTGTTTATCGTAAAAATGTTGATTGTGACACAGAGTTTAATTGAGTTATAGGGTTTTACATTCCAGTCAAGATTCTTTCACTTGAGATGGTCAGTTTTGAGATGGTCAAAGAAACCAGAGTGCCCAGAGAAAACCACTCACCTTCAGCAAGCTAACTGACAACCTTTTTCACATGTCATCCAAAAAAAAAAGGGCACCCTTGACCCTACAAATGGGATTAACAAAAAATTAATCACATCAACAGCTAAAATTATAACAAACAAATATTCTTTCTATGTTTTTTTTAAATTTAAACATTAATTTACTCATATAATAATCAAATTTTAATCTAAAACAAAATTAAATTCTTAGACATAACCATTTTTTTCCCTATATTTCAGATGTTTGGTAGACTAACATTTACAATCAACTGTAATGAAGATATCACAGTAAATATGATGAATCAGTTTATGGTCGGAATGGTTCAGTCTGGATGTTTTGGTATCTTTGACGATACAGATAGATTGACTAAAGGTATTTTAATTTGTTATACCCTTTATATTACCTGGTAAAATGTTTATATTGCATTTGTCCATTTTCTAGAAACATAATTTTGAACATTTTATAATAAAAGACATTTATAAGCATTTTGGAATTTGCAAATTTATTTAGAAGTACCATTTTGTTTACTTTTAACAGATTTTTTTTTAAATTATCAAACTAAAAATTGTTTCATGGACTAGCTCATACAGAAAAAAATTGACTGACATGATTTTCTTAATGATAGATTTAATTTGATTTTTGTGATAATGTTTAATGCCCTTTCAGGGTGATTTTCAGTTCAGGGATTGTAGAGTAAACTAGAGTGACCAGAGAAAACAAACCTCTGACCTTTGGCATGAAAACTGACAAATATTCTCAGGATCTGCCTGTGCGAGATTCAAATATAGTTGGTGATAGGTGCTGTGATCTGTAGGTCATGCTGAAGACCACTTGACCACTGAGGCCAGTCTAAATTATTATTAATGATTATTTTATTTGTTGTAGGTCTAATGTCTGTTACTGCCCAGAATATTGATTATCTGCGGACTGCTCTCAGACTCCTAGAAGGCTCCTCGGAAAACCAGTATTTGATCAGAGGACAACCACGCATTGACAAGGTGATTATTTACCTTTTTGCAATAATTTAAAAGAAAAAAGAAATTCTTTTTGATATAAGAATATTTATGTGAATAAAAATCCTAACTATGTATTAATTATTGGTAAGTTTGTAGCTAAATTAACATATTAACACTAATGCTCTACCTGAATAACATTTAACGATTTTTTTCTTTTAGGGAAAAATTTTTTTTTCTTTTTTTCTTTTTTTTTTTTTTTTTTTTCTTTTTTTAATTTTTTGGATTACATGTAATTTGGTCTGTTTGTATCTTTTTCTAAAAATTTTTTAAATATCATTATTTTTTAAATATCATTTATTTATTCATTTATTTATTTTTATTTATTTATTTATTTTTATTTATTTTTTTATTTATTTTTTTTATTTATTTTTTATTTTATTTTATTTTATTTTATTTCATTTTTTTTTTTTAAATTTTTTGGATTAATTTGGTCTGTTTGTATCTTTTTTTTAAAATTTTTTTAAATATTATTTATTATTATTATTTATTTATTTATTTATTTTATTTATTTATTTATTTATTTTTTATTTATTTTTGTATTTTATTTTATTTATTTATTTTTTTTTTTTTTTTTGATGATTTTTAAATGACAAATAATGAAAAAAAATGTTTCATAGATTTTTTTATCTGGTCCAATGTTCACATATAAATATTTTTAACAATATTCGCATTTCACATCACTAACAATATATTTTAAAGAAAAACATTTTTAACAAGCTCCAGTATTCAAAATTTTGGCAACCAAGATGGCCATGGTTTTTAAATTAGCAGGATTCTCTAGCTTAATTTTTTAGAAATCCTTTTTTTCTATATTTTACACCTAATTATGTGTGAAAAGTTTGATGAATTAAAATTTTGGAATTTATTAAAAGTTTCACAGATGAATAAATTGTCTCAGAGATGTACATTTGCAATTATCTCTATGGCCAATAATTTTACAAAATGTTTAACCATTCTCAACTTCCAGTATGTTTATTTGCAAACATTGTGGAAAAAACTGAAACACTTAGGCTTATCACAAACTGAATAAGGAATTTTTATAGTTTATATGTGTGAAAAAAGTCTCTTTAATAAATATGGTATTTCTGATCTAGGTATTGCTAATGTTTGACATCTATTCATTTTCAATAAAATTGTTCCAAAATTTGCATGTTTCATTTCATTTTTTTTTTTTTTTTTGGTTAAAAATCACAATTACCCTGCTTTTGTTTTTTTTTTTTTGTTTTTTTGTTTTTTTTTTTTTTTTTTTGAGTTTACCTTATTTTCAACTGTTCCAATTGTTCAAACTAATATTTACATATTGTTTATACAGTAAATCCTCATTTTGTTGCCACCATTTTTTTTTAGATTTTGGTATTGGAGTTTCTTCAATAATTGCAGGCCCGGGTTTCACAATCATGTTTTAACTAAGATTTTCCTTACTTAAATTTGGAAAATTTAAAATATTAATAATTTTGTTAATTGTTGAGATATTAGTAAATTAAGGTGTCATTTTGGAGATTACTTCAAGCTTGTAATATTTGTATTTAGTTTTATCACAAATGTTTATTTATAACTTCTAAAGAGATTTCTAAAATTTGATAAATTTAAGTTAAGGAAAATCTTAGTTAAGAAATGATTGTGAAACTAGGGCCAGGAGGCTTATTAAAGAATATTAATTAGACATCAAAATGTGTAGCACTAGAGGAGTTGACAAAGTTATCGATTGACATTAAAATGAGGTTTTACTGAACTTTAATTAACCAATCATATATCTTAATTAACAAGCACTAATATCTTTTTTAATTTACAGATTTTCACTGTGGTATGTTTAAACCCATATTTTAAGTTGCATACCCAAACACAGAGCTTGCTTTATATATGTCAGAATGGCTGTGTTTTCCTTCATTGTTGTCTAGGCATATTTCACCAAATTCTTCAGCTTGCCTTAATCTGATTTACCTGCTTGAAGAAAATCCCCACATCTTTCATCAAAGTCAGTCAATAAAAAAAAAACCAAAAAAACTCTCCAATGTTGATTAAGCATATGATACTTTTTTTTGCATGCAAATTTCTCCTGCTTCAGTTGTTTAGCACAACCTTTGTTTTTTATTTTTTACTATGGGACAAGATACAATACTGCTGATGTCAAAGCAAGTGAGAGAGCACTCAAAGTTTATGTTCATAGGTCTTCTGAAAGGTCTAGAATTTAGTTTGAAACCATCACGATTGACTGACATTTTTAATCCACTAGGCTTCCCTAGAAGCCAAGCAGTTTTTAATCATTGGTTAGTCAGTTGTGTAGTTAAATTGGAGTTGTCGCTGTGTTGATTTGCTAGTGTTTGCATGCCATCAAATAGATTGTGTGTTGTACTAGATGCTAGAATAGATCAATTATTGTTTTAACCATGATCAGTTTTAATTTACACATAGTGTGTTTTTTTTCAAACTTCTGAGCTTTGAAAACTTTTGATTTAAAAAATGGTGAATTAGGTTTAATTGAAGCAATAACCTAATCTGATTATAATTTTCTGTATTTTTTTTTTACCTTTGTCAGTCAAGGAATAACTTGTGTTATGCAAGTTTTGAAAAAGTGTGCACATTGTTTTTTCAGGTTATGACTCAATAAACTGATAAAAACACAAGTTATTCCTAATATTTTAATTTTAAACACTTAAACTGATCTTTTTGAAACATCTGAGCTTGTTATGTCCGAACTTTGTGTTGATTTTCATTGGCTGATGGTAAATAAAAATTCAAGATGGCCTATCTATACTATAGATAGAATAAAATCAATTAAATTTCCAGTACAGATTATTTATGTACTTTAACTTATACATGAAAAAATTTAATTCTGGGGATTAAATATATGTAATGAATTTTTTTAAGGAAAAATCTTGTCCTGATTTCTGCAGATTATACAATTTTTTTCACATGACTGCTTCCAATAGCATAATGAAGAAATATTCATTTTGGATTAAATTTTCAACTGATTTTGTTCAAATTGGATATAAATTGTTGAGTGACACAGACCCAGTTGGGCCTTTGTTTAAAAAAATAAAACATTTAAATTACAACAAATACACAGGTAAAGCTAAAAATGCAGAAATTATTCTGAAGATCTGGCCATCTTTAGCTAAATATATTTCACCAATTATTTTGGTAAAAAAAATTAAAGGATTTGAAAGGTTTTAAGTGTAAAGTGGAGTGTTCAACTTTCCTGATTATGTGTTAGTAGATAATGATATTATAGTGATTAAATCTTCATCATCATTTTTGTACTTCATGAAATTAATATGCTATTTCACCTTCTATTAAAAGTGCTATTGTATGTCACTATGGTTAGTTTATATTATCAGCTAAAAGTGAAAAAAAAACTATTTAAAAACACTCTGCATTTTATACTCCAGCTAAGATGGCATGTACTTTGGTAGTCAGTTAATTACGACAAAATGCCTACACCTCAGCTGGTATATGACATGATAGCAAACTTTATTTATTTCTCTTCTAAAACCTTGAAAAACTAGTGCTACAGCAGACGTGAGTCAGACAGTGAACTGCATTTTTGTTTTAGTGAAAATAAAATGAAATGTTGGATAATCAATAACAAAATTGAATGCTGTCAAAAAATATATAATCAGAGACATAAAATATAGAAAAATGAAGCTGATTATATGTAGTATGTAATTGGCAGTAGTCACAGCAGCCTTCTTAAAACATGAAGCCCAACAAAACAAATTACAAGACCATGGATATTAAATGAACTGGTCCACATACTCTAACCGAGAGTCAAGTCTGTGATTTCTGTGTAACCTGATCTGTATTAGTGTAAGTGATTATCTGTATCTAAAAGGTCTAAAAATCATGATTTCAGAAACAATGTAGTACAATTTTCCTTTGTCCCTAACCCAGCCTGGTGGCTGTGTGTAGGGTTAGAACCATTTCTATCAAAAACCTGGGTTTTTCTTATGCCACCTTATATCTTCCTTGTTTTGCTTAGGACTGAAAAAATTAGTGGAAACATTGAAAAGTTGTTAATTCAATCGATAGGTAAATGATTTTTTCTTCCAAAATATTTTAATGCAAGAGTTTGGGAGATAACAGTGGTCATGTTTTATATCTGAAGAAGAGGTTGGAAAACACCAACACCGAAAAAATTATCTGAATTCTCAAATCAAGGACGATGACATCTTGAAAATATTTTAAAAAAAATTACAATAAAATTTAAATTCAAATTAATTTATCTATACATTAAGTCCTCACATAAACCAAGTACAACAATTAAAACATAATTAACCATATTTGTTTATTATGTTCCATATTCATTATTTTAAATT
Organism: Tegillarca granosa; assembly: GCA_029721355.1. Lineage (NCBI taxonomy): Eukaryota > Metazoa > Mollusca > Bivalvia > Arcoida > Arcidae > Tegillarca > Tegillarca granosa. Next base: position 23,212,024 of record CM056608.1, read on the forward strand.
CAGTATTATTTAATATAATTATTAAGACTCATTTGTTTGTGTATTCTTTCTTTATTATTATTTTTTCAAATTTATTTGTTTTTAATTTGCATTGATTTATTTAACAGAAAACTGGACTTGGAGACAAAGTTATTCGTCGTAATTCCTTGACAACACTACATCCTATGCCGGCACAGAATGTACATATGTCCAGGCAGAAGACAGTTCCACATGGCTTTAATGTAAGTTTAATTCAGTATCCTGCAAAAAAAAATTAAATTTCCCATTTCTTTCTATGTTAAAGCAATTTTCCAAATTATTTCTGGACAGATTTACTCATTTTCAATATTAGATGCTAAAAATTATTTTATATTTTATTTTAATAACTTCAAAGTTTTTATTTGAAAAAATATGAAAACTTTGTGATAATTGGCCTAAAAATAAATTCAAGTTATTTGTTTAGGAAAAATAATTTTTGAAAGGTATGGCAAAATTCTGCAACATGATATACTTTTGGCATGGTACTGTAGTTGGCAAGTTGTTAAAACTATGTAAGATGAAATTTGTCTCGAGCCTGTAGGCTCATCAGGTTGTTGCTCATGACATCTTTTTCTTGTTTTTTAAAATTTTTTCACTCATATCAAGGTTCTGGAATGGTGAGAAACCTAGATAAAGCCAGTGACCTTCTACAAGGAAACTGACAAACTTCTACAGGTGAGAATCTGCTCGAGCAGAATTCACAGCTAGACAGTAAGAAGAAACGTAATCTCTCTGCCATTACTGTAAACCATTTGACCAAACTAAGGAACGATACGCTACGCGATTTTATACAATTTGTTATCCGTCATCGTCGGGTTATACTTCAATAACTTTGCAAAAATTGAAAACCAATCCTTATATAAGGGTAATTGATAAATAGTTTGTTTTTTGAAAATCAGAGGCGATTGGCTATGAATAAGTATTCAAATATTTTTTTCAGGAAAAAGGACTGGTTACTTACTTTGAAGATGTCTGGGTATCTGAGAAAGAAGAACGGCGTAGACGTCACTCTATAGAAAGAGAAATTCAGATCAAAGAATCCGATTTATACAAAAGTAGCAAACCACCTCCACTCTTTTATGGTTAGTTTCCATAGTAACATTTTATTTTTTAAGTTATACTCTCTTTTTTTCAATAAAGGTCTTGCTCCACCTTTTGAATATCTGATTTGCTCAATAATTTAGTTCATTGGTATATAAAATACAAAATCTTATGGGTTGATTTAAGCCAAGTCAGTAACAGATGTTTTATGGACACTGGTAAAGATGGGCACCATGGAGTAAAAAAAGCAAAATTTCAAACTTTAACTGTTACAAGGCCTTGATATAACAAAAAATTAATATTTTATATACTCTAATTTTCAAAATCTTTTTTTCACCATTGAAATGTTTAAAAAAAAAAAAAAAAAAGCAGTTTCAGTGGCATTGCTATCATAGATTTCTCACACATCATCAAGAAGAGAAATGGGAAGAAAGAAAACAATGGAATGTTTTCAAGACTTTTTTTTTTTAGTTTGAAATAAATAGAATAATTTACCACATTTTTATTAATTTTATTGAGTAAAAATTGGTAAATGATCGTTTATTATTTGTTGTACAATGTTTGTGTATGATTTTTAAGGAGATGAGGAACTTGGTGGTGATGGTAAGTAATGATGTATACCTGGAACAGGTGCCCCCAGGAATATATATCTGCATATAAGTAGTCAGTTTGTATTGCATTGAAGTGATTAATATGGACTGGTTTGTTAACATAAATAATTTTTGTGATTTTTTTCCAACCTGAAGTGAAAAAAAAAATTAATAATAAAAATAAAAAAGGAAATCCCTCTTGGCACTTAAAATACCCTGTCCTGCCCTCGGTTTAAATTTTTGACAAAATCGTGTGATAGTTATTAACTTTTATCCACTTTCTGTATGAATGACTACACGATTGAAAAAGGGAGTAAAATCATTATTGACTTGTTGCACAATCATGTAATCTTAATTACCATAATTGAGGTTTTTGGATTTCATTATCAAATAGTATCAATTACCGCACTAACAATACTGTAATCTTAGAGATTCCAGTTGTTAGGAACTCTGTAGAATTTTTACCTACCCAGAAATCTGACATGTTTTTGTTTTCATAACAAAACCCAGAAGCCTAAGTTCTGTTTCAATTTACTGTACATTGATTTAATTTTTAAAAAAAATTGAAGCGAGAGTAAAAATCTGAATCACATGTTACAATCCTTTAATCTCCTTCAGGTATTTTTTCCATCCTGCCATTAGAATTACCCGTTAAAATCAATCAATCTTTGAACCATTTTACACTCCTAGTCTTCTCACTTATTTGACAGACCTGTCTTTGATCTCGTGCCCTTGTAAATGTCGTTGATGTGAGGATTGTGGGTATCTTGTGGTTTGATGTTTGAGACATTTTTGTAGACAATAATTTACACTTTTTTGCAGGTTTTGGCCAGTTTAGAATTTGCCATCTTTCATCTTGGTCACTAATGTGGTTTTACTATTATGATAATCTTTGATGGCCAGTCTTGAGTTGGCCATTTTTAATTTTGGTCACTAATATGTTTTAATGTAATGAGTATTTATGAGGATATATGTTATTAGTTAGGTGTTTGTAACAGAGTGAAAAAAAAAGTAATCATGGTTTTTGGAATGTGTGTGAAGGGTTAAGATTTGTATATTGGTGTGGTGTTTAGTATTTTGGTAATCATGGTTTTTGGAATGTGTGTGAAGGGTTAAGATTTGTATATTGGTGTGGTGTTTAGTATTTTGTTTGAAATATTTTTATACTGATACTTATTCTGCAGTTTTTGTTTTAAAGAAAGCATTTTCTGTAGTGGGGGTAGCCAATGGGACCCTTTTTCAAACTCTAAAGAGGTATATTTAGTATGGACTGAGACACAAGACTTCAGTTTATAGTTTCACCTGAAAGACTGTCTGTAGTAAAAAAAAGCTTTACACAGCATCAGTTCAGACAGTAGATGAGGATAAATTACTTTTGAAAATTTGACAGCACAGTCCCAGCTGGGATTTGAACCCACATCCCTTATCTTTCAAAAGTCAGAAGCATACCACTAGACTATGTCTCTCAATGTGAATTATTTGATTTTGAATCATTTTCAAACCCTACAAGAAATCACTGCCACTTGTTGAATTTGTTAATTACACAAATAGTACCACAATATCAGAGAACAAAATATGTAGATATCAAAACAGTTTACTTTATAAAACAATAATTTTATTTAGCAATATGTATGATTTTCACTTGGAAAAATCCTGTATTTGAAAATTTGACATTTTATTTTCTAGAACATGTCAAATTTAAAGGGAAAAAGAATGCTGCAGCTCCAGATTATAGCAAGCTCCTACCTGACTCAGCTTATACCCATAGAATGCTGGGTAATGTCATGTTCAATGGAATGCTTTTACAAGCCAGTGCTAACTTTGGATGTTTCATGACCATGAATACAGCAAATCCAGCATGCTTTGAAATACCAGATGCATTTCAGAGTAAGTGAATTTTGATATCCCAAAGTTTCTTTAAGTTTACATTTTAAGTCTACAGCTTTTATTGTGTGACTGTTTGTGATAATGAATTTTGCAAAATTGTCATGAAAATTAAAGGATCTGAAATAAGGTTTTATATTTTGCACATACTTTGGTCTACTTATCACTTTATGTGTTTGTGATTTCCATAGAATATATCTATATATTTATATAGAGAAAAAACATTATATAAAATTGGCCACGCTCTTAGCAGTGTACATGTATTTGATTCTTTTATTGATATTCTGAACAAATTTATCAAAAAATCTTTCTCAAACAACTAGCAGCTTAAGATATTGTTCTTCATTGCCAGAATATTACTATACAAGTAAAAAAGACATTTATATATGCAAATGATGTTGGATCATTTCATGATGTCATGTAGCCATTTCTGTGTAAGATCAAATCTCTTGAACATCCTTCTCTAAGTTAAAATGTCTATTTCTCCTTACTTCATGGAAACAAAATGGTGTAAAATAAGAAAAAAATAATCTTATGCTATATATTTATGTTAAAAATGCTATGTTAAAAATTTGGTTTTTTCTCCCAAGGAACTGCAACATTCTATACTACACCTGTAGAAATGTAGAGAGGTTTTTCCTTATCATCTGATTTCTGGGGGAGAACATGATGTAAAATCTAGAATTCTACTTCCAACAGAAATTGGATAGAAATCCAATTCCCATTGTTAAAATAAGTTTCTCAAGCATTTTATTGGGAAATTAATCTATGAACAATTTTAAATTATGTTTTGTTATTTGAAATATTCATTTTTCAAATTTTTTTATTGCAGCAACTAATGAGACCATGTGCATTAATCATACCAGACATTGAACAGATAATAGAGATAACATTATGTTGCTATGGCTTCAGGGAAAGAAAACTTTGGGCAAAGAAGTTGTCTTATGTTCTAAACACCATCAGACTACAGGTAATTATCTTGATTTTTCTTTACAGTTAGATCTCATCATCATGTTACTTAACTTAATATCTTTGCCATTTTTCTTATTGCCACAGAATTTTGCATTCCCAGCATTTATTTCTTTTGATTTTTTTAATAGGTAGTTATAATGCTAAAATCTGACCAAACAAATGTGGCAATGAACCTTGATTTTAGAGTTATTTTTAATAAGCTCCCTAAATGATAGTTTTTAGATATATTTCTTTTTTAGCCTGTTCTTCATATATATTGTTTAAATATTTTGGGATGAACATATTTCTAATATGCCCATGATTTGAAATGTGTATTATATAGCATTTTTATTTGCTGCTTTTGAATTGTATTATTTCATAAAAATTCAAAAACAGCTCGTGACAGCATTGAGTTGACTTGCCAAAGTTCAGCAGGCTTTTTTCTTTTTTTTTTTTTTTTAAGGCACTCTTATTTCCTCCACCATCCTAGATCTAACTACCGGTACCTTAATTTAATACAAATAAAAGAATCTTGACTTGGGTTAAAAACAAAAAAAATATTATTCCACTCTAATCAATTCTCCACTTAACCAAATTATCAAAATTATATTGTAATATGAATAACTTTGCATTGTTGATATAATGATATAAAACATTCTTAAAAATATGTGACTCTCATTTTACTTAAACTTAAACTATTACCTTGCAGTTTGTATTGGCCTCACTTCCTTGATGGAAGTTCACGTGTATAACATATTTTGCCAGTTTCAAAGTTTTTACTTTGTTTTGGGATTGTGATATGGACAAGGACTGGTATGTTTGTTTTATTTTAACTGTTGTTAAAACTTAACTTTAATTTTTTTATGTTACAGCTACCAAGAAAATGTCCTTATCAATTTGGTCTGAAAGATATTAAAAGTATTATGAATGTAGCAGCTGCAAAATTAGTGGATGATAAATTTATACAGAGTCTTACAGAACCAGGTAATTACTCCTATAAGTTAGACCCTGAAAGCCATCTATTGTTTTCACAGTTAATATCTCTCTATGTTGGGTACATCAACGGTCATGATGTCTTTAAGCTTCAGCATCCTCTAGGTTCAAATACCACTCTGATACTAGTGTGAGAATGTCATCAAATGGCTTGCAAATAGTCATCAGATTTTCTTGATTACTTTGGTTTCATCAACCATACTAAAATTGACCCCTTGACAAAAGTGAAATATTCTTATTGAAGCATTAAGCACATTCTATCGTGACTTCTTCAGTTCAACATGATTAATAAGGAATGTACAAATGGGTGTTTTACTTTTTTGTGTTTTTCTTTATTATCACCATAAACATTTATAATAAATTTTTATGCTAGGTTTTTCAGATTTTTATCTAGCAGTTATCAATGTGCCAATCAGAAGAAAACATAATTACATTGCATGTATAAATGCCATAAAGCAATGAAAAAGACATTTAGTGTCATGTCATAACAAGTCTCATAATAGCTCTGTTGATGATATTAGATATTAAAATTTTGTTAAGTTTTTTAAGCGTTTGGAAATATTAATCCAGGACTTTTCAGCTTATAATGTAGGGTAAATGGCAAATTTGAAGAAAATATTTTACATTTTTACATGTGATTTTACATATGTGTTCAATGTCGATAGTTTCAGCATCTACTGGAAGATCAGATTCAGCTGGTTCAACAGAGTCGAGAAAACGAGAATTAGATCAGAAATCAATCGAGGAACACTGTTTGGTTCATGCTAATAAAGTCCATCCTGCTATCCAGCATAGAGGATGAAAATGACCGCAGTATTTTCTTTACACATCTTCGTGACACGTTCCCATTGTGTTCAAGCTCAAGAACACACAACAATTATGGTTATGACAAAGAACTTGTTAAAACAATCAAAGATCAACTAAAGGAAGATAATCTGAAGGAAACGGAAGAATTACTAACAAAGGTGAGTTAATATTGCATGCATATGATGCAGAAGAGGTTAAATTGTGCCTAAGTGCACAAAAAGTTGGTTGTGTTTGTAAATATATTTTAAAAATGTTTTCGACTAAATATGATGTTGTTAAGAAAAGGAACAGTTGTACAAATGACCAAATAAGCATATATGAAGAAATGAACAAATGTCAAGGTCATTTGTGTTTATATGAAAAATTTTACATAAAAAGTCTTTTTATATTTTTAAAAGGGTGAATTGTCTAAATATTTACTGTAATTCAAGAAATTTTTGTGTCATGAGTATTGTCAGTTGAAGATATTCTTGTATTTTTATTGTTAGCATCGTCAGACCATGGTCAGTGCAAATGCAAATGAAATACATTAAATAATAAAATATTTGCTAACATTATTTTTAGCTCATTGTTACTCTTGCAAGTTTACCCAAAAATGAAACAGACAGAAAAATTTCTCAATTTACAGTATTAGATTTACACATTGCACACCCTCAAAATGTAGAGACTACCAGATAAAAGTCAAGGTCATTTGCTATTATAATTTGTTAGATAAATATAATGCTCATGTCTATTTGTAACTGTATTGGCTTAAGAAATATTTGACTTTTATTGACTTACAATAACTCTTAGTATTACTCTGATTTAGGCTTTGTCAAGTCATTTTAAAAATATATTATTTTAACAGATATTACAGCTAAATGCTGCCATTGAGATGAAGCGTGGTGTTATCATGTGTGGTCAGTCAGGTAGCGGTAAAACGACATGTTGTCAAACACTTGCTAGGGCGCTTAACAGACTTAACTATCTTCTATTTGCACCTGACCATTCTAAAGATGAATTAACTACAGATAAAGATGTTTTTTATCATTCCAAAAAGAAGGTATTCAAATAGTAACTTACATATTTTCATATGTCTTATCTATGTTTTGATTTTTACAGCTTAGCAGGTATTTAAATGATTAACTAATATTTGTAGAGTCTAAATTTTACTTTAGAAAAAAACCTTCAAAAAACTACTTTTATGTGTGTGGTACTGTGTCTTATGTCTGATTTTCCTTGAAATTATTTTAAACATTTTCTTGAAATTGTAAATTTTTTTACAAAATGTTAACTGTGTATCCACCATTTTCCAAACACAAGAATTTCTACAAGGGGAGATAATAACATGTTAAATTGTGAATTAATTCTAACGAGTACCAGCAAATGATTCTGTATGTAAATTAAATCTGTAACCTTTGAACTTTGTGTTTCATTGCTTTTATTGTCCATGTATCTAATCAAAATATTAAATAATTAGGTTTTGGAAACTGACCCTGAGATGGAGGATGATGTTGTAAGTTTAACTAATATGCCAGTTAATAATCAGTGTTAATGTGCTTTTAAATTGCTTTACACTATTGTTGCATGCATAAATGCAGATTTTTTTTATTCATTTGTTCATTCATTCATTCATTCATTTAGTTTTAATTTTTTTATTAAGTGCTTTGTTCATGCTTCATGCATGCATGAATGCAGATTTTGTTGTTTTTATTCATTCATTCCTCCATTTTGAAATTTTGTACTAAGCACTGCAGTCATGCCTCACAAAAGTTCATGGAATAATCCTTTTCAAGCTCTTTTTTCAAAAAGAGTTCATTTTAAGATGGGATATATATTCAAGCCAAATGTTGATCAATACATTTTTGTTCATACTTCCTTTTTTTACCCTTTTATATATTTTTAAATGTTTTTATTATTGTTTTAGGTCACTTAGTTGTAGCATTGTAGTATATTTTATTATGAAACTATGCACCTTGTGAGACCCATTACATTTTAGTAACCATTACAAAAGTATACCCTTTTCAGGATTTTAGAATTCAAATAACTTTTTTTTACGGTTCCGTCCACCATCCCAGGACTGACAGCCTTAAAATAAGTGAAAGAATCTTGACTAGGGTGTTTAACACCATTACTTCACCCCACTTTACTCAACTGCTGTTATAGTTTGGTGATATTTTTAAATACAAATATTTCCACATGTTCCAGTCCGATTAACTCATTAAGACACATTTATGCCATTTTCTTCCCAAGCACATTCTGTTGTAGCTTCACAAAAAATCACAATTGATTGTATATCACAATGTATGTAACATAGAGGATTTTTGTATCACTGTTATCGACACTGCTTCTTTGTCAGAGTTGTGTAACATCTAGTTGCTTGTGATAAAGAATCAAGATTGTCAATAATTTTTTAATTGCTGTATTATTGTTTGGCTAGGTAGCAATTTTTCAGATGTTTACAGCAGTTAGCAAAATATTTAGAAAATTATTTTTGATAAAACAGTTTAACATAGACATTTATTATCGTACTTGGCAAAATTTGAGATGAACTCTTTTTGTCTTTACTTGATTTGCTTCATAGAAGAGAATTTGTGTCTTTTGAGATATTTTAGCATCACTAAGATAACCTCATATATGCAAATGGTGTGTTATAGAAATGCTCTTTAAGGTATCTAAAAACAGTTGACACCAGGGCTCCACAAACGCTGGTAAGGTCAATCGGTGATCAGCAAAGGGTACATCGCATCCCCCCCTCCTTCCTCACTATTATGGGGGAAAAAAGCCGATTCTGATATTTTTCAATCGGCTTTTTGAAGTTTAAATCAGTGTTTTTTGCCAAAAATCGGCATTTGTGAAGGCCTTGTTGACACACCCATTAAACTTAATCTATTGTTGTTACATAGTTTATGATTGGTTAAAACTGATATTTTTTCATTGACATGAGGTAGTAACTCCATCAAGCTATAATGAAACTATTTTTAATAAGATTTTAATTGGAAGGAGCTGTACTAATGTGAAATATATCCTAGATATTTTCTTACCTTGCAGAAACCATGAAAAATACAAGTAGTCAATGAAAAATTGTAAAACTCTCCCTAATGTGTTTTAAAATTTGAGAAATTTTATTGAGAAAAAATTATGCTTGTGAATAAAGAAAAAATTGCAGTTATATTTGTCTCTTTTAAGTTTGCTGATGGCGAGTACAAGACTGAACCATCTAAAAATACTAGGAAGTTACAAAAAGCAGGAGCAACGGTGTCAAAGGTCAGCGAGGCTCTACATGAAATGCAGTCAGCATCAGGAAAACCACTGGACCATGCAGAACATCCTAAAGTTGATATCATCAGACTTTATCCAACAGCATTATTACCTCAAGAAGTAAGTGACACGCAAATTAACAAGAATTCCACAGAATTGAATGTCTCACATGGTTAGTTTTTGGTCGAGTAGAAAATATTTTACTTTTACATAAACTTTCACATTTTGACATGCCACCGCCTATGACGACACCGTAAAAGTAACACCTAAGTCTTGCAATACCACGCTTGAAAAAAATGGGGGTATTCATTGATATAAAATGATGAAAGTGTGTCAGTTTGCTAGCTGAGGGGTTTTTTTTAATACAGGCATACCTGTTTTCTCCACCATCCCTGAACTGACCACTTTTTATATAACAGAAAGAATCTTAACTGATTGTAAAACTGCTTTACTCCAATATAGTAAATCATGATTGAAATGAAGAGAAAACAGATAATGGCAAATATGAAGAATGAATCTGTTGGGTATTTCTGATCATTTTTATTAAAAAATCAAAATAATTTGGTGTGTTATTTTTTTTTTTTTTTATTTTATATAGTTCTTGGGAACATTTTCTGATGGAATGTGGCATGGTGGTTTATTCCCAAAGATTCTCAAAGATTCAGCTTATCTGTCTGAGGCAGTCAAAAATTACATTGCCTCATTTAAAGACAAGAAAGGAAAAGGACAACCAGAGTTACCTTCCTTGCTTTTACGGTGGATTGTTCTAGATGGAGTTATGCATCCTGTATGGACGGAAAGTTTGAATACTGTTTTTGATGATGAAAATAAGCTTTCGTTAGCAAATGGAGGTCTTATTTCTGTTCAAGGTAAAAATATTTTCAAATTTGTTACTTATAAAGAGTTCTTGGGAAAGAATGTTTCACTATACAAATTACCACCCCAGTAAATTTAAATTTTAACTTCCTCAGCTCTCTTTTTATGTCAGATATAAATACTTCTGGGAAATTATTAGAAAAATTCAAACATTTTTATACCATATTTAAACAAATTTAAGGGGTATTTAGAAAAAAAACCTTGTCTGTCTGTCTGTCTGTTTGTCTTTTTATCCTTCCTAATTCCTTGTACATGTATTTTGTTGACTTCATTACTTGCACAACTATCGATGGATTTTGTTCAAACTTGGCACAAATGTTTACCAACATAGGATGATATGTTTCATAACAAAGATAGCTGTGTAGATAAAAAGGTCAAGGTCATGAGGCCAAAATTTAGATTTAGCCACATAGGCAATATGCAGGAGTGGGCTAGTGGACTAGGCATATGCTTCTTACAGAAGCTGTTTTATATTTTACTTGAACTATTAATACATTATAGTTCTAAATTTGTTTACCATTAGAAATAACAATTGCTTAAAAGATGTGCATAATATGTCTAAATAAATTTTGATGTTAGTAACAGTTGCCTCCATCCTATGCCTAAAGGCTCATCAGACTGGTGGTTTCCACATTTTCTGCAGTATGAATTGAAATATTTTGTAAGATTTACACTGAGTATATATGCAGTACCTGTTTATTTATGAAGTGGAAAGAAGTGTAAAAATTGACTGTCTCACTTAAAAACAAACCATTCAGTCCAGTTTAGGTTTTAAACCCCAGACCATGACCCAGAAACCATAATCACTTGACCACCTACTCACCTACTTCTTTAATCCATGAATAGGGGTAGGCTTAATCTCAAATCTGAAACTGATTTTTCTGCACTTACTAATGTTTAATATTTTTTCAGATTCTACATCATTGATGTATGAGACAGATGATCTCCGAGAAGCCTCGCCAGCTACTGTATCACGATGTACTGTGGTACATTTCAGTAGTGAGACCACACATTGGAGCTCAGTATTTGAATGTTGGGTCAGAACTGCCAAAAGTAGATGGGTCATTACAACAGCTGGGTGAGTTTTCGTACTATGTGATGAAAACATTTTGATATTGAAAAAGTTAAATAATTTTTAAGTGGCCAAGGTGCTTCTGTGTCTGACTCAATGACGGATGACTGAGTTATAGCCAATGGTAGAATTGTTTGAGTTAAAGATGTTATTTTTCAAAAACAAAGACTCATAGTACATTTGGCATTAATTTTGACTTCAAAGTATCTTTGTATTCATTTGATTTTTTTTAATGAGGGCTGAATATTCTAAAGCTTGCACTTAGGGATCATAGTACTTCTTGTGTCCTAGGCTCAAATCTCACTTTGTCAGATCCTAGTGTGAGAAAGTTTATCAGTTTGCTTGCAAAAGATCAGTAATTTTTTTCTTTATAATTCCAAAACTGACTGCCTCATTATAAACAAAATAATCTTGACTGGGGCATGCAACACTATTTATTATTCCATCAATCCATCCTATATAAAAAAAAAAATTAAAATTAAAAAAAACAACCAAAAACAAACAAACAGACTTTAGACTGGATATATGTCACTGGAGGTTGAAAGTTGATAGTTGAAACCTTGCCACTAAATCAGAGGTGATTCTTTTGTAATCTTCTGTTCAGACTAATGCTGCCAAAAGCTAATTTAGTAGGAGGGTTTTCCAGATGATACTAAAACTGAGGTTCTGTATCATTTTAAGTTATCACAAAACTGCAGGGTTTTGAATTATTCTGAAAATGTTAAAATATTCTAGGATGAATTATTGTATTCCATTGTATGTTTTACATTTTCAATTACTCTGTCTTTAAATATTTCTTATTTCATTATCTGTACATTTTAGTTTGAGGATATGGGAAGATTTAGTCCGTGACATATTTGGACCAACAATAAAATTCCTGAAAAATGAATGTAGTACTGCTTTGCTGACAGATGTCGGCCATTTTGCTGAATCAGCCAATGAAGTTGCTCCAGGAATACAGGAAGTGACGACATTTATCAGATTTTTATCAGCATTACTTGACAAAGCATTATTAAGAGATGAAGTGGAGAAAAAGTCTGAAATGGAAGGTAAGAATGAAGATTATTGGTGATTAGTTTAAAATCTGAAGCTGATCTTACATGAATTACTGTGAGGCTCCAGTTTTGTCGTCAGGAAATAATGTAAGAATACTAATGAAGGAACTTAAGGGATTTTTTAAAACAAATTTAACAACAATAAACAAACCAGCATATTAATGGTAATAAGATATACTTGGGTGTACTTTGTCGTTGATGAACAATTTACTGCAATTTACATTTTACATAAGTAATTTTTGTTGAGCTTGCCATTGCCATAAGGCGAGATTTAGGTGTTACTTTTCCAGTGTTGTAGGCAGTAACAGCGGTGGCGGCAGGTCAAAATGTGATAGTTTATGTTAAAGAAATATATTTTCTACTCGATCAAAAACTAACCAGGCAAGACTTTAAATCTGTGGAATTCTTGTTTATGTTAGCACACATTTGTTCTAAAAGAAGGCAAGATCTGCAAAAATCTAATAGGTTTTTATAAATGTCCTTGAATTTAAAAATACAATAACAAAAATATTTGATTTTTTTTTTTCAGAAGCACGAGATACAAACAGCAGACAGACTATCAGCCGCATGACAAGTAGCTCTAAGATAGAACAGTATATGCCGAATTATACACAGATCATGAAAGGAATGTTTGCTTTTGCATATATCTGGAGCTTTGGTGGACATATACATGAAAGGTTCATTTTAATTTTAACTTTCCTACATTCCTAACACAAATCAGTGAAATCTATCTCTAAAAAGGGCACTTAAGAAAACCAATGTTTTTATACAAATTTAAATGGAATCTCTCTGTAAAGGTCATGAAAAGGAAGCAGTAAAATGTTTGTATACAGATTTAAATAGCGTAGTTGTAGAAAAATGTGATTACTTGTATAATCTGAAGATTTTTATAAGCAAGTGAACCTTTGTGTACAGATCTAAATTAGAAATTGGTTGTAACCTCATGGTCTTTTTAACAGATGGGGGCCTCGGTGGCTTAGTGGTCTAAAGCACACACTTATGGATCACAGTGCCTCTCATTGCCTAGGTTCGAATCCCACTCGGAACAGATCCTAGTGTGAGAAAGTTTGTCAGTTCGCTTGCCGAAGGTCGGTGGTTTTCTCTAGACACTCCGGTTTCCTCCACCATTCCAGAACTGACTGCCTCGAAATAAGTGAAAGAATCTTGACTGGGGCGTAAAACACCATTACTCCACTCCACTCTTTTTAACAGATGGCTGTAAGGAGGTTTGACTGCTAAAAAGAAACACACAGGACAAATACATGTGTACACATAAAAGCAGAGGCACATCCTCGTATATAACTGCAGTAAAGATAAACTATGCACTAGACACTTATAATCACATAATCAAGAAAACTGACTAAATTTAACCAAAGTGGTTTTAAACCTTAGGATGTCTTTCATTTCTTTCAGAAATAAGTCAAATATTATTCTTTCTAAAATGCGCTCTTTAACAAAATTTAAAAAATATTACATAAATTTTTTAATGTTTGAAGGATATAATTTTTTTTTTTTTTCAAAATTGTACAATTTTTTTTTTGCTTATTTTACAGGCACAAGGATAAATTCAGTAAATTTGCTCATGATTCTTTGTATCGTGCCACACATCCTATTAGATTGCCACTAGGTGGCACTGTCTTTGATTACTGTCTAGATGAATCAACTGGTTCATTTTTAAGATGGAGTGATAAGCAACAGGAAAGACCCAAAGTCTTAGCAGGTGGATTTACTCTGACCACTGATGTAAGTCAAGTATATCCATGATAAGTACCATTTAAAGTTATTTTGTGGTACTCTGAAATCATGTATTTTCCTGGTGTCCAATTTTTGTGGTTCTAAGAAAAATTACCATTGCTAGGAGGGGGGGGGGGGTTGATGATGGTATGTGGTTGCTGTTTAATGTAAGTTTATAATATATTCTACTTCATTCTTATGTAAATTTGTGGGTCTGGATGCTCGGAAAAACAGTGGAAATTGGGGCACCATGAAAATTAATAGATCTTATACATTACCTTTATTTAATAATTTGATGAATATACCTTTGTCATAGTTTTTCAATCCAAAAGGGCCTTTTTACATTACCCCCTTAAATTAAAAATACAAATTTTCCCCATTTTTTTCAATATCAAAAAGGTGTTGAAGAAATATTTGGTATGGATGAGGGTCAATAATACTTTAACCACACCATCGAGCATTTACTCCAATGCCTGTCAAAAGTCAGTGATCCCAATATGTGCTTGTCCTCTTGTCTGGACTTTTTTGTTTGCCTGTTTTATCATTAACTTGTATTGCATGTTTTGTGTTTTTGGTTTTATTTGCTGTTGAAAAGTACACATATTTCCATGGCAAATTTCGTTCTTCTATTATGATTTGATTGTTTATATTTTCCTGTATAACAGGTTGAGAAGTACAGTTACCTGTTAGATTTAATGTTGTCATCACATCAGCCTGTATTACTGACTGGTATGCCAGGTGTGGGAAAATCTGCATTAGTTCAGGTAGGTACATAGACATCTACAGTAAATCCTGTATGTAAACACCAACCACAGGGCCTAAAAAATACAGACTTTAAAGGCATATTCAAAACTTACAGCTATATATATTATTGCATTGTCATTGATGTTTTGTAATGTTACTGTTAGTGTCTGCCAGATCTTTGTACATGTGTCTACTATGTGCTAGCTCAGGTCAAGGAAATTGTAAGTGTTAACTCGTTGTGAAGTCAGTTGCAAAGCTTGGTACAATGTTGTTTTGAACTATAGATATTATTATATTAAATTCAAAGAAGGAGCCTTGGTGGTCTATTGGTCTGAAGCCAGCACTAACTAATCAAAACATCTCTTATTGCCTAGGTTTAAATCGTGCCTTGGCAGTTTCTAGTGTGAGAATGTTTGATAGTTCATTTATCAAAGAGCTGTATGGTTTTCTACAGCAATCAAGAACTGACCACTTCGAAATAAGCTAAAGAATCTTGACAAGGAGCCTAAAAGACAATGAATCCAATGCATCCCTTCAGAGAATTTTATACATTCCAAATAATTTTAATTAGTTTAATAAAATACTAGTATAATTATTCCATAAGAGTTTTTTTTTGAAATTCTACATTTGTTATAAAAGTTATTTTGAATTATTATTTTATCTAATTTTAAATATTTTCAGAATCTAGTGCTACCAAAGCATCCATCTACACATATTATGATGTCTAAGGGTATGACATCATCAATATTCCAGGAGACAGTACTATCACATATCCTGGAATTAAAACACAAAGCCAGCAATATTCTGTCAGGTCCAGGTGTTGCTACCAGTAACATACCCAAATCCAAACAAAAACATCTCTTCTTTATAGATGACCTCAACATGGCTGGTTCAACTCAAGGAGGTAAGTCTCTACCAGTGAAAAATACCAATTTAACCACAAGCCTTCAGTACTCTGCTACTAGTTAACAAAAATAATTAATTTTTTTTTTTAAAAAGTTGCTTCTAAAATATATACAAATGATCTCAACATAGCTGGTTTAACTCAAGGAGGTCAATTTCTACCAGTCAGATACCCATTTGACCACTAGCTTTTAGTACTCTGCAACCAGTTTTCCTCTATAAATGATCATAGCAATGCAAGTAGGCAAGTCTGAACCTATAAACTTCTATTTGACTACCTACTTTTAGTACTTGTATATTATTTGATAAGAATGTATCATTCCTAAACTTAGTGTTTAAGAATGATTGTTATCATTTAAAAATCAAAGAATGAAATCTTTAATTCTAAATATATAGTATAACTATTCAGATATAATTTTTAGTATTTTTAAAACTCATAATGTGTTCATAATGCAAAATCAATTAGAAACCATTTAAACAGACTTATATTTATATCTCTAGCTTCATCCTTATGGCTATGAAATTTAAAAAAAAACTTAAAAATACATGTATTGTTTGGTTTTATTATTATTATTATTATTATTATTATTATTATTATTATTGTTTAGCTTATCAACCATCATTAGAACTGTTACGTCAGATGTTATCACAAGGAGGTACCTATGACAGACAGAGACAAGAATTCAAGACATGGAAGAGGCCACATTTCTGGCTGCCACAACAGTACCAAGTGTGGCAGGTATGTAGTTATCTTCCCCTTTCCTGTCTGCTCATGTCTTTTTTAGCTCTGGTTCTTGCCATTGATAAATCATATTTTGTTTGCAATAAATTTTATAGTCTGTATTTCTGTATTTGTCTAGTGGTAATTTTATGTAGGAGATTCTGATTCAAAGTATAATTGATCTTGATACCTATATCAAATTTTATGAAAATATGTCCTTCAAGACTAAAATAACAGGTATTTTGTTGAGGCCTGGCATTGCCATAAGGGCAAGACTTAGGTGTTACTTTTCCAATGTTGCCATAGGCAGCAGTGGCGGCGGAGTGTCAAAATGTGAAATTTAATGTTGAAGTAATGTACATGTATTTTCTACTTGATCAAAAACTAACAAGGTAGGACATTTATATCCATGGAATTCTTGTTTTAAAATTTTATTTATTTATTTATTTTATTTATTTATTTATTTATTTGTCTGTATATATGCTGATTCTTTTGGTTTTTTCTTTCTTATTTATACATTTAAAACGCAATTCATTGCCATCATTTGCTCAGTCAAATTTTTGCATTTTTAGGCTTGTAAAGAAAATAGAAATAGGCTTAGGGATTTTGTTGTACTCTGGGGATAAGCTAGGTAGCAATGTTAAAGAAGGGCAGTTTAACGGGATGTTACTATATGATGTTACATAATATCTTGCTCTGTGCAGATAATCCTAATTATTTCTGTGGTAAACTATATCTTTGACCAATGAGACATTTTAGATATTAGGAGTACTAATCAGTTAAATTTCATTTCATCTCTTTCTTTCAGGTTTAGGATTGGGTCAATCTTGTCATGTGATGTCATCTCGGCTGACAAGGCTGTTTGTTAATTTGAGCATTTTTACTGCTAGTACCTGAAGGATTAATGAACATGTATGGCAGGAATATACAGAACTGGCTTGAGGAATTCCCAACATATACTATAGAACACCATTTTGAATTTGCTAGAGTAAGTAGAGAAGGGTGTTACAGAGTTATTTCCCTTTACAAATTTTGGAATCTTTTGCCATTGTTGCAATATCTTTTTAAGATTTTTTCAAATTATACTAAAAAAAAAATTAAAAATCATTTCCTTCAGCATAAATTCTGTTGTCTTTCTTTATAATTTGTTTTGAGTATACTAAAAAATTAAATAAAATTTTTTAAGCATAAATTCTACTGTCTGTCTGTGTACTTCAGATATTGAATTTAAAAAATATTCAGAGCAAGAAGATTTTTTTTTCTGAAAAGTTGAAAAACTTGGTTAATGATGTAAATAAGATTTATGATAGTATATGTATTTATGTGTATTTACAAAAATTATGACTTCTTATTTATTGTTTTTCAGGCTATGTCTCTAGGGCTACTAGAAATTTACCATCGCATTAAAGAAAAATTCAAACCAACTCCAGCTCATGTACATTATGTTTTCTCATTGCGTGACATTGCCCAAGTAATACAAGGTATATTGCTCATGTCGCCAAGATCTCGGACACGCAAAATGATGAGGCGGAAAAAAGATGGAGAATCAAGTAAGAGTTTGCGATTTAGATATTTTTCATCAGAACTGACCATTGGTCTGTTATACTATTAACGTACTTCAATTTTTAAAAGTTCAAAAATAATGTTTAAAGTAAACAAATATCGAAAAAATTTAAACCTAGCATAAAACTCTTTAAAGAACAACCATTGCCATTTTGGAATACCAGATGGATATTTTTTTTAACTTTATAGAATTATCACAGAATTTTCATGGTCTTCTACTAGTCATACCAATTTTTTTTTCAGACTAAAAATTCTTGACATATAAAATTATTAATGTGTACAATATTCATTGTTATTCCAAGAATATATTTTTGTCTAAAAAGGGTAATTATTGAATATTGGATATTGTTGTTACATCTCAATGGCTATTTGCAACTTTCAAAGTTTCCATATTTTTTTCTCTCAAAGTTAAAAGATGCTAATCACATTACGTACATGTGTTAATTGTTGCAAAATTTTTATCATCACACTGTCATAATAAAAACTTTAAATTTGACTTGATAATCTTTGCCTGTAACCCATTTGACTTGATGATCTTTGCCTGTACCCCATTTGACTTGATAATCTTTGCCTGTAACCCATTTGACTTGATAATCTTTGCCTGTAACCCATTTGACTTGATGATCTTTGCTTGTAACTCATTTGACTTGATGATCTTTGCCTGTAATCCATTTGACTTGATGATCTTTGCCTGTAACCTATTTGACTTGATGATCTTTGCTTGTAACTCATTTGACTTAATGATCTTTACCTGTAACCCATTTGACTTGATGATCTATTCCTGTACCCCATTTGACTTGATGATCTTTGCCTGTAATCCATTTGACTTGATGATCTTTGCCTGTAACCCATTTGAATTGATGATCTTTGCTTGTAACTCATTTGACGTGATGATCTTTACCTGTAACCCATTTGACTTGATGATCTTTGCCTGTACCCCATTTGACTTGATAATCTTTGCCTGTAACCCATTTGACTTGATAATCTTTGCCTGTAACCCATTTGACTTGATGATCTTTGCTTGTAACTCATTTGACTTGATGATCTTTGCCTGTAATCCATTTGACTTGATGATCTTTGCCTGTAACCTATTTGACTTGATGATCTTTGCTTGTAACTCATTTGACTTAATGATCTTTACCTGTAACCCATTTGACTTGATGATCTATTCCTGTACCCCATTTGACTTGATGATCTTTGCCTGTAATCCATTTGACTTGATGATCTTTGCCTGTAACCCATTTGAATTGATGATCTTTGCTTGTAACTCATTTGACGTGATGATCTTTACCTGTAACCCATTTGACTTGATGATCTTTGCCTGTACCCCATTTGACTTGATAATCTTTGCCTGTAACCCATTTGACTTGATAATCTTTGCCTGTAACCCATTTGACTTGATGATCTTTGCTTGTAACTCATTTGACTTGATGATCTTTGCCTGTAATCCATTTGACTTGATGATCTTTGCCTGTAACCTATTTGACTTGATGATCTTTGCTTGTAACTCATTTGACTTAATGATCTTTACCTGTAACCCATTTGACTTGATGATCTATTCCTGTACCCCATTTGACTTGATGATCTTTGCCTGTAATCCATTTGACTTGATGATCTTTGCCTGTAACCCATTTGAATTGATGATCTTTGCTTGTAACTCATTTGACGTGATGATCTTTACCTGTAACCCATTTGACTTGATGATCTATGCCTGTAACCTGTTTGACTTGATGATCTTTGCCTGTACCCCATTTGACTTGATGATCTTTGCCTGTAACCCATTTGACTTGATGATCTTTGCCTGTAATCCGTTTGACTTGATGATCTTTGCCTGTAACCCATTTGACTTGATGATCTTTGCTTGTAACTCATTTGACTTGATGATCTTTACCTGTAATCCATTTGACTTGATGATCTTTACCTGTAATCCATTTGGCTTGATGATCTTTGCCTGTAATCCATTTGACTTGATGATCTTTGCCTGTAACCCATTTTACTTGATTATCTTTGCCTGTAATCCATTTGACTTGATTATCTTTGCCTGTAATCCATTTGACTTGATGATCTATGCCTGTAATCCATTTGACTTGATGATCTTTGCCTATAAGGGAGTAAATTTGTTTGTGACTAGACTTAGTAAAGTAAAATATTTTCTCCAGAATGTGTTTCTTACATTTTTAAAAATGTGATCATTGAACCTTATCAAAAGTCAATAATTGTATAATTATTTACCAGTGCATTCTTTTAGTTTGATCAAATATGTCTTAAATTTTTTTTGTAGAGGGTAAAGGTGGGAAACCAGCACATGAGAATAGATCAATGAGTGTGGCTAGCGGTATTGGTATATCAGAGACTGGAGCATCAGCTCCTATGATGAAGGTCATAGCACAGTTATGGTGTCATGAATGCACCAGAGTTTTTTCTGACAGGCTAATATCTGATGATGGTAAATATATGTTCTAAAAAAATAAGAGTTTATTTAATTTTGTCATCAATCTTTAAAAATTTTATTTATTTATTTTAATTTATTTTCAGGAGGGGGGGGTTGCAGAAAAACATTCTCATATGTTAGGGTACTTGAAATTTTGCATATTAGGTGACAGACATTAGCGTAACTGCATGAATTCTATTCATGAATACAAGTGTTTGCAGTACATGTATTTTAACTTCTTGTTAAATTTTTTTTTGCATAAAGGATGATTTAAATTTTAAAATGTTAAGATATACCAGTAGTCATATTCTTTTGAAGTGATTCAAAGGTTTTCTAACTTTTTGTTTTAGTTACCGTAAATCCCCGGATATAAGACTACTTCCCCTATAAGACGGGGTGGGATTTTCCCGTCATTTTTTATGATTTCAGGTGATACTGCACCTATAAGACGACCGTGATTTTCAGACAAGGTCATACTGGTAACGGTATTTGACGCTACCGATCGGACCATAAACTTTCCACCAATTTTCGAATATTGTTTATATTTTTTATTTTTAATACCGTACTTGTGAAATTAATTTCTTTGCCGTTTGATTCTAGTTTAATTTTGAAAAAATCAGAAAACGTACTGGTAGTTTGATAATTGAACTTACCTTGCCGACTAACAAGCTTGATTTAGCAAAAGTGTAGCTAAAAGTTCTAAATTTATGATAATTTGAAAATTTGTAGAAAAAAGGTCCTTGCTATTTCATTTATTGATGATTCCATCTGTTACAGATCAGAATTGGTTTTCTCGGATGTTAGAGGAAGTAGTTGTTAAACAGTTTTGTATGCCAAGAGATGATCCTAAAGCGGAAATGGCTGCCATATCAGAGGAAACATTTTCACAGACAGTAAGTAAAAATAGTAATAAATAATGAAAATTTTTTTTATATCTTTGCAGAACTTCAAAATGTTCAATGTCGCTTTAATTTTCCATTTTAGTAACTGAGAGTACATGTACCAGGTCCCAGTTTCACAATCATTCCTTAACTATGAGTTTCCTTAACTTTAAATCTGTCAAGTTTTAATCTTTGAATAATTTGGTTAATTGGTTAGATATTAAGGAATTTAAGGTGTCATTTGGAAGATCACTTCAAGCTTGTAACATCTGTGTCTAGTTTTAACACCAATGGTTATTTGTAATTTAAAAAGAGATTGCCAAAAGTATGCTAAAGTTTAAGTTAAGGAAAACTTAGTTAAGAAACGATTGTGAAACTAGAGCCAGGGTTTTCTAAAATGGAGTTGAGTAATGGTGTTTTTTCTACCCGGTCAAGATTCTTTCACTAATATAGAGGTGGTCAGCTCTTGGATTAAAACAACTTCTCTCACCAGGATCTACATAGATAGGATTAGAAAATAGGCCTAGACAGTATGAGGCACTGTGTTCTGTAAACCAAGACTTTAGACCACTTAGCCTAAGAGATCACAAACCACTTAGCCTAAGAGATCACAGAACACTTAGCCGATGAGATCACAGACCACTTAGCCGAAAAGATCACAAACCACTTAGCCTAAGAGATCACAGACCACTTAGCCAAAGAGATCACAGACCACTTAGCCAAAGAGATCACAGACCACTTAGCCCAAGAGATCACAGACCACTTAGCCAAAGAGATCACAGACCACTAAACCGAAGAGATCACAGATGTTTCCTTGTTATCTTTTGAATTTAGTGACACCTTAAAAGTTGGAATGTTAAAATGTTGAATTGGTAAATTTTTTATTCTTTATTACACATAGACTATAAAAATGTAACCGTAATCATCTTTAGAGCATTAAATTATATAACATTTCCTATTTCTGCTTATCTTTAAAGGGCCGTGTTACACCAATGACATCAAGTCCATTTCCCATGACCCCGACAGAATCAGCTGATGGCACACATGATCCAGAAATGCTGGATAAAGATTTAGATGAACCTCCATTAGACTTACTTCCCCCAGAGTACCAACTTCAGCAGCCTGAGGATACTAAGACTAGTAACACACCATCTACATCAAAATCACCCGAGGACAGTACCCTGGCACAGTCTATAACTATTGACATGGATAGAGGTATGTTCTCATATATATGTGTACATGTACTTATATACTGCCCACTTGGTGCAAACACAACTCTTACAAATACTGGCTATTCTATAATGTACCAGAAGACAGTACCCTAGAAACAGTCGATAACTATTGACATGGATAGAGGTATGTACTGCCCGCTTTGTGCAAACTTAACTATAACACATATTGACTTTTCAACAACACCTAGGCCATTTTGCAACATACCAAGACTGAGTTGGTTCATTCCATACTTTTATCAATTGTTTTGTATTAAGAAAATTACAAATTATAGTTTTATATACAACAACAAAATATTAAATCATTTCGTGTTCTACCCTGTGCCTCCCTGAACTAAGGAATCCATAAATTACTTATGTTTGGCTATATGTATAGTGAGTCAGTTGACAGTTTATTATACAAATATATAAGAAATTGAATTTTGAATTTGTTGGCAAAATGATAAAACATTTAAGTGAAGTTTATATGGTTACCAGAATGTGCATGTGTATTAAACATTTAATCAAATCTTCCTCCTTTAAAGGAGCCTGATGAGGAATTAGATACAGATGTATTATCCAGGAACCAGCCAGTTGTTGAATTAGACCCCCATGGATCTGAATCAGAGTACGAGACAGAAGCCTCGGAAACAACAGAAGCTACATCAGAAAGTGAAAGTACCGACACAGAAAGTACAGAAGAGACACCTAGAGGTTATTTATAGCTTTACACTTTAAGGCACAACTCCAGTAACTAAAAAGGGGCTCATTAATAAAATGTCATTTTATGTATTTTGACAACTTTTATGCAATTTGGCCAATCATGACTTTTGAGGTTTTTTTTTTCTCTTTTTGCATTGCCTATTTCAGGCCATCTGTCATAAACAGGAACATCAAGAGATGAAAAATGCTGCCTACAGATCACAACAACTGCCTGCATTACTTAGGTTCAAATCCCATTCAATGCAAATCTAGAGTGAGAACAATGGTTAGTAATTGGTTTTTATGTGTACTCAAGTTTTCTCTACCATCCCAAATCTGACCAATCTTGAAAGTTGAAGAATCTTGACTGGGGTATAAAACTCCGTTATTCCACTCCAATTTTATGAAATTTCATCATGACTTTACATTTCATTGTATTTTCAGATCTTGTAGATAATAAAAAGAAAGATGGCACACCAGTTATAGGTGGCGCTGTTCAAGGTCAGCAACAAGGTCGCACAAGTCATGAATCTACAGCCACGGGCACTGGTAAGATCAGATCTGTTTACAAAAAAAAAATTAAATTAAATAAAAAGTAACTTTTGCACTTTATTATCCAATGTATCATGATTACTATGGAAAGTTTAAACATTAAAAAAAAAATTGATTGTCAATGATAGAACAAAATAAATTTAGAAGAAATCAGTTGAAAGTTTAGTGATGTCATCAGCACAGAATTTCAATGTATACTTACAAGATCAAAACCTTTTAATTTTATTTATTTATTAAAATTTTTTAGCTTTAAATGACATCATAAAGCAAAGAATTCATTTTAACATTTTTGATAACAAAATTATTATTTTTTCCTAATTTACATGTAACCTAGATACATTGTTGAAGACATTTTGTGGTGAAGTTATCTACCCTTGCGTGAATTTTAATTTTCTTATCATTTTGTTTAATAATACAGCATGTGCATGCTATAGGACTTATTTCACAAAGATAGGCTCCGTAATTCTTTTTGTGTCACCAATTTAAATTTGAGATTTTAAAGTGCATGAAAAGTGGAACCCACACCAGAAAATAATGGAGTTTCTCATCGTACTACATGATATCCTTAAACATTTATGCAGAACTATCATTTCCATTGGATATGGAATTACTAAGGCCAGCAACTTTCTGAAATAAAAATGTTATTCTAAGAGTGTATAATTTAGTCAATTTCCATTAATGTTCATCATAAATGTTGAGGTTGCATGTGGAAAATAGACTGTGGAACCCCATTGTTTAGTTGTTGTAACTAATAGAGGCATTTTTCTTCAATATTGGACTTTCATAAATGTTGAAATATCTGTGTACAAAATTTTCATATATTTTTTAAAAAATTATAAAAAGATTCTTTAGTAACAAAAGCTGTTGGATATCTTTAAGGAAAATGATATAAAGATATTTATGTTACTAAAGTTAATATTTTGATACGGTTTCTTTTAGTATCTCCCACTTTTTTTTTTTTTTTTTTTTTTTTTTTTTTTTTTTGAAATTTTTGAAATTTTTGAAAAATCATTTTTCAAAAAAATGTTCAACATAGCTTGATTCCATCATTTTAGGCTTTATCAGTCAAAATTAAATTTGAGGTTACGTTGGAAATTTTTCTGGATATTTACCAATGTATAATGATTTTATGGGTATTTTGTAACAAGTTAAAACTTGTCCTGATGCTGGTATCAGGAATGACCTTTTGAACTGTCTTATTATCTAATAAGTGACTTTGATCCCACTATATTATTGCTCAAGGTATTTTTATTTTCTGAAAGAATTGAAATTCTGCTTCTAAAACATCTTAAAATTAAAACTGTGACATTGCCAGTACATGTATCAGATATTTATTGCACTTCATTTTCGCTTATGAAATCAGTTGATTTATTATAGCTTGTTTGGGTTTGATTTTCGTCGTTGATATGACATCTGATGTTGGTATCTGACATCTGTATTGGTTTCTGACATTTGATGTTTATCTGACATTTGATGTTGTTTATCTGACATCTGATGTTGGTTTCTGAACATCTAATGTTGGTTTCTGGTATATGATGTTGGTTTCTGACATCTGAAGTTGGTATCTGACATCTAATGCTGGTATCTGGCAATCTGATGTTGGTATCTGACATCTGATGTTGGTTTCTGACATCTGACATTGATTACTAGTGTCTTATGTCTCAAAGTTTGGTTACATAATACCTAATATTTAACTTTTGATTTCTGACAACTAATGCTGAAATCTGATAACAAAATAATTATTTCTTATTTTTCTTCCACTAAAGTTGCAGATATTAAGGGTAAGAATTGTGTAGCTTATAAAAACAGCCAGTTCTGTTTAATTGCATATCTTTATCAAGCTGTTCTTATAAATTCATTAAAGTGACAAAAGAAAAGGAGGTAAGGTAGGGAAAATACTGTTCTATTTTGACTGTGGACGAATGTCAAAACTTGTTTTTTAAATTTTCACTGTTCTTGGCAGTCATGGGAACAAACACTGATGTGATATTCAGACAGAGCTGTCTGGTGTACGAAGGTGTGTATTTGTTGCATAAAAGATATTAGGTTACTGAACAAGTTTTTTTTTAAATTTTTTTATTAAAGAATATTTCAGTGCTGATATTGGCATTTGTTCTCATTGACGTTTATTTACCAAAATCAATTTTTGGACAACTTCACATGTCTTAAAATCCTGAGTACAATGTATATTACTTTTCCCTTCCCCTCTTAAGGCTTCTATCTTTAAGTCCAAGTTGGGGATACTTATGATATGCACAGTACTATCAGCCTGATTATGCAATTAAACAGACTAAGCTGTAGTGCTAGGTTTTTGGTGATGGAAAACTTTGTTTATGTGAAAATAGATAGGTACACTGTCAAGCAAAACCTATTGTTTTATTTCCTATATGTCTGCTTTGTAAAGTTTTCGTTCTTTGTATGTTGCTATATTTTTGTGATATGTGTAGAGATCAGAAAAATGGATACCATTAAAATCTTGTTTCTTGTGGAAGAAAATTGTGTCAAATAGAAAGACCAATTGCAACATTAGTGTACAATGAAAAAATAAACCTTAAAACTATCTCTGAATGAAGAAATCCTGGTCATTGTTTTAATATTCCTTTGCTTTTCATTTCAACCCAAATCAACCTCTGTATAAAGACCACCTGCATATATGCTTTATCTTCTGGACCTCCAAATGGTCTTTATATACAGGTTTCACTGTATCTTTGTGTTTGCTGTAGCTTTTCATTGTTTAAGAAGATTGGTTTCTATTTTTTGTACTGTTTTTTGAGGTGTGTGTTTTCAATTTTTTTTATTTATACATGAATTTAGTATGCGTTTTAATAGTTATAAATTTTAAACATTGAAGCAAATAAATCTTAAACTTTAAATTATTTTAAACATTATAACAAACACTAAATGGCTCATTTAGGGTCATTGAATTTTCATAGTTTTCTTTATTTTTAAGAAGAAAAAATAAAAAGAAATTTTTAACCATTTAAGAAAAGATTTAAATCATTTCAAAATATTTTGCTCCTTAAGCACAAACAAATAAATAAAATTTCTTTGTATTAAATTGGCCTTTTTTCACTTTAAAATTAAAAACTCATCATGATCTTATACACAAAGCATAACTTCTCTCTCTTTTTTTTTAATGAAAAAAGGTTAAGTTCCCCATCACAAGGGTTTTGTTTTAGATTTTAATGAGGCTAAAGCTATAGCACTTCTCACTCACTTTGTTTCTTAATCTTGCAACAACCTTTAACCTTTAACCTTTTGTTGTTGATAACCTTTCACCTATAACCTCACAGATTCTGGCACCAGGAGCACAGACACAAGCACAGAGGATAGTTCTGGCCATAGAGGAAAACCTAAAACTGATCTCAGATCTTTTAATGTACAATCTACAGAATCAAGTCACTCAAGTGGAGGTAATTATTCTGCACATCCTTGGATATTGTTCAGTGGTGGAAATTTTTACTTTTTTTAGTGTGCTGGATTTTGATGAGTCCAGTTGAGTGTTGAGTAATGGTGTTTTACACCTTAGTCAGAAGTATATCATTTATATCAGCTTTTGATCATGAAGCAAACAGGAGTATACAGAAAAAACTCACACCTGCAGCAAGCAAAGTGACAACTTTTTAATCCAAGACATTGAGAGACACAATGAACCATAAGAGGTTGTTGCAGAGCAATCAACCTTCCAAGTTTAAAGTATAAAATTCAAAAGTGACAATGTTCCTTGGCATAGAAGTTGATGTCCAATATAAAATATGTTTAACAACATTGACTCTGAAAACCAGTGACATACCACTATGCTAAGCTTGTGCATCACACACACACACACACACACACACACACACACACACACACACCTTGCTTATTTCAATACTTATTTATTGTCACTTACAATATGCAAATTTTGTATTTACAGGTAGCCAGAGTAAATCAACAGTAAATCCTAACCTGAAACAACAGGGAGCTCGTGGTAGTTTAAAACTCAAAACTGTAACATTCAAGGCAGGACTCCTAGCTGATTGGGAACATGAAGCTTATTTTGGTCCGCTGATGACCTTAGAGGAGGTAATTGTTTCCCTTTGACAATCTTCTCTGTCAGACACTAAATTCTACTATTGTGACCACCTCTATATGAATGATGAATTTTATTTTAGTTTGAAGAATGATGGCAGACTTGTTGCCTCTTTGAAATTTGATTGTTCATGCTAGTAAAAAGTTATCAACAGTTTAAACAGATTAAGTTTGAATTTGTTCCATTTGAGTTATTTTTTGGCAGAGTTATGGTCCTTAGATGGTAATACTTGATTGTTTTTGTTAACAAGCATGTTTCACAAAATGAAATGTGGAAGTGAAATCACACTGTTTGTCACTCTATCCTTTAAACTAAAAACAACTCCTTAAGTAAAGCTATATTACCAAGAAATACTTGTTTAAACAAATTTATTATTATTTTTAAAAAAAGGATATTTTCTGATTCACTTTTTCATATTGTTTTATTTTACCAAATTAGGCATAGATTTCATCTATTATAACCCTAAAACAATATTAGCCTTAAAAGGAAATGTTTTGCTATCCAATGCTTTAAAAATCTTGTTTTAGTTATTTCATTGACTTGAATTATAAATATAAAATTAATCAAAAAACACATAATGTATATATATTTTGTTTTTTTTTTTTTTTTTTTTCAGGTGAAGGCACCGTTTGATTCATTAACAGATTTTATTTTCTCCAAGTTTTACATGACAACTTACACAGAAACATTGGGCATGTCTGTAATTGAAAAAGGTAAATAAATGGAAATCTGTATTTTTGACTTGCTGACCACTGGCCATGAACATGATATATTCATTCCTTTTGATTGATTCTGGATTTCCATTTCAACTTATCTTTTGTGTATATGTATATGATGATTGTAAAGACATACATGTATGTGTATGAACTTTTTATAAACAATTTTCTCTGTTTAATTGTTCACAGAAACTTGATATGGTTCCATACTTAATTTCCGCAATCTTTATTTTGTATCATTTAACTCGATATAGTTCCATACTTTATTTCTTCAATCTTTATTTTCTATCAGGATATGTTGAAGGACAAGAAGACATTCTGGCTGATGCTTTATCAACATGCCTGAGTGCTTATAATACAGGAACTTCTCAACGTCTAGAACTTGTGTTTTTCTCTGATGCCATACGACATGCTGCTAGACTCAGTAGAGTTCTGGTGAGTATAATACAGGAACTTCTCAATTTCTAGAGCTTGTGTTTTTCTCTGATGTGATATGACATGCTGCTAGACTCAGTAGAGTTCTGGTGAGTATAATACAGGAACTTCTCAATTTCTAGAGCTTGTGTTTTTTCTGGTGTTGTACAACATGTTGCTGTACACAGCAGAGTTCTGGTGAGTATGATTCAGGAACTTCTCAAAAGCTTGTGTTTTTTATGCTTTATGCCATACTGCCAAACAGGATTAAATCCTATTTGAAAGGATTGATAAATTTCAAGTGCTACAAGGAGTTTCAAAATTGTTGTGAATTTATTTGATTTTATCTTTTATAGTTAAAATGACAATGTGTTATTCATTTACTTTTGTAGGCCATTCAAGGAGGACATGCATTGTTACTAGGGATGAGTTATTGTACAGGGAGGGTGACATTAGCCAGACTAGCTGCTTACATAGCACACTGTAAGGTAAGTCAAGTCAAGTACTCTTGGCAACAAGCTGATGTTACATTATTTTTCTTCCTAAATATATAGGGATATTTGTTGCTGAGTGGACTAAATGCCAGCGTATGAATCACAGCCTGTCCCCCTGTTCAATGTGAATCAAACAAGGACAGATACAATGGCATAAGAAAGTTTGTCAATTAACTCTCTGAAGGTCTGTGTTTTTCTCCACTATTCAAGATTTTTTCTGCCTTGATATTCCTTAAAGAATTTGATCAAACACCACTAATCTACATACACCACACTTTAAACATTTATGAGCCATTTATCAATATAGCTCAAAACCTTGTTCTTTGTCATCAGAATATAAGATTATTCTTGATTCAGATGATACTAAAAAAATCTTTACAATGTCATATCGCACAGTAACATGAAATGTTACATTTTTTCCACTGCTTAAATACCCCGAACAAATATTTCTGTAATCAAATTTCCAAAATCTGTCGTGTGACACAGTGACAAGATATATTATATATTTTTTCCTTCTTTAAAATATCCTAAACATTACTGCAATAAAATTGTGTATGACACATCAACATGAAATATTATATGTTTTTTCCTTAATTAGATATCCCAAACATTTCTGTAATTAGTTTTCTGAAAACTTAAGTGTTAAATTTTGGTATTAATCAGATGGCTTATTTCTTTCAAAAAAAAAAAAAAATTTTCTTTGTAATTTCTTTTATGAAATTTTCATTCCTTTAACCATAAACAATGTTTTAAAAATCTTATGTTGTTTTCAAAAGAGTTATGTTAGTTTCTATGGAGATGACTCATACAAAGGGGTAAGTCAAAATAATGAAACATAAACATTATACATGTATGTCTGTTGTTACCATGGTGATAGGTTGAATATTTTACTTCCATTTTGAATTGTTTTATCTGTAATCATAACTTTGAAGTGAACAAGACTGATTTTTCTCAAGAATGTCTAAATCAGTTTTTTAATATATATATTTTTATTATTTCTAAATATTTTTTCATGAAGTATGTTCTTTGACATGATGTTTTTTTTCATTATTAAACATATATTTCTATATTGGTGATGGGTTTAGCAAGACCATTGTACTTAACTTAATAATTTCCATTGATGTTTGCAAAATAAAACTATTAAACTAGTTCATTGGTTTCAAATAAGGACTTTACTTCCATTGGAGCTCAGTTGATAGATTTCACTCGATAAGTAAGAGGTTGGGGTTGCTTCTGCCTCAGTGTTACTAAAACAAGCATGTTTGGAATATATCAGTGCCAGTCCATAGTGTAAGCTTATAGCAGTGGCTGTCTTTCCAATGTAAGCCTGTTCTTGCATATAATTTATATAAATTAATATTTAGATTAGGTGTATTTGTTTCACAAAATACTCTTAAAAGATATACAATTAAAGAAATTAAAAGATACTTAAAAACTTTATTAAATATTTATTGTATGTATAAGTTAAACTTTTATAACTGAAATTTTTTGTTTTGCAGTTATTCGAACCTAAACCTCAAACAGATCCATCAAAAAATGTGGCAGTTGTACGTGAACACATCAAACGAGCATGTCACCACACAGGAATTATGGGTAAACCGACAGTATTGTTGATACATGAAGCATTAGGATCTGAATGTCTACAAGATGTTTGCTCATTAATGGCAGAAGGTAAATATGTACTAAAATCTTATTAAGCATTTTTGGAAAGGTGAACATACACTTATAAAAATGTATTTTTCAACCAAACAATTTATACTTGTCAAGAATTAAGAACGAGAAAATCGAAAGATTGGATTGAATATGTTTCTGAGAAGACATACCAACTGAGTCTTCTCTAAAACTATGAGTCTTACCCAGTTTGGGTTGTTAAATCTTTACCCATTAAAAGAGGTAAACTCTATTGGAACTTTTAGCATTCTTTAGGTGTACATTACAGTTGGGTAAATTGAACTAAATTCTTTCAAATAGAAATAATTTGCCTTGATTTGTGAACTTAAATTGCACATTCTTGCTTTCTCACTTATTGATGTCATATTAATGGTTTTTTTTTTTTTTTTTTTTTTTTTTTTTTTTTTTTTTTTTTTTTTTCTTTTTTTTTTTTTTTATTATTATTATTATTTGCTTAATTCTTTGTATTTGTGTTTTGATTCTTTTATAAATATTTTTTGAAATTTAAGAGAGAGAGAGAGAGAGAAAAAAAAAAAAAAAAAAAAAAAAAAACAGAAATATTCCATTATTTAAAAATCTGTTGCTTTTTAATCTTTTAAGGTACAAGTCCAGGATTGTATAGTGAAGATGAGATACAGTCTATTGTGTCACAGATGATGCCAGGAGGGGTACAAACAAAACGGGTGGATAAGATAGATCAGGCATTTGAAAGATTTCTGAAGAAAATCAGACAAAATCTACATGTTATCGTGTGCCTAAACTACAAAGGTAACTTATTTAAAAGAACCAGATAAATAGTATAGTGGTAACAGTCTTTAAAAGTATGAGGTTGTGGGTTTAAACCTGACCAAGACAGGGAAGTTTTTAGAGGCGATTTTTTATGTCACATCCACAAATAGAGCTATTAAAAGCTGGGCTATTTACATGTAGATGATGATTTGAATGAGATGGAATCTCTAAGTAAATTGTCTCACAAATGATAACTTTGATTGGTAGCTGTGTGGTCTCATTGTGTGCTTACAGCTCGTCACTCCCTAGGTTGGAATCCCACTTAGCAGACCCTTATGTGAGAAATTTGTTACTCATTTGCTGAAGGCATGTGTTTTTTTTCCATGTACTCTGGTTTCCTCCACCATCTAAAAACTGACCTCCTCAGTATATGGGAAATGAAATTTGACTGGTATATTAAAACTCTACTTTCTGATTCACGTCTGCCGTAGCACTAGTTTTTTCAAGGTTTTAGAAGAGAAATCAAATAAGTTTGTATCATATCACATACCATTGTGATGTATGCATTTTGTTGTAATTAACTGACACACAAAGACTTTTTTTTCAGGAAACAGTTTCAACAGTGATTTCCGTTCCCTGTATAAGCGGCTTAGCTGTTATCCAGGTCTGATAAAATATTCCTGTTCTGTGGACGTGTACAGACAATGGCCATATGAAGCCTATGTCAAAATGGCACAGCAATGGTTACAGGATGAAAAATCAAAGGTAAAATCAGTGGTTCTAGAAAAAAACAGCAACTAGTCAATATAAAAACAAGCTGGACCCATGGCAAAGATCTTTTGAATCTTGAGGGTCAAAGTTTAAATTTGATTGTTCCCCAAAAATTGTATTTTCTAGATCAAGATAAATAATTTTATTATGTTCTTAATAAAATCTTATGATATCAACATAATTTATGTGTATTACACAGAACCCATTTAAAACAAATTTCAATAACCAGTTTTGAAAAACCGATTACAGTGATTAATAAAAAAATTCTTCTGTTCATTAATTGAAAAAATTTGCATTCCAAAAGAATTTGAAAGCCACCTGAACTCTCAAGATTACAGATTTAATGATGTTGTTAAAAATCTGATGACTTTGAGCAACTAAACCCTCTGTACATGTAATTCGAAGTCTCAAAAAATGCTTTTCTATGAACAGAAGTAAAATATGTATGTAAAGGCCACCAACTGGGTTACACAGAGCTCATGCATCACATGGAATCGTGTTTAGATTTATTCTTGAGATTAACAAGAAAATTATTTCCTCACAAATACATGTAGCTAAAAAAAAATTAAAAAAGAAAACAACATTTGACAAATGAACTAATCAAAGACATTAAAACATAGGTCTTAATGAACAGTTGGTCATTGTATACAGGTGGTGGATATGGCAGGTTTTACTATACCAGTATATTGAAACAATATTTTTAAAAGTTACTACATTTTTTTTTCAGATTCACATTCCCTGGCATCCTACACGAATGCTGGAACAAGTCAATATGACAAGCAATGCAATGGCTTACATACATTTATCAGCTAAAAGAGTCATAGAAAGACAATTTTGCCACCAGAAGGAGCCACTTAGATTTTTCTCACCTTTGACCTTCATGGAGTTTGTCCATCTGTTCCGAGTGATATCAGCTTATATTGTTAAAAAAGAAAGGGTAATTTTATGCTTATATTTGTTAAAAAAGATTTAAGAAGATATTTTGCTTGTTGTGGAAAAATATGAAAATAAGAAACTATAATATTTCTTTTTTATCAGGTATGTAATGTATTAAAAATATGTTGAAGTTCAGTTTTAAAAAATATAGTAAATAAGAAATGATTAATGGAAAAATAAAATTGCAGTGTAGTAGATATGGATAATAGAAAAATAAGACTGCAGAATATAAGGTATGGTTGAAAGACAACTAAGATTGCTGTAAATTAGAAATGGTTAAAAGAAAAAAAAATACAATTGCAGTATAGTAGATATAGTTAAAAGAAAAATAAGATTACACTTCGTCGTCAAAAGTTTAATGAGGCAATTTTTTGGCAATGATTTTGGTTTTGCCAATTTTAATTCAGATTTATAAATAAAAATACAAAGGAGACAGATTTTTGAACTTTAAAAAAACTTATTGAGCATCTGAGGCTATTACACTTAACATTATTATTTGAAGAAGATAAAAATAAAGTTAGATGAGGTGTTGGTATATGTCAAACTAAAATGAGAAAATTTTCTCTAAATAATTACAGGACAATATAAGGAAGCATGAACAAGCATTATCTAAAGTAAACGAGGCTTTTGGAAGTATTGCTGAGTTTAGACGAGAGGTGTCTGACCTGACCCCACAACATCAGAGTGCCGTAGAGGAGATCAAAGATCTTGTGGCTCAAGTAGAAGATTATAAAATCAAATATATAGAGGTAAATACACAGATTAGAGAAGTTTCAAACATGTTGTGGAACATTTGAAAGATGTTTTGGAATGTTTAAAAGATCTTGTGGAACATTTCAAAGATCTTTTGGAATGTTTTAAAGATTTTGTTGTACATTTCAAAGATCTTTTGGAATGTTACAATGATCTTGTAGCTCAAATAGAAAAAATAAAGTCAAATATGTTGAGGTAGGGACACAGATTAGGGTAGAAATTTACCTGGTAGATGCAACATGTTGCATGATGCAGCACATTAATTTTCATGTTTTCTGACATTTTTTTATACTGAAAATGAATAAAAACGATGGCATGTTTTAGCAACAATTTTTAACAGAAGGAAAAATCACATTTTTAGAGTCCCAACTTTTCAAGTGACATTTCAGTTATTTATGTATAAATGTTGTCAAGTTCAGTTTTAGTAGAAAGCTCAGACCATACAATGTTCTTAAATAAATTTTGACCTTGAGCAAATTTTGATGAACAAATTTTTTAACAAAGCTTATGGAATAAAGTCTATTTGTGATCGTAACTTTGTATAACATTCAGTTGTCTACATATAATATTGGTGGTTTTTTTGGTAGACTTAAGGCAATGAAATTTATGGGCATGACATGTTAGTGAGCTGAATTACTGTATTTTAAAAAATATTTGTGTGATTTCAGTCTTTAGATAAATGTAAAGAACAAGAAGAGAGGATAGAAGAACTACAGGGTCCGCTAGAACAATTACGACGAGAGGCACAGACAGAATTTGATAAGGTAATACATGTATAGTTACCACTCAAATCATGTTATATCTCAGAGCTGTGTAACCCAACATATAAAGAGTTCTATACTTAAAACCAAAGCCTTGAGTTTGATCCATAGTCTGGCTGTGTTGTACATCCATGAGCAAGAAGTTTTTAACATTTTCAAATCTGATGACGCAATAGATTTTCAACAGACTTAAACTTTATTTATGTTTTTCTTTTGTTTTCTTTTTTTTTTTTTAAACTTATTTCTGGATGAAACTTTGTGCTTTTAACATTCTTATCATTTATAAGCATATTCTTGCTGGCATTTATATTTAGTATTTATCATTGAGAGCATAAATAATGATTAATTCATCTGTAAACACTGCTGGCTTTATATATATAAATTTATGCTGTTATTATTTTTTTATTATTATTATTATTATTAATTATTAATATTATTGTTATTATTATTATTAAAGGATATTTATGTTGATTTAATTCCCTTTTTTTTTTTTTTTTTTTTTTAATATATTTCATTTTTGCAAAATTTTCAACCCATGCTGTATTTCACTTTTTACCATATTTTCTTTTGATGCCTCAAAAAATTATCGTCTTCATAGTCATCATCATCATCATCATCATCATCATCATCATCATCATAATTTTAGTGGTATCAATAATATATAATGGTGACATTCCAGCTTTGTGTAGTAAAAGTGAAGTCACATAGAGGGAAACATGAAGTGACTTACTATACCTCAACCCAGTACAAGGTATTAATGGAACTGTGGGCTATCACAGCTTTGGGTGGATATGAAACAGATAATAACCTGAGTACCATGTGATATTGTAATCAGGTCATTAACATATAATATTATTATCTTCTATTTTCTTACCTGTAAATGTAAACAGATGTAATTTCTTTTGTAAGTTTTTCCACTTCAAAATTTTACACTAGTGTATGTGAACCAAATTTGTAAAAAGACAAAAAAATTATTATTAACGACCTACCCCCATGCCTTTTTCTGCCAGTTAATAAAATGATGTTCAGGTGGATATATGTGTTTTTATGACTTTGTCAATTTATCCCCGTCTGTCTGTTTGTCTTGTCATTTTGTCTCCATTTGTTGTCCTTTGATGTCAGTACCATAATTTTCATAACTTTGGATGGATTTCCATCAAACTAGGCATGCTTGTATACCAACATGAGACAATGGCTCACATTCTAAATTTAAGAACTGAGAATATTTTTCTTTCTAGAGACCACTCTAGTTTTATTTGGAACAAATCACCCAGTGAAACATCTGCATGCATCACATATTCAAACACAACAATTTTAATCATGAAAAAATAGATGCTTTACATTGGAAATTGTACCTTCAGGAAAAAAAACTTTACAGTATTGTTTTCATAAATAAAAGCAGAAAAAATTTTCCAAACAGCAAAAAGCTGTGTCTGAATTCAAACTTGGTTCACAATCGCTAAGAACAATATGTTCATGTTGAACCCCCTTCTCAGAGAGATTTTAACATGTACATACAGTATCACGTGGACATGGGAAAAAGGTTTTTTTTTTTTAAAAAAAAAAAAAAAAAAAAAAAAAAAAAAAAAAAACATTTACCATATCATCACAGAATATTTATACTACACCATGTAAATTTTATTCTCCCAGGTATATCAGGCGAGGATGAGGTCACAGTAAAAATATGTATTCAGAAAAAAATATACATAAAGGTGTTTTGAACCACATTATTTTTGCACTGAGGTGAATGATTGACAGTTTATGTTAATTGCATTGTCTTAAATTTACTTTCATGTAAAATATGTTATATGATTTTTAAAATTTATCCTTTGACAGTTTGCAGAAGAGGTAAATTCAGTCTGCTCGGGTGGTTTTTTTTTCAATGTTTTAATTGTCAAAGTACATGTATTTGTGAAACTAAATAGGAAACAATGTCTGCTCTTAATAAAGTGTCCAAATGTCTGCAAAATGTTAATTAATGATGTTAATAAAATAGACTGTGATATGTCTTGTTGATGATACATGTGTACTAATATTATTTTGTTTTTTTCATAGATGAAAAAAATTAGAAATAAAAGTTTTTTGAAAAAATTAATAAAAAAAATTAGAAAAATACCGGGTAAACGAGGCAAATTGAAATTGATTGAAGTTTAAATTTGAAATTATAACTTTTGTGCAGTAACCACTCATGAACACTTTAGCTCAGACTCAGTTTGTATTTCATTACACAACCTTTGATAAGATGTTCAGTTTTATCTCCCTTGGCTGCCTCTAGATGACCTCGGTATATAAAGTCGGATGTAAAGAACCCATAATCATTCTCCAACTTGGTGCGCTTTGTACAGCATCAGAATAAAACCTTAACCATCCATCGTCTCAGTGATAAAGAGAAAAAATATGTAATTTAACACTTTTCTCTGCTTAAATAATTTTTTGGTTAGTATTTACTGTTTGTATTAAGAAAGAAGGCAATGGCATTAGAAAGTTCCTAAGATCTGTGTGTGCTTAAAATTCAACTTTAAAACTTGATATTCTGTCAGTGATAATTATATTAAAAATCAATAATACTATCTTAAAAATAACATTTTAGAAATGTATTGTTTTTGATGTTCATTATAAATTTTGACCTGTTTTTCACCCTTAAGCCATGCTTAGCTGAAGAGGAAAGTAAATAATTATAAACATTATATTTCAAGATAAATGGGTGTGATTGTTAAGTCAGTGGCAGGGGTAATGAATATACATTGCCTGTATATGTGTTTTGTTCTTGTTCATTGTGCTTAAATCAGTGCTTATTAATTTTAAAAACTAAAGGGTGAAAGGTGGGGGAAAACAGTGAGTGACAGCTTTTTTGATGTTTTAATTTGTGGTGTGTCAAGCTCAAACTACTTTTGGACCATCTTGTTAATTTCAGATTTTTTTTCAACAAAAACTATATTCATTTCTAAATAGCATGATATATATGAAATAAATGGACAACTCATCAGTACTAAGAGCTGAATTATGAGATTCTAAAACATAAACAGGATTTTGACGTTATGTTCAATTATGCTGGGTTACGTCATCTTTTGAGGAAATACTGTGCTACTTAACTTATTTGATAATCTATTACAGATGAGGATTGATGAGACGTTCTGCAGCAATAAAATCAAGATTTTTGTTGGCATACATGGTTATGACATCATCAAAAAAAGTGTTTCCTTTCATAAAAAGCAATGTACATATTTCTCTGACGTCTTTTTTTTTTTTCAAAAAGCCACAAAAAAAAAAAAAAACAAAAAAAACAAAAAAAAAAAAAGAAACAGTAGAATTTTTGGCTTGACATGTCACATTTATTAAAACTATTCTATTTTATGTATGTAACAAATTGTTTATATCTTTGATATTTAAGATGTAAATGTTTTAATGCTGTCAAACTTAACTAACAATGTCAGATCAAGGTCTTATTTTAAATCTTACCCATTTTGTCTTATTGGGAACAAAGGAGTTCCTCTACAAATGTTATTTCTACCTTGACTATGTTCTCCTTGCTCAGTATCGTTAAGTTTAAACATTTTCACAAGGTTTAACGAGGTTCAAAAGCGAGGCATATAAGTTGAGTTATTCTTAATCACTTATATTCCCTACTAGAACATTTGAAGTAAAGTAAAGCATGTTATAGAGACCACCTCTATATAAAGACAACCTGTCTTTTAAGGCCATTATTTTAACATCACTTTGCTTCATATTTCAACCAATAAAACTATATATAAAGAGCACCTGTCTATTTGGACTTGTGTTTTAAGGTACTTTTGCATCTTATATCAACTGAAAAGAACCTCTCTATAAAGATCACCTGTCTAAGTGTTAAAAAGTCTTTTAGCTATAAGAGTGAGTTCTATTATAGCAAATTAATCTAAGCAAGATTGGGTGGAATTCCTTTTTTTTTTTTTTCACTTACATTCAGACATCCAGTTCTGGAGTAGTGAAGGAATTTGAAATGCCCAGCAAAAACCACTGTCTTTCAGCAATCTTTCTTAGTCAACGTTTTGCCATAGTGGGATAAAAATCTTGTCGTTTTGATTTGTAAACATGTGCTCTAGACCCATCGTCGTAAGCCATGCTTGAGTCCGCAAGCTTGAGAGAATCTATATGAATTATCTGTGGGTCACCGAAGATGCTTTAGACCACTCACTCACTACCCAGGCCTCAATTTTTCAAAGAGAAATCTAGTTTATTTTCTTCTTACTGTACATTTTCAGGTTCATAATTAGGTA
Source organism: Tegillarca granosa (assembly GCA_029721355.1). Taxonomy (NCBI): domain Eukaryota; kingdom Metazoa; phylum Mollusca; class Bivalvia; order Arcoida; family Arcidae; genus Tegillarca; species Tegillarca granosa. Next base: position 23,251,563 of record CM056608.1, read on the forward strand.
TGTTGATTCATTTGTATTAAATATGAACATTGTAAGATTTTGTAGTTAAGTCACACATTTTTGTTAAAAGTCTCAAAGTTGTTTGTTTAATTATGTCGACATTCATCACAATTATGAAAAATTTGCATGTAATTGTTGTACAACAGTAAGTATTCACATCAGTTTTTGGATAATATAGAGCTGTCAATCTGTAATGCATTGTAAAAGCAATTTATGGAATCTTCGTATTAAGGTTGCTGATGCAGAAAATTCTGTAAAAACCACTAATAAGGCACATGTTGTATTCAATTATATAAATATCATGTTGTCTTCACATTGCTAGAGCATGGTTCATGTAAATCAACAGTATTTTGTGTGCATGTTTGGAATATTTTTGGATATCAGTCATATTTTCAGCCACTTTAAATAACTAAAATCAACCACTGTTTATGTAATTGGTTAATATTTGGAGTAATTATAAAGCCACAAGGTCAAGGTTGTTTTACTGCCACATGTCAGGATTATTGCTATTGGCATTGTCAACATATCACTGAATATTACCACTATGGTCCTTTCACTATGATGGTTTTGTTAATAGAGAGTGTTATTCTATACCAGAGAGGTCAAATTTTATTTATGTTGTGGTCAGTCTGAAGATTAAAAATTTTAAATGTTGATATCAGTAGTATAAGCATCATTATCTTTAAAAACAGTGCTACATTATTTGTTTAATAAGTTTTATTTCAATGATAAAATGTTTATAATATAAATGAAATTGTGGTAATCATTGAATTGTCTAAAAAAAAATCATTTAAAGAACATAACTACTTTAGCTTCCAAGGCTGTGCAAAGCAAACTGAATAATAAGCACTAGTGTCTAATGTCTCGATTGATTTGCATGCATATGGCAGAGAGAGAGTTACAGCATTTTAAACATCATTTCTAGACAGTTCAGTAATGACATTTACAGTTTAAGTTTTTTTAAAAAAACTTTTTTTAAAATTTTTTTTTTATTTATTTATTTATTTAATTTTTTTTTTCTTTCTACTATATATTCTCAAAGAAATCTATAATGCTGCACACTACATGCATGGTCCAGTCATTGGAACAGCCAGATAAATAACATCACACATATATTAATAAGTCATGTGATCAAGGGATTTATAATCGTATAAAAATTATTTCTTGCAAACAAAGTTTATGGAACAAAATCACTACAAACATTCATATTGAAGTCTTAAAGAAAAAGTCTTTTTTATTTTTTTTTATTTTTTTTTTAATTCATAATATCAAATTTTAACTTTGTATCTATTATATTTACAGGTAAATCCAAATTATCAAGCGGCATTGACAGCGTTAGAATCACTGAGTAAAAATGACCTTGATGAAGTAAGGTCATTCCGTACTCCACCAGAACTAGTACAGTTTGTCCTGAATGCTTTGTGTTTGTTGTTTAGTGTTCCACAAGAGTAAGTACAGGGTACTTATATTACAGTTTGGGTAGCTCATATTTAAAGCCCTTGCCTTTAGAGTAGAAGGTCCAGGGTTGATCCCCTATTCAAACTCCTTTTTTCTACTACCTGCATGGTAGAGAATGTGGCCCTTGGAGTTGGTAAACTTGCAATTGTGTCATCCAAGGCAATTCGAGTTACATTTCTCATGGAACCTTAGAAATAATAGTGAAGGAATGATTTCCCATAGGACCATGGGAAACACAAAAATAACCACAAAGAAATGTTCTGGTAGCTAAGTTGGTAAAACCCCCAACCTATGTTGCAATCGTTCTGATGTTTAATTTCCAGTCTGATCCTGCATTATTTTCTCCTTCCTGTTACAAATAAATGATACAGTGAATTGTATCAAAGGAAAAATATCTTCAGACCGCTAAAATCAGAGAACTTTCATGTGTTTTACATTTTTTTTATTCAAAAAAATTGCATATCCATTAATCACAGTGTTTTCCATCCTACAAGGCCAGGTTGTTTAATAAAAGATAGGGTAAATTCATATTTTTTCTAAAATGAGAAATTTTGGGATAGACAAAAACTTTTTTGGACTGACTTATAAATTGGCTATTTCTTTCAGCTGGGAATCTGCAAAGCATTTGTTAATAAGAGAGAATTTTGTGGACGACATGATGTTTTACGATAAAGACAATATACCAGAAGATATATTTGAAAAATTAAAAGTTTTTATCGACCATCCTAACTTCCAACCAGAGCAAGTGATGCGTGTCAGCAAAGCTGTAACCGGGATATGTGTGTGGGTACATGCTGTATACAAGTATGCCGACATTCACAGACACATGCAACCAAGATTAAAACACTTATTAGAACACGAAGAATTATTTACACAGGTAAGATCAATTTTAATGAACAAAAAAAAATTGTGGGATCATTTTAATTTTATTCAATAGACTTATGCTTGAAGAATATTTTTTTATTGTGATGAAATTATGGTAGGAAATATATTTGCAAAAAATGTGCCATTAAAAACAAATATTTGGAATGTTAGAGATTTTTTTTAATTTACATTCAGCTTTTTTGTTTTACATCACATAACTTTATTCATACAAAGTAAGCTTTTATTTGCACTGTTTATTGTCTCACAATTCAAAATGAAAATAGCCAAATACTGTAAACGTATTAATTTAAGCACGAACATATTTTAGCCCAATTTACATCGTCAACTTATTCACATAGTTTAAAGTGAGCACAAAACAACTTTTGAAAAAACAAACACACATTGCATACTTACTTCAACGGTGTATTTAAATTGGCACTACTTTCTTAGCACGGAAATCACTAAAATTAATACACTGCTAAAATGAGTATGTTTACAGTATCTTGAAATCATTACTCTAATTCTAAATCACATGTTTACACTATAAATTATCCATGGCTAACTGTTTTTGCATTTTTATTTACAGGCTCAAGCCAAATTAGGTCAGCTGAGAGTAGAAGCCAATCGTATTAAGAGTGCTTTAGAGAAGAAAATTCTTGCACACAAAGCAGCAGTCAAGAGGGCAAAAACAATAGAGAAACATATGCAGGTAAGAAATTGTGTAGTATTTATTAATTCAGTAATTAGTCTTTCTGACTGATTATGATGTAGATTCTGTCGTTTTTAAGACATAGCTTTCATGTTAATTTCCTTCTGGACTTGGATGTCAGTTCAAATGTCACATATAAATTATTCGTTATATGAAGAATGTGATTTTGATTCAGAAAGTATCAATAAAACCTGGATTCAAAAGGTCTCAAATAAATTTTCACTATAAAAAATTCTTTGACACAGGGAAAGATTAGAATGACAGAATAAATTGTTTGAGTTCACAAAAGATTTTTTTTCCATATCTTGTTATTCTCATAAATTAATACAGAAATTAAAGGAACATAAAAAAATGTTTTAAATAAACAGAACATGTAGTCAATTTTTTCCCCAAATTTTTCTAGAATAATGGATTTTTTATCATTAAAAAGTAAATTTTAAAAAATGCTCAAGAGTAGGCAAATTATTAATTTTGAATTTTTTTATTTTTCATCTTTCAGAGTATAGAAAAAAGGATAGCCAGAGCTGTTAATTTGATGGAACACATGTCTATGCAACATTTTCTATGGAAATCTGAACTTAAGAAGGCTCGACATCATGTACTTACAGCACCTGGTGATGCTTTAATTACGGCTGCTTGTGTTGTTTATCATGGACCAATCGAAGACAAGTATAGAGCAGAACTCATGCATGATTGGTTAGACCGTTGTAAGCAAGGACATTTTGTATTGGACAGATTCATGGGACAAGAGATTTATCCGATTTCTTCAAATATGGAAGCTTTGCATGATGGTCTTCGTGACAAAGATACGGCAAGTGATGTTTCTAGTTCCCATGCAGGGGAGGGAAGTATGCAGAGTGAAAGCACCACATCTGGCATGCCTAGTTTACCAGAAATCAGAACATTTAGATATACACCTGCTATTTATGATACCAGCAAATATTACAAGTCTGAACTCCGAAAGCAGGGTAGTATGGAATATGATTCTGTACCAAATGCAGAGATTATTGATGACTCAGATGACGAAGATGAACAAAGCACTTTGATGAATCGGAGTGGATTTATTTTACAAGATTTATTAAGTGATTTTGATGAACTCAGTAAATGGCGATTAGACAATCTTCCAACAGACTTACATTCAGTACAGAATGCTTTGTTTATGCGTGTTAGTTCACATAATCGTAAACACTGCTGGCCACTTCTGATTGATCCAGACAATCAAGCTGAGATGTGGGTCAAGGCCTTACAAACAAGTCGAAATGTCTTCTCTGAAAATGATGTCAGATCGGGATCACCTGATCTAAGTGAAAGTAAGTTTTATAGGTGGCATATTAGCTCACCCGTGAAAATGAAAAGCTACAGTCAAAACCCTGACATTAATATTTACTTCAATTCTTTTTTTCATCAATACTAACTTTGAATTTGAATTTTAGATGACAGTTGTTAAACCCCAGTTAAGAAATTTTGAGGGTGTATAACAGCAATTACCCAGTCAGTCTGTCCATCTGTCTGTCTGTCCACCATATCATGTCTCCTAAATAACTTCTAAATCTGTAGATGGATTTTGGTCAGACTTGGTACAAATGTTACCAACATGAGATAATACATTGTAAATCAAATTGTGGAACATGGATATTTGTCTGTCAAGAATCTATTCTTGTTAAAATGTTTTCTTTATGATATTTGATGGAATTGAATTGTAGATGAGCTTTGCTGTTTTTCCTTACTGCTATTGTTTAGAAAAAGTATTGTTGTTTTGTTTTATTATTTTTCTAATTTGGCAATTTTGATATGTTTTCAAATATAAATAGTTTTCTATATTTTTCAATGTTCCTCTTATGAATTTTATAGTTTCAAAAATGCTTAAAATTTTATCTGACATGTTCATAATTTTTAATACTGCATATATTTAAAACTTCTAAATAAAGAAGTAACAATTTTATAATTATGTTAATATCAGAAAAAGTGCTTTAAAAAATCTAAATAAATCTTATTTCTAGAGCAAAAAAATTGATTTTGAAACTTATTTCAATGGAAAGAAATTCATTTATGTATTTTTTGCATTGAATATATGTGATAAAATGGACAATTTTTACCTGAAATCAATAAATAATTGTAAGCGTGTATCTCTATTTATCAATTCCATTTTATTTTTCTAGTGGTGCCATTAGAATATGGTCAGGATAAGGATAGTGTGTCTGACCAGTTACCACCAAGTAGAGGAACCGCTTTAACATTTTCTGATTACACAACAGAGATACCACTGGATGATACCACATCAGAACCACATGCTTACACATCAACTACAGATTACAGTACATTTAAGAGGTAGTATATCTTTGATAAAACAGGAGATCCTTACCTTCCCGGAGCACCCGGCCTCATTTCCTTGATCCTTGATGGAAGTTCGCCTACTGTATATAACTAACTTGGCTGGGTTTTTTTTTTTTTTTTTTTTTTTTTTTTTTTTTTTTTTTTTTTTTAAATTTTGAAGGGGTGGTGTGGTTTGGATATGGAATGGGGTATTTTTATTTTTTCTCTATAAATAATTAATAATAAACTTAGGGATTTAAATCATTAGCTAAGAATATGTGCAGACAGAGATCTCAGTACAACATAAATGTCTAAATACATGTGAATTAGTTGTTCTTTTTGATTGCAAGATAATTTTTATGTCCCTGCAATGAAAAGTCTGGAAAGAGGGTCAATAATTTTCCCCTAATTATTCTTTTTTCTGTTTTTAAATTCATTTGTCAGTCTGATGAATCAATGATTTTTGTTATTTCTCTTGTATCTTGTATTTTTTTATTTGGTAACATAAAAGATTTGGTAAAGCAAAAAAAGTTTGAAATGCTTTGTTAATCTTTTATTTAATTTACAAATGGTTTTATTTATTTATTTATCAGTCATATTTTTATTTTTTTAGTGGCAGACATTCTGGTCAGACATGGAACAGTGATGACATGAGACCGGTAACCTCCGTAACCAACAGCTGGGAGACATCATATTCATTCCGTGTGGAATCCAGTCTTGATCCACCAGAGTTTAACTTGTGGATTATAGAATCTGATGATCCATCACTCAGCACCAGACTCATCAATGCTATTGTACATGGTATGTAGCAGTTTGAGCTTACTCTTCTTAGTTATGCATTTTTTTTAATGTTCTAAATACATGTTTTGTTCTCTTATTGAGCTTCTCAGAGGATGGGATTGGATCAATGGTGTTTTATGCCCCAGTCAAGATTCTTTCACTTATATCGAGGCAGTCAGTTCTGGTATGATGGAGGAAACCAGAGCACATGGAGTAAACGATTGACCTTTGGCAAACTGACAAACTTTCTTACACTAGGATATGGCCGAGCAAGTTTCGAATCTAGGTGGTCAGAGGCACTGTGATCCATTAGCATGTTATTTAGACCACTTGGCCACAGAGGCCCCTTATCTCAAAAGAAAAGTCAATGATAGGTTTGTAAAATTTGGTTTCCAAAATAATATTAAGGTAAAAAGAAATATTTAAAAGTTTGAAAGTTCTAAGAAAGGCTGTTTAAATAGACTAGGTTTATTTTGTGAAAAAGATGGAAAGACCCACTATTACTCTTTTAGCAAGATTGATATTTTTAATGTGATGTTTTGTCATTCAAGGTGTTACTGTATTGGTTACACATCTGGAGAGAAAACCATTGGATCCACTGTTCCGTGGATTGTTGCTCAAACAGTTTTATGTTGACAAGGCTGGAAACAGGATTATCAAAATCGGAAGTAATGAGTTCCAGTATCATCCCAACTTTTGTCTATATCTTAGTACATCTATACCACTGTTTCTGAAAGGTAAGAAATTTAAAAAAAAACCTACTTCCAGTAACATAGAATCTGTTTCATTTGTGTTTGAGTGGAGTGATGACGTTTTACATCAAAGTCAACATTGTTTAACTTATAACATGACAGTCAGTTCTGGGATGGTAGAAAAACCTGTATTGCCAGAAGAAAAACTGACATTGAAGAGACTCTGTGTTTTAAGTAACAATTGAAAAATCACGATGCCAGCTCTCACCACCTACAAAATTTGTCACAAACGTTTGACAAGTGGCCTTACCTGACAGATGTGGCTGAGATGTCTTATGCACCAACTCTAAGAGTCAGTGACAGCTCTCACCACCTAAAGCATTTGTCACCATTTTTTTTACCTGACCTGACAAGGAGGGGACTTTGTAGCTGAGATGCCTTATGTACTAACTTAGAAAGTACAGTGTCAGCTCTCACCACCTACAGCATTTGTCAGCATTTTTTTTACCTGACCTGACAAGGAGGGGAATTTGTAGCTAAGATGCCTTAAGTACTATCATAGAAAGTACAGTGTCAGCTCTCACCATCTGCAACTTTTTTTTAAGTTTAAGTTTACTTGGTTAAGATTGGTGGTTTTCTCCACCATCTCTCAGCTAATCCTATTGATATGTGAGAGATTCTTGGCTTGGATGTAAAACTCCATTAGTCCGCTCAACTCTCCACGATCCTCCACTCTCCTCAACTCTCCTTTTTTTTTTGTTTTGAATGTACTTTGGTTTATGTTTCCTCATTTGATTCCCTATTTTTCCAGGTGATGGTCTACATCAAGTTCCATTACACAGAATGTGTATCATCAACATGGCTCTTAGTGATGAAGCCATTATGAACAGATTGCTTATAGAAACTATGAAAGTGGAGCGTAAAGAGTTTGAAGGTCAAAAGAGGTCAAATGAAAATGACATTATACTCCACAGACAGCGCCTAGTCAAAGAACATGTAAGTATTTCATTGGTTAATTCTGTGAATTTCATCATGTGATATGTTCAATTTCAGGATACGTGAATAATATGTGTTAATAAAAGTTATTTCATATGATGTTGCTAAGCTTCGTTTTACCATATGGATCATTTAGTGTGAACAATATTTTATTCAAAATGACGTAGTACAATAGATAATGTTTTAATAATACAATGATAAATTTGAAAAGGTTTTGACAACAATGGACTGACAATGACCATTATATTAATCTGCTCTGTATTGATCAGTTGACATGTCGTTTGACTGTAGGGTGTTCTCTGCCATTGTTTTTACCAATGTTTTTGCCCTGTTTAAAAAATTCTTTTATTTTATTTCACAAACATCAAGTGGATTTTCACAACTTGAAAAAAAAATTATGTAAAAGTTAGCTTTAAAGATGTGAAAATAAAATCAAATAAAAAACATCCAAAAATTAAAAACAAGTAAATTTTTGGTTAGTTAATGACTAAAACATTACATGTACGTATATTTCATAGTTTAGAGTAAGTCATGATTCATTATGCAAACAAGTCTTCATTTACAAAGTAATGACATTAAGATGTTTTAAAACTAATTTGATCTATAGTTGACAGTATTTAATTTAGAAGGAGCCCATGCTGAACTGGTCTCAAAATAAAAATTTTTGTCCTAAAAAAAATATATGTCTGTAGAACAGGGCTGGCAAAGGACAATCATAGAGTTTAACTTGAGTTTTGAATAAATCCAATTCTACCTCTTTCTCCAATCTTTTCTTATAAAATGTTTAGAAGCATGGAGGGGCCCCATTAACTCTATTTTCTTGGCTATATCCTGCCCTGGGGTGTATTCCGCACCCTCTGTTCATTAAAAATTCAATAACATTTATACTCACAGTTTATAACTAGCAACCAGAATTTTTCGTCAGTTAAATTGATTTAAATATAAAAAAAGATACATTTCAAACAAACAAGCATATAGTGTTAATTTTTAATCATGGTGACAAGGAGTTATGTCCCCTTGGGGCCTCATAAGGGGGGAAATAGTGAAAAAATTAAAAAATCTTCTCCTCTGAATCTACAAGAGACATACCTTTGTTATTTCATTTATAACATCCTTAGGTCATTTATTTTCAGATTTGCACAATTGAAGGAGTTATGTCCCCTTGGGGCCTCATAAAAGGGGGGGGGGGGGGGAATAGTGAAAAAATTAAAAAATCTTCTCCTCTGAATCTACAAGAGATATACCTTAGTTATTTGATTTATAACATCCATAGGTCATCTATTTTCAGATTTGCACAAATGGTAGCCATTGGGCTCAAAATGGGGAAATTGTAAGGCACTAAGTGGGGAAATTGCTAAAAATTATATATTTTTCTCACTATATCTTGAAAATTATTAACTTTTTTTATAGGCATGTGTATTAGAATATTGTAGGTATTGACATGATGGTAATTTTGATATATGGTTCAAGGTCATATGTTGAAAGGTCAAGGTCACAGCTGCAAAAGAAGACTTAAATTGCCAATTTTCTGGAAAATTATAAACTTTTTGTATAGGCATGTATATTAGAATATTGTAGGTATTGACATGATGTTCATTTGGATATATGGTACAAGGTCATATGTTGAAAGGTCAAGGTCACAGCTGCAGAAAAAGACTTAAATTGCTTATTATCTTGAAAACTATTAACTTTTTGTATAGGCATGTATATTAGAATATTGTAGGTATTACGACATCAAGGTCAAGGACATAGCTGCCTAAGTATACTGAAATTGATTAATGATTTTGAAATTATTCATTTCACAACAGTTACTTCATGCATACTATATAAATGAAATGTGAGTGGATATATTTCTGATTAAGTTTTGCTGGAGTTTTTAACTTGAGAAAAATATTAAAGTTTCTGTACTTAATATATTGTCTATTGCACTTTGCAAACAATATTGGACAAATCTTCAGGTGAGCGTAAAGGCCAATGGGCCTTTTGTTTAATCATTGTGACAAAAACCGAATTAAGTCTTGGAGTAAAGAACATCAATAATTTAATAACAAAATTCAATAAATTGGTAAAAATTTTGATTTTAGGATATGATAAGAGAGAAAACATTGATGCTTGACGTACCATTGTTAGAGGATAAAACTATGCTGGAATCATTGTTAGCTTGTCAGAAGGAAGTAGAAAAAAATCGGTTGATCTTGGAGGAAACTCGTTACATGGGTGACCATCTAGAGGAGAAATTTGCCACCTATACACCAATGATAACACAGACTGCTGTCCTGTACAACATGATAAAAAGAATGGGTGTTTTACATCCGTATTATTATATACCATTTTATAAGTTTATTGAGATTTATTCTGGAATTATAAAGAGTAGAGACAGGGGAAAAGGAAGTTTAGGTAAGCATGTTATATATGTTGCATTCTGGGTAATATTGATGGTCAAGGTTTTGAGTCCAATATACAGATTTTCTCATGTTTGTTGTCATAGGATTTACTGGTTGAAATATATTTGAACACATTGTTTCTACAAAAAGTTTCACTACACTTAAATATGTGACACTGAAAAATCATTCATGTTTTCAGAGAAACTTAAACATGAATTACTTTTCCCTTGTCCATTCTTATGTCTTTTATTTTGTGTTTTTCTTAGCCATTTTATGTTATGATTTACTTAACATTATTTAACCTTTTTGAACTCTATAACTTAACTCTCCTGTAGCAATTACCCCCCCCCCCCCCCCCAACCCCCATATCACATAAAATGTTATTAATTCTGTTAAATCTGCATTATTGTGCTATTTTTCAGGTGCTGCACAAGCCAGAGCTCAGGAACTTGCAGATGCCACATTTTATGCTATATTTAAGTACATATCCATGATGATGTTTGAACAACATTTTACACTGCTACAGCTTCTGGTTGCCATGGAGAGGATGAGAATGAACAGGAAGACTTCTATTAAAGAGTTATCTTTCTTTGTTAATGGATTTGATAAGCAAGGCCTGGACGAGTGTTCATTACTTGACCATAAACCATCCTGGATGGGAAATGAGGTGAGAGAAATGTAATATCTACAACTAAAAGTAGTTTTTTTTTTCTCTCCATTGTAACAGTCAGAAAATTGATACTAAAACAATGACAACTGTTGTTTTTCTATGCATAGTACAGGAACATTTAAAATCGAGTACGTAAACTTTTTGATAGTTTTATCCCATCTGTTCGCATATCCAAATTTTGTTTCTCTTTACAAATATTGAAAATACAATTTTTTGTCAGATTGGTTTTTGAAAGGGTCTGTTTATTAAAGCAAGCATTTTAGTCATATTCAAGGAGGAGTATTGTATATGTATGTATAATTTATTTGTTGATGTTTTAGGAATGGATTAACTGCCTGGTTTTAGAACAACTACATCATCCATTCCACGGCTTACGCAGATCTTTAATACAGAACAGTGCACAATGGGAAGAATATTTTAAAGTAAGTGAAGAATAAAAGTTTTACCTGCAAATGATTATAAGCACTGTCATTTATATTTTGAGCTCACTTTTTCTTTACATAAAAGATGCCATGCCATACCACTAATACAAGTTTTAAAAATTATAATTACAATGCCCTTAAAAAGCTTATGTCATACCCCTGACAAGAGTCAGTATTAGTAGCACCCAGTCTTTGAAAACTAGTCAAGAGACTTTGAATGAATCCTTATGTCCAAATAGTATGACAAAAAAATTCTCATCAATCATAAGCCAGGTAGATAAGTGCTGCTACTTAAGCAATAGTAGTTGATGCATTGGTATTTGGTAAACAAAATAATTTCCAGGGGACCCATTTCTGTCACTTTTGATATTGCAATTAAAAAAACGCATGATTAGTAATGCAATCTCATCTACTTGATTAACAACTTATTATCAACATCAACTCCAAGATTCTTTTCCACATCAAAATGGGATCTTGATTGGAGAGTGTCTAGAGTACAGCTTACAGATGACAACATATCTCATTGCTCTGGTTCCAATCACACTTTGGGCACAATCATGTGTAAAAAAAAAAGTTTATTAATTTGATTGCCAAATGTTGGAGCCTTTATCTGGGCATTTCAGTTTTTTCAGACACAAAAAATGACTGTCTTTTTATAAGTGAACAATTCTTGACTGGGGCATAAACATCATTAATACACATGCTAGGTATTTCAGACAAAGATATAAAGATATCCAGTTAATAAATGACTGAGGATGTAAATCTTGTGTATTTTTTTATCTACAGCATTCCATAGCATTAATGAATCCAGTACCTGGTTCAACATTGCAAGAACTGTCTGTATTCCAGAAATGTATTTTATGGAAAATATGCAGTCCTCAGAGGGTAATGTACAAATTTTAATTTGTCATTTGTGTGAAAATTTAAATTTGAATAATCAATATTGTTATTATAACCCTTCCCCCTCATTAGAAGAATATCCCTGTCTATTTTCTTATCAATAACTTTAGATGGATTTTGATTAAACTTAGCAAAAATTTATACAATAAACATGGTGTATCACATATCACATTAAGAAGTGTAGGTCAAAGGTCAAGGTAGCAAGGTCAAATCTTACATTTGGGACATTATGCAATGTAGGGACAAATGAATTTTGTCATTTAAGAGACTGCTTTAGTTTAATAAGTTGTTTTGATAAGTGGATTATATTTTTTTTTTCATTTACAGTTTTCTGAGTTAGCTACATCCATGATATTGTATGATTTTGGTAGTATCCGTATGGTTCCTGACCACTACAATGTCCGAGAGATCTACTCTTACACAGACAAAACCACACCTGTTATGTTTGTATTACCTAATGATGTTTATGATATGGAGGCTACAGAAGGGTCCAGAGGTAGGATAATATTGATAATCTTTATCCATTTAAGCAATGCAAGCCTTAATAACAAAGGAAAAAGTTCTGATTTTCCCAGATTAATTCACATTCAATTATTGCATTACCAGAACCCTTCGGACTGAAATTGAAAACGTGATGGAAAAAATAAAAAAATCAAACAAAGAATATTTGTTGGTTTTTTAAACATGATTTATAATTCCTAATGTATTTAATTTTTGGAACAAAAATATTTCTTCACATCGTTTAATACTGAGTCAATCCTGGTAAGTGATCAAACCAATGACTTCATACTTATAGGGCATACCTATGAACAATTGTGCAACTGAATTAGTCTGTTGTGTTATTTATAATTTGGTTAATTCTTATTTGTATTAATGCTCTCTGTTGTATCTTGCAGGATATTCATACATCAGTCCAACACATGAGGTCAGACGACTTGCCAAGGAAGTTGGAATGGAAGGCAAAGTTAGGGTCATGAACTTTGGAGTCAAAGGTCAAATTTCAGAAATCAGGCATGCTCTAGAAGATTGTTTACAAAGTGGTTACTGGTTACTGATACAGAACTATCATCTGGCTGAAGAACCAGAGCAGGGTTTCTTTGACTTACTGAAGGTAGGAAAAAAATTAGAAGTATTTTGGTGTTATAAAGAGTTTGGCGATAAACTGAGGGGACAGAAACCGGAAGTTGACATGTGTATTTTTTGTGGTTAGAGTGGCATGCATACTTTAAATTGGGAATTGGAGCGGCTCTATTAAATTTTAATATTTCATATATACTTTTTCTGTTTGATATTCAACGAAATTCCCTTTTCGTTTGGGTGTCGACGTTTAGTTTATACATTAAATAAAATCAACAAACAAAAACAAAGATCAGCTGAGTATTTTTTATTTATAAAAGAAACACAATTCAGTAATGGCTATTTTATATTATTGGGAAGCCAAATGTAAATGTATACGCATGAATGAGTCTCTGACTGTCCAACCGTGTGTCTACTTTAAATAAAATCAGTCATGTGTGACCATGTTTATTGGCGATAATATCGAGAAAACAATAACGGTAAAAGGATCATTGTTATCAGGTAAGGGTGGGGGATGGCAATAGGCGAATTTGGCATTAAAACGGGTGTTTTACATAATGGGAAAACGGGTCTAGATGATACTTTGGCGATAAGTGAGTTGGCAATAAATCAGGTGGCGATAGATCAGGGTTTTACTGATACTGTACAGTTGACTTTATGTCGCTTACTTGTTACTTTTCATCAGCAATATTTCTGTTAATATGCTGAGATTAGAGATTAGATTTAAATTTTCAATATAATTTTTTTTTCTTGAGAGGGAGTGGTGGTTGGTTTGTGTGTTTGAGGTTTACAGGCAGTCAGGAATGTGTACGGGCATCAATATGGTGAGTTGGAAGGCTGGAGGAAACCAGGGTACTCGACACCAAAGAAAATCACTAAATTTTTGACAAGGGGAACTGAAAAACTTCGCAAAGATATGATAGGAATCTGTTCAAATTAGGTCTTAGACCAAAGGTGGATAAAGGCAAATTTGATACATAAGCTGTTATCCATATCATTTAGTCCCAAAATTGTGAGTTACATTTTTATGAACTCATAGTAGTAAACTTGCCGGGAATACTACATTTTAATCTCCAAGTTTCTTTTGATGTACAAAGTGTATGATGAATAATTTTACAGACAGAATCCAAACTTAACAAAAAGCTTTGTTGATGTACAAAAGATATTTTATAGGATGAAATGACTTCCATGTTGTCCATTTTAAAGTAACAACATAGTCCTTCAAGTGCAATGCCTAACAACAACATTGCCTATCATCAAAATTGCCTAGCAACTGCAATGCCTGGCAGCAATATTGCCTAGTTACTGCAATAGCAACTCTTATGTCTATTATTAACAATTCCTAGTGTCTGCAATGCCTAGTATCAACTTTGCCTAGCAGCTACAATGCCTAGTATCAACTTTGCCTAGCAGCTACAATGCCTAGTATCAACTTTGACTAGCAGTTGCAATACCTAACAACAATTAGCAAGCAACTGCAATCTAGTTTATACATATGCATTGTACATGTAACTTTGTTTTTTCTAGGAAATTGTATATAGTAAATGGGTAGAGCAGGAACGCCTACGTCAGAAGACCCAGTTACCAGATGATGGAGCTAGTCTGGTTACCTACACCAAACCCTCACAAGATAATGACAATGACCTCTGTATAAATAACACCTTTAGATTGTGGATTACTACACAGTCTGACAAAGGAAGACTTCTACCAGGTAATTTATAGCTCACCTGTAAAAATGCACAAGTGTTTTTGTTGAAGTTTTTTTTGATTAATGAGAGTCTAAGTTGTGCTAGTTGTCTGGGGTTTTTTTCCCTAGTTTTTTTTTAACTTGGTGACTTTTTGTAAGATAAATGTTTTTCTTTTAATTTTGATTTAACAAAACCCAATATCATTGAGGTCATTTTACAGTTTATATGTAGAAAATTGTATTTGTGTATATTTGTATGGAAAAATGTATTGTATTATGTATATTTGTGTTTAGAAAATTTCATTGTATTTCTTCAATGAAGCTTACTTGGGTATAGAGGAATGTTTTTGTATACAGAAAATTAGTTTGATTGTATTTGTAAATGGAAAATTGTATTTGGATATAGAAGTTTGTAGAAGACTATAGAAGATTGTACATGTATTTGCATATAAAAGATTGTATTTGAGTTCATGTATAGAAGATTGTTTTTATGTATAGAAAAGATTGTATTTTTGTATAGAATTGTATTTGTAAAATCAGGATAAATATTTTGTATTTGTCCCTCAGCCATGAAGGAACAGAGAGGAAGAATATTGGCCATTTACTCCCATTTGACTTCTGGCTGCAACACGTTTCTGCTTCTAGCACATCATTTGTCTTTAATTAGTTATTTTGAATATAAAAGTTTCTATGCTAAAAAGTATGCCATATTGTTTTATCTTCTAGGTGTTCTTAACCAGCATGGTATAAAGGTTACCTGTGAAAAGACTGGAAACTTTAAGTCAACATTACAAAAATCATATAAATCTGTGGCATTCTTGTTAAATGAATGGAAAGTGGATAATGTAGATGAGGTAATATTTAATATTTTTTTTTTTATTATTATTAATTTTATTATATATATAACTTATTAAGCAGGGGTATATAAGAAACCCTCTGTCCTTCTCTCAGGTTATCCAAATATTGTGTCCACTCCATAACTTTTTTTTCATGTATGGAAGAATTTTATCAAACTTGGCACACGTGAACATGTGGCAATAAGACATATACCAAATTAAGATGTGTAGGTCAAAGGTCAAGGTCATGAGGTCAAAAGATTAGGACCCAGTAGGTTATGTTTGGGAGGAGGGGGGTATTTGCTTCTCAAAAGGCTGCTGTAGGGAAGTGTTACAGGTGGTCTGACATTTGAATACATGTGAACAAATCTTCAAATAAAATTTGACACACTTAACCAAAGTTCAGTACCATTTTTTTTCTTCTGAAGCAAGTAAATCAAATAAGAATAAAAGTATTGTTATTTTAGATGCCTAGATATGGATATTAAGTTATGGTCCAATGTATATATATAAAAGATCATGTGATATTTCAGAGATAATTTTAAAAAAAAAAAAAAAAAAAAAAAAAAAAAAAAAAAAAAAAAAAAGAAGCTGATTAATAAAAGACAAACTGCCTGCTAATGACTTGATTATTAACGCTATCTAGTTTTCTGATAACTCTTAGTGAAAATTTTTTTAGGTAAAATTACCGATGTAAAGTAAAACAACATTCAACCAATCAAAAATCAGTTGTTAAAACATTAACAGCATATAGTTTCAAGAATCTATTGTCGTAATGGATAGTACATGTATCTTGAGACTTTGAACTTTTTACGCTTAGAAACATGATTTTTGACAACATGTTAAAATTGTCTTTATTGTGCAGCCTGAGAAACAGAGACCCTGATGGACATTTACAATCCAGAGTATATCAAATACATCTTGAAATTTAGATTGATGTTTTATTTGACCGTTCTGTAGTTTTCATACAGCAATGTTAAAAATTACATTTTTATTTTCAGGTTGAGATTACAGTGAGTTCTATGTTTTCATTTAATGAATTTAAAAACCCTTCCCTCTTGACAATTTGATATATCTTAATTGCACACACTAAATTTGAAAAGTTTTATTTTAACATGTTTTTGAAATACACCTTCCCAACACTCATAACATCACATTTGTCATTGATTTATATTCACAAAAGGTAATAAGTCAACTAAGTACTGTTGAGTGTGTTAAATACTATGTGCTTTTTATTTCAAATTATCATGTACACCAAACATACTTCAAAAGAGTTGTAAAAAGTTGTTTATTAAGAAAGAGTCATCTCCCTTGAGGTACAGTTTATTTGCATCTTCTTTTTACTCTTTTCTAACAAACCAATTAAACCATTTTTGTTGTCATTTAAAAAAAAATGTCTAAATTGTTCATTTTCTGAAATTTTCAAGGATATGTTTCAGTTTTCCCACTTTGCGCAGATCCTGCAGTTGATGAAGGTCTTAAACAGAAAATCTGATTGTAACCCATTTATACTTGATTAGATAAGGCCCCTGTCCCCTGTAGATCATAGGAATAAAGATAAGAAAAGTAATGGCCATGAAAGTTTTACTAAAACTTTACCTACAGCAATTTTTTTTTTTTTTTTTTTATTGTATTTTTATGGAGTTGTATCATTTTTGCAAATAGGAAACATTTAGTACAGCTAAGGACTTTTACCTCTGCAGGACAGTTTGTTGTAATAAAACTCTCTTGCTTCAAAGTCAATGAGGTGGATTTTAAGTCACAAATTTGTCAACAAATATTTAACTGTTAATGTTTAGTGTCTCTCCTGTTTCTAATCCACCCATCTTAAAAAACGAACTGAATTCATCCAGACATTAATCAAAGACAGTTCCACCTGGTGTTGAACAATGCATAACATTTCTGTTTTAAAATAAAAAAATGTGAAAAAAAATGCAGAAAGTATTTAGAAAGTTCACTGTCTATTAACCCATTGGAATTCCAAATTTCAAATATTTATTTAAATTTTTTAAATATCTTTAAAAATTTTACCTTCATATTTAATTTCAGACTTTGGATGACAAAAGTGCTCGTATAATGCCATTAGCTTTACTTCACTCACTACTGATTCAACAGAGTTACTATGGTAAAAATGCATTCACAGGAGACAATCACTGGAGTTTAACGGACCTTGCCCTGTCAATTGATGCTTATAAGAAAGTCATGTGGAAATGTAACAGTGTTGAGGGCATGAAGGATCTAATCTCCCAGACATATTTTAACCATTGTATAGATACAACAGATGCCAAAGTTGTGTGGTCATTGGTCAGTTTGTTAGCTGAACAAGCTATAAGTAGAGAGAAACAGGTAGGTCACTTTGATGGTCATTTATGGTCATTTTTATCCCACCTTTTACCCTAAAGACCTTCACAATCTTAAAATGAAATATTAACATTGGTGTTTATCATTGGAGTGGAGTGGAGTAATGGTGTTTTATGCCCCAGTCAAGATTCTTTCACTTATTTTGAGGCGGTCAGTTCTTGGATGGTGGAGGAAACCGGAGTGCCTGGAGAAAACCACCAACCTTCGGCAAGCGAACTGACAAACCTTCAGTTTATAATTGGAGATTTTTGTTTATGAATGGACTATATATACAAGTAAGCTATGCATTTCTTCTAATACCTTTTGTACTTTTTCACATTTCATTAGTAAGGTAGGCCATTTTACGATTTGAACTCTTGTCTTACCTGAAGGGAGCATCAACTTCCAAGTCGTCCATGATCACATGACCTCTCACTATCTAGGTTTGAATTCCACATGGGGGAAATCCTAGTATGAAAAAGTATGCCAGTTCACTTGCCAATGGTCATTGGTGAAACGGGCACTCCAATTTCCTTCACTATCCCTGAACTGATAACCTCAATATAAGCTAAAAAAATCTTGACTGGGGCATAAAACACCATTAAACCACTCTCCCACTTTACCTTAACAGAATGAGAAGAAGTGATATTTTAACCAAAATATAACCATCAACAGTACTTTTCTAAAAGAAAGACAAGTACAGTAGAACCTGCCTTAAAGGCCACCTCTCTATAAGGGCCACCTGCTTATAAAGGCCAATAAAATTCTATCCCAATTGCTCTTTATTCATATCATTTAAACTTGTATATAAAGGCCACCTGTCCATAAAGGCCACTTTTATTGATTCCCATGGGTGGCCATTATAGACAGGTTTGACTGTTTTTCTGATGAAAGCTAAGAAAAACAATAACCATAAACCATGCCTCACCACCTACTGGTGTTTTTTTTTTCTCAATCTGTCATGCATTAACAGTTTATTTTCAATCTGGCATGTATTTACAGTTTTTTTTTTTCAATCTGTCATGTATTGACAGTTGTTTTTTTTTTTTTTGTTTTTTTTTTTTTTTTTTTTTTTTTGAATCTGTTCGTGTATTGACTTTTTTTTCAATCTGTCGTGTATTGACAGTTTTTTTAATCTGACTTGTATTTTATAGTTTTTAATCTCTGATATGTTTCAGGATGTTAGATATAAGAGTGAAGACATTACATCATTACTAGACAAGTTATTGATGAAGTCAGACTCGGGCATGTTCAATTTGAAGAAAGCCGTGGACTCTCTAGAGGAACAAAACACAGCAAAGACTGTAGGCCTTCCCGAGTCAGCTGATGCCAACATTATAGCTGGATATAGCAGGTAAAATTTAGTTTCACTTCAATCAACAAAGCTAGGGTTTTTCTAGAGGACAACTTGACAAGTTATAAGATTGAGGTCTTTTTGAGTCAGCTGATGCCAATATTATTGTAAGTTGTAAAAATTTTTAACATGTTACATGACTAAACATCCCATGCTTTGATTTCTGAACATTGTTTCATGTAATCTGGCCAAGTTAACAATAACTTTGCCAGAAATTTCTATATAGGGTGACA
This sequence comes from Tegillarca granosa, assembly GCA_029721355.1. Classification (NCBI taxonomy): domain Eukaryota; kingdom Metazoa; phylum Mollusca; class Bivalvia; order Arcoida; family Arcidae; genus Tegillarca; species Tegillarca granosa. Next base: position 23,271,278 of record CM056608.1, read on the forward strand.
AAACAAGATATAGCAGGTAATGTGCCATGGATTTTATTATTCATAATACTTTAGAAGAAACTGAACCTCTTTCAGACCACAGACCAAAGATTTCAGATTTAAAAGTTTATTTGTTTGTTTTTTTGTTTTTGTTTTGTTTTTTTTTTTTTTTTTTTTTTTTTTTTTTTTTAAAGTATATCTTGTGAATTACTTCTGTTTAGATGAGTTTTGAGTTCGACTAAGGTTTCAGAATTTTACAGGTTCCAATGTACTGTAAACATACTAATTTTTGCAGTGTATTAATTTTAGCGATTTTCACGCTAGGACAGTATTGCAAATTTAAATGCACTGCTAAAATACATGACACTTATATGTAGTTTGTTTCTTAAAAGTTGTTTTGCACTTATTTAAATCCATGCGATTTAGTCGAGAATGTAAATTGCACTAATATATGTACATGCTAACATTAGTATGTTTACAGTATAAAGATTATCAATTCCAAAACCCTAACTTATTCTTAATCTTAATCTCTCTCATCTTCCGAGGTGTTAATGACTTCAGAACTATTCTGTTACAACATGAATCTTCATGACTAATTAAAAAGATTGATATAAGTGTGTATTTAATTAGACACATTTCTTGTTTTCTGTTACATAACGCGAGTACAGTAAATCAAGGTCAAAGAAACAAATGACATAATCCTGTGACATTGTTTACAGACATAATGGCAACCATATATTTTATTCCCTTTTTCTTGTAATTAAATCATGTCAAGATTGCTTAGTTTCCATTTAGTATCTTGGCAGTTGGTCAGATTTCTAGTATGCAAGTCTTGTCAGATAATATTTACTTACTTATTTACTTACTTACTTACTTACTTACTTACTTACTTACTAGTTTATTGATTTATTGATTTTTTTTTATTTATTTATTTAATTACTATTATTTATTTAATTTATTATAATTTCTTCTCTATAAAAATATTTCCATTCATTTTAGATATAGAAAAAGGTTAGCATCAATTTGAAAACTACATGTATCAGTATTCCATTATTCATGATCAAAACTTAAACAGAAACTAGTTCACATTCTCTCTGCTGTGGGGCTGTTGACCTCTTTACCACCTGGGTACCGATCTGATAAAACATTACTTTCTTGAACTGACTCCCTGAATAAAACAAAAACCTTTTTTTAACTTTAATGGAAACTGTCTATACCAAACTACTGACCCCTGAGTAAAACAAAACCTTTATTTGAACTTTAATGAAACCTGTCTATTCCAAACTCCTTACTTACTGCATAAAATAAAAACCTGCTTGTTTAAACTTTAATAGAACCTTATAAAGCCACTAAGCCAAAATAAGATAAACTGTTTGAATCATGAGTATATATACATTTTTTCTGAATTCCTCATTTCTACAACTAACTCGTTGACCAAACTTTTGGTTTTTTTTTTCACAGGATTATGTCCAAAGACATGGTACAAGTTATTGGAGCACCAGAGTTGTTCTTACGTGTTACGACAGCTTACGATTCTACTGTCATTGCTGCCGATACAGTATTAATACCACAGTTAATCACCTCAATTCAAAAATTCCCAGTTCTGCCAGAAACCAACAAAACACAGGTATATCCACTTGATGTGTTTTTCCATTTTGAAGTGGAAGGATTCCGAACATTAATTCAAAATATACAGTCGGACTTGGGACTGATTCAGCGGAGGGCAAAAGGAGAAATACAGCCAGCCAATCATTTAGATAGTGTGATTATTGCTTTGAACACTGGGAAAGTTCCAGAAGCATGGTTGAAGCAGACCTTTCCATCGTACAAAAATGTGAAACAATGGGTGAACGAATTGTCAACTAAAATCCAGATGTTGACAACTTATGTTCGGGAACCAACGTCTTGCAGCATTTACATTCTCAGTAACTTCCTTCGTCCTGATAGATTTTTGGAAGCAATTAAGCATACCTATGCAAGAAAACACTTCAAAGATGTCAATAATATTGAAATGGAAATCCAGGTAAGTTTCTCTAAGTAATAGATATAGTAAAAAAAACCATTCTTATGCTTTTGTTTTGTTTTCCTTGATTGTTTTAAAATCCCTCTGTCTGCTGATGGCACCAATGTATACCAGTGTTTGGAATTTTTTAAAACTTTTATTTTTTTTAAAAAAAAATCAATTTTATTTATCTATCTATCTATCATTTATTTATTTTTTATTGATAACTTTTTTCAAAGGACCAGTTATTTTTTCAACTTTATATGTACCACAATAATAAAATGTTGAGCAAGACTTCTTTTTGTACCCCCCACCCATTAAATTCTATGTAAATATTTTTGAAAAAATATTTTTTCACAGAAATGACAAAAATGGATTGATTTCATTATTTTTAGGCCATTTTAGCCATTTTAAAATTTTAGTGGAGGATGCAAAAGGAAGTCTTTCCAAATGTTGAAATTATCTTACAAGAGCTTGTTGAAAATTTCACCTCAGTTCCAACATAATGTATACCAGCATAACAAAACATGTTTGTTACCAAATTTATAACTTTTTTTTTTTTTTTTGTGTGGGGGGGGGGGGATTTCTGTTAGCAAGGTTTTTGCTATCTAGGACATTCCAAATTCCATTTCATATATTTCTGGTAACATACACCTGCATGGCTAGTAAGAATATGAAATAAAATTTGATTTCAGTTTCAGTGTCATGCCACCTGACACCTGTTTAAAATGTCACATTTCATGCCATTTGAAATGACATACGTCTTTTAAGAGTCTGTAAATGTTATTGATCTTTGAGAATCTATTATGTTGATGTATGATTTATTTGTAACTATTAATTTGTATCGATTCATTATGGCAATTATTGATGTTTTAAATTAGTACTGTCCCCGGTATTCTGATAAAAATACATTGTATCAAGATTTGGAAAATATTTCAACAAATTATGATGCCCAAATCTTCAGCAAACTTGCAATTTTATTAGTAGGGAACAGTCCCTCAAAACTTAAGTCTCTCTCTCTCTCTCTCTCTCTCTCTGGTGCATAGCTTTCAGCTGTATCAAAATAGTGTAGAGTGAGATTATAGATGTTGTGCAATGGGAGTCCTGGACATTCTACACTTGACAAGTATTCTCTCTCTCTCTGAGACTCTCTCTCTCTCTCTCTCATGCATAGCAGTCAGGGGTATCTAAATAGTGTAGAGTGAGAGTATGAATGTTGTGCAATAGGGTTCATGGAAATGTTACACTTGATTTACACTTGATAAGTATGCTCATGCGCTCTCTCTCTCTCTCTCTCTCTCTCTCTCTCTCTCTCTCTCTCTCTCTCTCTTTGTGTGCATAGTGACCTGTATCTTCAACATCAGACAGCATATGTGTATATGCATCCTACCTTGATACAGCATTAATCAAACAGGTACCCCCTGTGGAGCCAGTAAAGTTTTTTGGCTGTTGTTGTTGGATCCTTTCTTTTTCCCATTAATTTTACATAATTAAGGTATGTTATTGTTGTACTTCGACAGATGTTTTTTGTGTAAATCCAACAATTTTAGAATTTTGATGATCTTTTGGATGATAAAAAAATTCTGTTTTTCTTTGAGAAAGTTTTCATGATTGAAATGTTTTTGGATAATTCTCTCATACCGATTCAAATATCAGCAGGTCCTTTAAGTATGCAATATAAATATATCTTTCAGTAGAGTGGATTGGAGTTAAGAAATGCTTTAAGCCTCAATCATTCTTTCAATTATTTGAAGTTGATCTGAAATGGTACAGAGAAAAAAAACATTAACCTTTGGCAATTGAACAGACAATCATTTTCACCGTAGAATCTGCCGATGGGAATGAAACTTAGATCTGTAATCTAGAGTCTCAATCCACTTGGCAACCAATATCTTTTTGCAGTTAGAAGATAATTTTTTTTGTTTGTGTTATAGGAGATATCTTCAAGTTATCATTTTATCATTATTATTATCATTATTAATATTATTTTGATTAATTTATTTTCTAAAATTATTCTGTGGCATTTTTTTCTTGACAGATTTTTATTTATCTGTATAAATTTTTTAAGACTCATTAACATTCAGATTTTTACAAAATAAATTGATTTTCGTGCAGAAATTAAACAATTTTTTAGTACATATGCACTTTTAAGCATTGAAGAGCAGGGGAGATAACCCATATTTTTTAAAAACCAGTAATCAATCCCCCATGTATTTATTAACTTTTAATGGTTATAGCTAACAACTCTGCCAATAAAACTGTCACTAGTGTAATGATAAATGGGGAATCATTCACATAATGTTGTATAGCAGTACATAATTGTAATCATTAACTTAATACTTTACATCTATAGTTTTGTCAGACAGCTCACTTTTTTTTTTATCTCCGAGTAATTGCAAAAACATCTCTGATTTGATTGAAGTGCAGTTTTTCATGGATGATTTTAGAATTTTTCCTATGATATTTATAATTAAGATTATAATAACATCTGCTATAAGATAAAATGGAAGAACTTATAAATAAAATGTATTTGTGTATGTCTGCTTGGTTTGTAGAAAGATAGGTTTTATTAACCATGTTTGTGGTTGGTTTGACTAAATATCTCCAGAAAGTGCAATGTCAACAATTATTTTTGTAATGTTTTCATATTATATACATATTTACACAATTTTGGCAGCACACATGCTATATACAATTTATCCCAAGTTGTACTTTTGCTAACACGTATATTACATAGTTTCTTTTGCAATATGTACTACATATAATTTATCCCAAGCTGCAATTTTGCTATCTCAATACTACATACAGTTAATCCCAAACTACAATTTCACCAACACACATAATTCATACAATTTATTTTAAGATACAATTTTGCCAACATACATACTACAATCAATTTATCCCAAGTTGCAATTTTGCCAACACATACAACACTCGGTCTATCCCAAGTTGCACTTTTGCCAACCTGTCTATCCCAAGTTGCAGTTTTGCCAACCCAATACTACATACAATTTATTTGCATGTTGCACTTTTGCCAATACAATACTACATATAATTTACTTGTATGTTGCACTTTTGCCAACATGATGCTTCATACAATTTATCCAAAGTCGCATTTTGCCCATGTGATACTACATACAATTAATTCCAAATATTATTGCAATTTTGCCAACACACATGCTACAATCAATTTATCTCAAGAACTTAGCAATTTTACCCACACACATAAGACACTTAGTTTATCCCAAGATGCAATTTAGCTAACACACATACTACATACAATTTATCCCAAGTTACAACACAAATACACATACAGTTGATCCCAAAGTGCAATTTGCCAACACATATACTTCATACAATTTATCATAGGTTGCAATTTGGTTGTGGGGGGGGGGGGGGGGGGTGTTAAATCGATAAGAAACTACATATAAGTTTAATGAAAATCTCATCACTATAGATCCTTAGAGGTATTTTCACATTTAGAAGTTATTCTTTAAGGTACCTTAACACATATGGAAGTCGTATAGGTTTTTTATAAGTCTGTATAATTTAAACAGATATTCCACCTTTTGATTGATGTCAGGATATTTCCCATTGTTGTCTATCATCCGTTTATATGTCTGCGTCTGAAAAAGATATTATCTGCTTTGATTATAAATTCCATATTGCAACCACCTTGGTAAACCTAATTACCAAGATATATCATTTTAAATCTGTGTGAAGTTAGTTACAATAAGTAGAATACTATTTATATCAACCCATAAAGTCTCGATATAAGTGAAATATTCTTGACTGGGACGTAAAACACCACTTACTCAAATCAACTCTATATCAACCCATATTTCAAAATGGTTTATGTTCTTTACAGAGTGTTATCTCTCACAGGTTGAACCCCGACCAGGTCTGATCCAAGACTTCAAAGTGGCTAGTGACTGTTTTTTCGCCAAGCACTTGACATTATGAAATGAAAGTCAGGTTTTTTCGTATGGGAACTTAAAATAAATGAGGTCCTGTGTTCACAGTAGGCATGACATGATAAAGAACTCTGCTGTATAATACCATCAGAGCAATGCACGGTCAAAATTTCTGCAATTCGCCTATAGCTGGCAATGTCTCAATATAAGTAAAATATTCTTGACTGTAAACATTAAACACCATTTCTCACAATTGAGTTAAATATGTAAAAAATACTGAATGCAGTTGAGTCTAGGTCTGATATGACAAAAAATTCTAGAGTTGTGGATTGATGGGCAAGTGGTGATCCAATCTGATCTGATCCAACTCACAAATCAAATTAAATATTTTCATATTGAACCACATATCAGCTTATAAGAAATTAACAAGAAAGAATTCAACAATAAATTTATGCTAGTTTTACAAGTTGAAGGTAGGCTTTGATTCAGTGATATCAGTCACCAACAAATTTTGTGAATCAAGTTCTGAATACATGTACTTGTAAAAAGATAAACCTGCTATAAAGACTTGCCCAATATAAAGACCACCTGAAAACTTGTGAAAAGACAAACCTGCTTATAAAGACCCACCCTTTATAAAGACCACCTGCTCATCAGGACCATTGTTTTTAAGATCCCTTTGCTTCAAAGATCAACCAAAAATAACCTTTATATAAAAGACCTCCTATCTTCAAGTCCATATTTGTTAGTTCCCATGGGTGGTCTTTATATACAGGTTTTACTCTACTTATATTCTTTTAACAGAAATGTCTCAATGAAGACATTTCTATAACTGGCTCATTATACATCTCCAATAAAACTGAAGATGTTAAGATGTATATGTTCTATTTTATGTTTTTTTTCAAAAGCATTGATTATAGGTAGTATATCAAGTACATGTGTAGTTGTCATTTCTGTTTATTTTTGAAACTGGCTTTTTAACTCCTTCGCTGATCTAAGAACTGATATCAATCCTTAGTAATGTTCTGTAAAATTTGACAGATTAACTCAAATTCACTTTGTACTTATGTTTAAGTACAAATTCATTAACCTTGGATACATTTAACAGGTGATATAGTATTGAAAAAACATACATGTACCGTAATTCATCTGATAAATGTACCTCACACAGATTGATGCATTTGACAGGTGAAAGTGTATCAAAAAACATACATGTACCATAAATCATCTGATAAATGTACCTCACACAGATAGATGCATTTGACAGGTGAAAGTGTATCGAAAAAACATACATGTACCGTAATTCATCTGATCAATGTGCCTCACACAGATGGATGCATTTGACAGGTGAAAGGTAAAAGTGTATTGAAAGTTCATATATACACTGTATACCATTATTAATCTGATAAATGTGCCGTACACATAAATTATAATAACTACAATATTGAAAGTAATTGGTTTCCTTGCTGATTTCTGGTTATTATTATGATAACTACAGTATTCTAAGTCATTGGTATCCCTGCTGATTTCTATGGTTGGGGAGTGAGGTGATTGATGAAATAATTACAATATTCACTCTGCTGATTTTTTGGTGGGGGAGTAGGGGTGATTATAATGGTAACTACAATAATCAAAGTCATCTCTGTTGATTTTTTTGGTGGGGAAGTAGGGGTGATTACTATGATAACTACAATAATCAAAGTCATCTCTGTTGATTTTTTTGGTGGGGAAGTAGGGGTGATTACTATGATAACTACAATAATCAAAGTCATCTCTGTTGATTTTTTTGGTGGGGAAGTAGGGGTGATTACTATGATAACTACAATAATCAAAGTCATCTCTCGTGATTTTTTTGGTGGGGAAGTAGGGGTGATTACTATGATAACTACAATAATCAAAGTCAGCTCTGTTGATTTTTTTGGTGGGGGAGTAGGGTGATTACATTGATAACTACAATAATCAAAGTAATTGGTTTCCCTGCTGATTTTTTTTGGTGGGGGAGTAGCGGTGATTATTATAATAACTACACAATAATCAAAGTCATCTCTGTTGATTTTTTGGTGGGGGAGTTGGGGTGATTACAATGATAACTACAATAATCAAAGTCATTGGTATCCCTGCTGATTTTTCTGGTGGGGGAGTAGGGGTGATTATTATGATAACTACAATATTCAAAGTCATTGGTATCCCTGCTGATTTTCTCTGATCACAATTGATTAGATCTGCCAGTCTTACATTTTGTATACAAGAGTTAACATGGAACATCTGTACCTAACTTAATGTTAAACACTTTTCATTTTAAAGACTTGACAAGTCAAAATGAACAGAAAAGTCTAACTGGCACACTTCTCTAATAAATTTGTATAAACTACTTTTCCATGTTTATGAGATAAGATAAATGTTTTGATAGTTGTAAGGTTTCCGATCCCCCCTTTACAAGTTTTTATGGGGGGGACTGGAGGAGAAAATGAAAGGTCAAAGTTGAAATTTGCAAGAGAGAAGAAGATAAGGATTTACAGAAAAACTAAGACTTAAGCAATGTTAATATCAGTTTTGAATTTGAAATCATAGGTGGTTGTTTTTTATGTTTATCATCTGTTTGGGACACCCATCCCGACCCCCTTCTCCACCCCCATCTTTTGAAGTTAAATTTGAAAATGGATCTTTCTGTAATATAAGCAGAATTTGAATCATGATTTGTTTATATTTTGTACTATTTGTCAGTAAAAACTTACCAGCTGTCATCCAGAATGATAAAATGATTGAAAACTGTGTTAGAATTTACAGGGGAAAATTTCTTCAAAACTAGGTGAATTACTATGCCAAATGGGAGCCCTAAAGTTTTTTTTACTATCTGTCCATCTGTGTCTGTCTGTGTTTCATTCTATTTGTAATATGTTGGTTTTTGCACAAAAACTTCAGTTGGTTTAAATAGGATCTAACCTAGGCCATGAGACCCTAAAAACTGATACCCTGTGTCATGGCAGACATGGAATGTTAAAGAACCCTCTCTGCACATTGCCCTAAGTGCTCTGCAAAGGTAAAAATTCCTGACATTCTTTTATAGCTGGTGACATCTCAATTTAAGTGAAATATTCTTGACTGGAATGTAATAGCCCATTAAATCAATCAATCAATTAGTGATTTTATTGATAAAAAGTGTGTACATCTTGGAAAAAATGACACCTTCTAAAAGTGATTGATTTAATTGGGTTTTGCAGTCCCAGTCAAGAAATTTCACTTACATTGAGATGTCACCACCTGTAGATGAAGTGGCTGAAATTTTTACCTTTGCAGTGCACTTAGGGCAATGTGCAGGGAGTGTTCTTTAATGTGCCATGCTTGCTGTGACGCAGGACATCGGTTTTTAAGGTCTCATCCAAAGAACCCAGTGACTTTCATTTCACTGAAATGTTCATTTTTTATGTTAAGTGCTTAACAAAATTAAAAAAAAAAAAAAAAAAAAAAAACAAAAGTCACTACCTATTTCAAATCTTGGTCAGACCAAGTAGGGGTTCGAACCCCTGATCTCCCACATATGAAGTGAACACTTTACAGAGTTCTAAAACGTGAAATGAATGAAAGGAACATTAGATATTTAACTAGAGTTGTCTAGACATAACCAACAAAAACAAAAAAGCCTACCTTGACCCTCCAGATGTTAAATGGCAATTTATAGTGCTAGCACACTCACCAAGCCATCAGTGTTTGGAATTTGTAACAACACAAACCACAAAAATGAGGCTGCCAAGAAAAATCTGGTCCAAAAACACATTTATAATATGGCTTTTCTTTTGTTTGAAGTTGAACACTACCAAATATCCCTTACATCTTTCAGGTAAAATTACTTAAGTACATGTAAATTAATAATACATGTACTTCTTTTTGTATTCGTCGAGATTTGAAAGAAAAATGACATCATCTCTTTATTAATTTTAATCTTCTCATTAAATTAAATTGGCTTTGATTTTTTATAAATCTTATGATAACTCATTTTGATGTCCATTATCAAAATCTAGGTCCTTGAGAAAGAGAGATTTATATAGATGTATATATGAAACAGAAATTTATGTATTAATTTATATTTTGAAAAAAAAAGAAGAAAAAAAAAAGAAAAGAAAAACATATATAGTTCTCTATCTATTACAAGTTTTTGTAAGTTTCAGCTAAGTGGATTACAGTGATTAAAAACTATAAGAAAAACCATGCCATATTTTCCTCATTAATTCACAATTATGAAACTGATTTAATTGAAATTATTCCCTTTAAAATTAGCTTTTGATGGCTTTTTCATGTCTAATTAAAGAGTTCTTAATTTATTTAGCAATGTTAAGTTTATAGATGTAATTGCTACTTGGACTACTTTTTATCTTGGAGAAGTAATATTTGCAATATATCCCTGTCTTAAATTTGTAATTTCTAGGTAAGTGCAGTTGAAGATTTATCTCTGACAATCTTTAGTTAAAATCTTATTTCATAAGCCAAAAAAAAAAATACGGTAAATAGACAAACAAATTAACAAATAAATAAATAAATAAATAAATAAATAAAGGGGAAAAGTAAAATTTAAAAAGAATTTTGTTTTTAATATTTCTTTCTATCTCTTTTTCTTTCTTTCTTTCCTTCATTTTTTCTTTCTATTTTTTTTTCTTTTTTTCTTTCCTTTTTATAGTAAAATAGTAGTGTATTTTTGAAAACAAGAAACTTTTTTAAAATTATAGTCTGTGAAGAAGACTGGTTTTTTTTTTATATCTTTATGTTAAAAGAAAACTAATGATTTTTCTTTATGACATCAAAAGTATACATTGTTCATGAAGTTAAGAGAGTTCCAGTAAATTATAACCAGAAATACTGCCAAAAACACAAATATATACCTACAACATATAAAATCCAGAGATTCAGAGAGAAGCAGGGAATTTTTAAGAGAGCAATAAATTACAGTAAATAAGTGAGATGACCAGGGGTCAGTGAGTAAGCAGTCGTAAAAAATGCATTAAAACAACAGCATCTAGGCAGTTACTCATTTAAGAACAACATGTAAAACATGCCTTCCTGTTATTTCACATGTAAACATAGTGTCAATATTTACTTAAGGTATCTTTTATCTGAAACAGAAACTGTAGCCAAAATTTATGTACCTAGAAAAAAATTTGGATGAAAAATAAACACCCTCTCCCCCATTTTATCAACTTCACAAAAAAGAATTTATCACCAAAAAAGAAAGCTTTTTTTAAATTGTAAAGTGGCTAGTTTTATTTACTGTTACAAATGGACAGCACAGGTTCAATTTCAGGTAGCATCCATCTTAGAGGTTCTTCCAATCAACTGTACCCTATGTCATGGTTGGAGAATCTCTTTGGACATTCTTGTCCTTAGCAAATTACATTAATTTGACATCATATAAAGCTGGTAGCATATAGATATAAGTGTGGACCGTAAGACACTGTTCATGCATTTTCATATTTAACTGGTGGCATTTTGATAAAATTATTGAGTAAAATCAATCACATGTCAAAACATTTCTGCATAACTGGTAACATCTTAATATCAGTGTGAAATTTTAATGAATGAATTTCTGCAACTTTATCATGTATACCCAGTAACTGGCAGCATCTCAATATATGTGTGGACTGTAAAATAATATTATTGAATTACATATCATATAAACTTTATCATGGATAACTGGTAGCATCTCAATAAAAGTACAGACTGTTTAACACCACCATAATCAATCAATCAATCAATCAATCAATCACTTGTCAGATAATGAGTAGATAAGCGAGCCAAACCAGCGAGACCTATGGGTCCTGTCAAGTTCAAGATAATTTGATATAAACACACTTTTTCGTATATAAAACTGGTCGGATTAGATAAAATTAGATAAAAATTATCAAGGCTAACAAATACATGTAATTTATAGGACTTATCATATTGCACGTTGCCGTTATTTATTTAAATTTGTTAAGGTTTGGATATTAAATTTTTATTAAATTATAAATCAGGAAAATATTCCATGTAATGAAATGCTTAAGGTTTTAATTCTTTTAAAATAGGTTTTGTTCTGATTATTTGTAAAAGAAAATGATAATTAAAATAAATAAATAACTTAATTAATTAATTAATTAACAAATTTTTCAGTATAATGCTTTGACAAGTAGATTCAGTATTAGTCTTATATTTATTGTATTCAGAATGTATCTTTTTTATTTCTCTATAGGTAATATCAACTAATCAGTACAATTCAATTTTGTTGGGCTACCTAAACACTTTCCTATGACATTTTTCTTCCTATCTGCAAACTAAGAATCTGAATATTAGGAAAGCAAAACCGTAATAATAACACTGTGTCTACTAAAACAAAACAGAAGGATCATTAACTATCCTGGTATCATTAGTGTTTTAAATTAATAAACCTAACAGGAAAAATGTGTGTTAATACAAACGCTTTAATTACCCCAACAAAACATAAAGATGATTCCAGCTACACAGTGGACTTATTTAGGGTAAATATAGGTATTTCCAGAGAGAGAAAGTGTGGAGTGTGTTTTCACTTCGGAATTTATGTATGATGTATTTGTTAAATTAGTTGTCAGGTATTACATTGCTTTTGGACATTATTGTGTGTTTAGAAAAATTGTATCTATGATAGACATCTAAGTAACTCTGTGTTGAATTGATTTAGACCATAATAGACAGGTAGAGAATGCAACACTACTGTATTATCTGAAGGTGTATTGTAAAATGTGGGCTTGCACATGGGATCTGGATTTGAGTTGAGTTGAGTAATGGTGTTTAACATCCCAGTCAGAAATATTTCACGTATATATCGAGACATCACCAGCTATAGGTGAAATTGCCGAAATTTTGCCCGTGCTTTGTGCTGATGGCATTATACAGCAGGGTTCTTTATCGTGCCATGCCTAACGTGACACGGAACTCATTTATTTTAAGTTCCCATCTGAAAGAACCATGACTTTCATTTCATAATGCTGAGTGCTTGGCGAAAAGACAGTCACTACCCACTTTCAAGTCTTGGGTCAGACTCAGTCTGGGTTCAAACCCACGACCTCCCACTTACAGAGGGAGCACTCTACCAACTGAGCTATCACAGTGGTTGGATCTGGATTTGATTGATTGTTTAGTTGGAAGTGATTGAAATAGTGTTAAACACACCAGTCTTGATTTTTTCACTAATAAAGAGGTGGTACATGTTAAAATGATTAAAGATAAGCTTTAGTGGATTTTAAACCATTTAAAAACATGTAACCCTTTCCTCTACTCTTTAAACATTTTGGCCAACAAGATTCCAGGCCTAGCTGCTCAGAGCTTACGTTGATAATCAAAATTATGATTAGTGATTTAATGAAAGTTTAATTAATTGATGATTAATCTTAATGATGCTTTCTTCAACTAAGCCCTGGCTTGACTGGTTTGTGTTCTAGACCAGATTTCTTATACTGAGACATTGCCAGCTGTAGGTAATTTTTTTTTACATATGCCGGTAATATAGGCCTTGCCTATGACCATGATCAAGATGGTAGGCTGTTGTTTGGGTTTCTTTTATAATTCCAGATGCTGTAAACCCAGTTTTAGGTCTGACTTACCCTTTGCAGTGTATTGATTCATTAAAAAACAAATTTCATAATCATAACCATTATTAGGTTTTTGAAAAAAAGCATAAACTGGTCTGATTCCATTGTGTAAAATCCAGTCTATATTTTACTGTATGCCATATCTACAATGTGTGTTTATAACATTGGCTCACATTTCTTGTTTTCCTCTTAATGGTTGTTGATGGTATAAAAAATATTGTTTCCTTAAAATAAACACCTATAATAATTGATAACTAAAATCTGTGTGTCATTATAATTTTTTTGTGGTTGATGCTATTGTATTGATGACCTTGACGAAAATTACAAATTTGGATTCAAACTGTATAACATATGATTCCCATAACATTTATTCAGAACAACTATTTCATTTGTATAGGTGTGTGGTTATCATTTTTGTGGGGTACTAGTAGTCCTCAGACCACCTTGGACCTAAATTGTTCAAAAAAAAAAAAAAAAAAAAAAAAAAAAAAAAAAAAAAAAGTGGACATTAATTGATTTGTGCATTTACTCATTTCTGCAGATCAGGAAATTTTTATGCCAGTTAATTTTTGCAAGAATCATTAATCCATCCAAAAGTTACCCATTCTATCTATTGCTTTTCTGCTAACACCCTTTTATTTTTTCATCATCTTAGTAAATTGGAGCCATCTGGAATATAATGCATGTCCTAAGGACATACTAAGGCTAAGGATCAAACGAAAAAAACTTGGTTCTCCTAAAGTCTTATACATTTGTAAATGAAACTTTATGTACAATACTAGGAAGACCATGTGTTCAATAAAACATTAGGATGCTGTGACCTACTTTTACGATTAAGTTAATGTTTTCCAAAATTTTTACTTCATTTATATGACTGATGTTTGTGGCTACATCTTTGGAAGGGGCTTATAAGAAATTTAAAAATAGATCATTATGACCTAATCTTAATCAATGTGTGACAGTTCTTGATTATTTCAATAATTGATTTGCGCATTTACTCATTTCTGCAGATCAGGAAATTTTTATGCCAGTTAATTTTTGCGAGAATCATTAATCCATCCAAAAGTTACCCATTCTGTCCCTTGCTTTTCTGCTAACACCCTTTTAGTTTTTCACCATCTTAGTAGATTGGAGCCATTCAGAAAAATAATGCATGTCCTAAGGACATACCTGGGTTTAGGACTAAACCTAAAAAAACCTTGGTCCTTCTAAAGTCCTATGTAAGACCTTTAAGAGCAAATGTTATAAGTTACAACAAGCCCCATAGGTTCAAAATTATATTTCATAATGATAGGTCCAGGACTTTTTGCCTTTTTTTTTTTGGTAGGTCCAAAATTAAGATAGGCAGGTCCCATATCAGCACTGAAAGGTCCTATGTGCACCAAAATCGAAAAAAACTTATGTTGATCAACTTTGTCTGTATTCTTGATTAATCAGATAAATCACATACAACTTACGCAATGTAAAATAAAAAGTTCCAGACCTCAGACCCAGGAATTTTGAACCCCTGTACCCAATCTGTCCTGCCTTCTGGAAAGTCAATTGGATAATTCATTGGCATTGTTTTTTATTGTAAAAATGACAAGTAGTATTAACTCCAACTCCACCACCAAAAATGTAAAAGTGTACTGTAATTAAATCATTGAAAATCAAACTCTGAAAAACTGAAATTGTATCTTATACTGAACTTTGTTGTTTGTATCAGTGCTATTTGTATTAGTGGGTGTATTGTTGGTATTTATTCAGCCTGTAAAGACTGAAAACCTGTCTAATCTGAATGAAATCAGAAGGTGTTCAGTTTAGAAGGGTTTAACTTTAGTATGCTTCTTTCTCCAGAAGGTACAAGTTTATAAATATATATAAAAAATATAATATTAAAACAATCAGAGAAGTGGGTTTTTTTTTCAAACATTAGTGCTTCTGAGTCAGTCTGAATAACATAGAATTTCTGACACTCAGATTATTGCCAAGAATTAACATCTTAGGTCATTACATGCTATATACCATGTGTACAGTATAGATATGTAATACAAAAACATAGTTGATTGTTGTCATTAAAGATGATGAGAAGGAAATATCATAAACACACAGGACAAGGTTGTCTGTTTGTTGGAATTGCTAAATCTTCATTGATTGAGCACTGCTAGTAGCCAATTAGTATACCCTTTTAAAAGTGAATTCCTTAATGATAGATACTACATCTTCATTATCCACATGGCTTTTTCATTTGGTTGTAAATTATACTTGTTTTAAACCTCAAAGAAGATTTACCAGTATATATATATATATATATATATATCAGAGAGTTTGATGTTTGCAGGTGTACTTTAAAGATTACCAAATCTCATTTTTCTACCATATTCACATGTTATTAAATCATTATCAGTAAAATTGTGTCATTTTGGGGTCAGGCAACATCAAGGGCAGTAACTCTGATGTTATTTAAGGAATTATACTTTTAGTCTACGACTTTTTCACTTAAAAGTATAAAAAAAAATATAAGAAAAATCATACTTCATATATTTGAGTGATGTTTGGTTTGTAGCTACATCTTTGAAAGGGGCTTATAAGAAATTGAAAAGAAGGTAATTGTGACCTAATCTTGTCAATTTGGGACTTTTATTTAAGAATTTAGAATGTCCACCTAAAGAATAGGTGCTTATGGTCTCAAAACCTGGCATTGTCCTACATAGGACTTAAGAATTTGAGATAATTTTTCCTGGTCTGGTGCTTGGCATTAGGACAACTTATTCACTGGTTTACCTGGTGCCAGGATAACGTGACTGGGGGATGGTATTCTTGCCTGTGGCATACTGTCTCTTTGAGCTAGCACCTCAACAAAAAGTTGTTCACACACACACACACACACACACACACACACACACACACACACACACACACTTGTTCTTATATTAATCCTTACAGATAAATAAATTATCTCTCATCGCATATATCTGAAAAATTGCTGATGTGATGTTAAACAAGACAGCAAACAACCAACCCTTAATAATAAATTTCCTGAACGCAAACACAAAATCATTTTGCAAATACATTGTATTATTTATACCAAAAAAAAAGTTGTTTTACATTTCAGGACAGACACACAATGACAAAACTATCTACAGTTTGTTTTATAATATTTTACCATTTTATTATCTGTAAACGCTCTCAGTCCAAGGCCTCTTCTCTTTCAAGTCCTCACAGGGATTAGCCTATGTATTCCTTCTTTTTAAATAGCAGTCTAAAGAGGATTGCGAAGAGTTTTGTATGTTCAGTTATACCAAAACTTTTTCATCTCCATTTGTTCCTAAAAAAATAAAGCAAATTCCATTTTAATTGTTCATAATGAAAAATAATCAACGTACCATCACTTGAAAGTCTCTTTTTGTGTTTTGCAGTGCTCAGCTGTTAGTATTTATTAATAATAATTTTGACAAACTTTGGTTGGTCAAACCTGTTATGAGATCATATCACCTTTGTTTGCATATTAAGCTAGGAGTGAACCAATAAAATGGTCTTCATGAAAAAAAAAAATTAACTTTTTAATATAAAACACACAAAGGTCAAAATATAGGTCATGAAATCAAAAATTAATTTGGTACTTAGGTAAACAAATTTTACTAGTAGGGCAACATTGTTTAAGGTTTTCCAAGGAGAGAATATTAATATTATTTTGTTCAAAAATCAAATTTATGACTTGTCTAATTTCAAAGTTACAACATGTTTAATGACAAAATAGGAAACCCAGACCATTCAGTATTTTAGGTGCTAAGTAAATTATAAGTATTTCCAATGTCAGTATCAAGGCCTTTGTTTCAGTTCTTAAAAAAGTTGTCAGGGGCATTGCTTACTATCAGGCAACCAAGGCCAATGCCTCAATAAAAATCAGATAGTATTTTTGTAAAATTCTTTACAGAAACAAGAAGAAAGTAGAAAAGAATGAAAAATATTTTAAAATTAACAAATTCTTCTGTTTTACAGACTTGATAATTCGAATGGTCTTAGCAAATATTATATTAAATAATATTGTCACCGAAATGCACCATTTAACACCTTTTTTTCTGCAATTTTTTTCCAAGGGATCATCCAAAGGAACCTCCTAGATTTGAAGCACCTTTGGGCTTTTATTATTTGCCTCAGTTGTAATTGGTTTCTATCTACGTCCCTAGTAGTGTACCCCCAAATGTTTGACTTTTGTCATTTAATTGTAAGTTCAGTAAAACAGCTGTTATTTACTTTATTTCTTTGCTGATTCAGCATAAACAACATCTAATCAATCAAGAAAATAACAACAAGTAAAAATTTGGCAGTATGTGAGGTGAAAAAAAAAATTAATCACTTTTTGACATTTTTTCAAAAATTTGGAATTAGTCTCGAAATGTTTTTGGTTATGTCAAAAATAGAAAATAATTCATTTTTTGTAAGTATTTTGGCAAAGATTGTTAAAAAATCTGCTAAACACCTATTTGTTAGCTTGTAATATTTATAGTTCATAAATAATTCAAAAAGATATGAAATCTTGAACCTTCAACAAAAATCCACTTTACCAAAATGGTTTCAGCATGTTCAACTGATTAATAACTTAATGAATTCATTTGTATGAGGAATGTTTTCAAACAGTAGTCACATTTTTTACAGAATGATAGCTAAGATCATCTACTTTGATTTGGTAATGAGAACAGATCTTTCTTTTCTTTTTTCTTTATTATTTTTTTTTTCTTTTTCTTTATTTTTTCTTTATTTTTTTTTTTCATAATATATTGACTGTGGTAAATCTTCAAACCTGTTACAACATAAAGATGAATTTTTTTTTACTTTGTATTTTCTATATCTGTAAAAGATGGTATGGCCTTGTTGATTTTTTTTTCTCGACTAGTCTGCAAACTAATAGCTCAGAGTCTGATATTTGCATTCGTTGTTAATTTTCTGCAACATAAAGCTGACGGTAAATCTGAGATAGAGTGATAATGCAAGTCTGTTTTTGAGAATATTGGCCATAAATTTAATTTTGCAAAGTTTTTGAATGCAGGAAAATTATTCATGAGAGAAAGTAAAATGTAGCTTTAGATTACGGTATATTAGATAAAAAGAGTCTTACACAAGGTGTGACTGTGAGATCATTTTTTCTGGACTTGGTCATTCACAGAATTATCCCATCCTCAGAAATAAGATCATTTTGTCAACATCTATGTGTAGAAAAATATTTTCCATACTCAATGTGGTAGGTTAAATTTCAAATAAGCAAATCATCTAAAAGTCAGCTTCCTTTTTAAAAACACAGGCTTCTTGTTACACTATTGAACAAGTGCATGTAAAATGAAAAAATGGGTAAGGTTTTGATACCTGTTTTATTTTAAAAAAAAAAACAAACAAACAAACAAACAAAAAACTGGGGTTTTTTTAACACTTGGCCTACTGAGGCAGTTAATTCCCCTCATGTAGGGATTGATACTACTTTCTCAAGCAGTTGATACAACTTCCTGTAGGGATTGATACTACTTCCTGTAGGGATTGATGCTACTTCTTGTAGGGATTAAAACTAATTCTTGTAGGGGGTTGACATAACTTCCTGTAGGGATTGATACTTCTTCCTGAAGCAGTTGATATAACTTTCTGTAGAGGTTGATACTTCTTCCTGTAGGGGTTGATACTGTTTCCTGAAGGGATTGAGATTACTTCCTGTAGGGGTTTATATTACTTCCTGTAATGGTTGATACCTCCTCCTCTAAGGGTTGATACTTCTTTCTGTTGGGGTTGATACTGTTTCCTGTAGGGGTTTAGACTGTTTTTTGTTAGAAATAGAAAGGGTTTTATTCTAATTGTCCAACTTACAGGAGAGTTTATTAAAATACACTAAAAGTGAAAAAATATATCTACTGCCTATCCAAAGTCAAAATTTTAGTTCAGTTTCATGAAACTCGGCACAAAATGATTTTTACAATCTATTAATATAGTGTACATGAACTTAAACATGCACTTTTAAAGGTCAAGGTCATGGATGGTGTATTTTGAAAAAAAAACTTTCAGGTCATATTTATTGCATGGGTTTGGGGGTATAAATACCATAGGAGAATTCTAGTTAATTATTTTTGTTTAAAACAATGTTCAAACATGTGGAGTGGAGATGGGGTATTTGAAACTCTTATATATATATATATATGATGTTAGGTTCCCCGGTAGATGATAAAATCTATGTCAAGCAATGTACCATACTCATAAAACCAATAACAATGTGTATGTAAAGAATAACCTGTCTACAGATGGGATTTATTTATTTTTCTTCATGGCTTTTGTCCAAAAATTGATTCGCTGACAAATTTCAAAAACAATTTTTAAAGATGTTTACCAGCATTCTCTGATTGAACCAAGCTAATGCAAAAAACAGGAGTTATGTCGATTCTAAAAACAAAAGGAGGGGGGGGGGGGTTTATTGGTATAATTTTAAGGTAAATTTGTGTCATATTTGGCAAGGTTACAAGATCAATTCTGTTCACTATTTTCAATTCTTTTGAAGAATAGGCACTTAGCATTTGGTATAATATTTTAGCCAGTCACACTGCAGTTTTAGCATTTGGTATAATATTTTAGCCAGTCACACTGCAGTTTTAGCATTTGGTATAATATTTTAGCCAGTCACACTGCAGTTTTAGCATTTGGTATAATATTTTAGCCAGTCACACTGCAGTTTTAGCATTTGGTATAATATTTTAGCCAGTCACACTGCAGTTTTAGCATTTGGTATAATATTTTAGCCAGTCACACTGCAGTTTTAGCATTTGGTATAATATTTTAGCCAGTCACACTGCAGTTTTAGCATTTGGTATAATATTTTAGCCAGTCACACTGCAGTTTTAGCATTTGGTATAATATTTTAGCCAGTCACACTGCAGTTTTAGCATTTGGTATAATATTTTAGCCAGTCACACTGCAGTTTTAGCATTTGGTATAATATTTTAGCCAGTCCACACTGCAGTTTTAGCATTTGGTATAATATTTTAGCCAGTCACACTGCAGTTTTAGCATTTGGTATAATATTTTAGCCAGTCACACTGCAGTTTTAGCATTTGGTATAATATTTTAGCCAGTCACACTGCAGTTTTAGCATTTGGTATAATATTTTAGCCAGTCACACTGCAGTTTTAGCATTTGGTATAATATTTTAGCCAGTCACACTGCAGTTTTAACATTTGGTATAATATTTTAGCCAGTCACACTGCAGTTTTAGCATTTGGTATAATATTTAAGCCAGTCACACTGCTATTTTTTGTTGTTCTGTTTTCTTTTGAACTTATAGAGTTCCTAAAGTTTAAAGTTTGATAGTTAAAGATGATTTCTTCTTAAGCTATATAAAAACTCTTAAGTGGCTATATATAATAAGTACTTTGTGTTTTTATTGCGAGTTTCTTTTTATCTTAAAAAAAAAAAAAGTAATTATATTTTGATGAAAACAAATTCTGTTACTGTTTGATAAATCTATGCAGATGGAACAAAAAATATTAAATAATCATTTATTTTTACATAAAAGTATTCTCTTATGTTTGTATCCATTACATTTACATTTGCATATAAATTTTCATCTTGTAACAAGTGGTTTAACTGTTATCTTGATCCTTTGTTACAAGTTAATATGAATTTATGAAACAATTGTTCATTCACAAAATGTTTTTTTTCATAAAGATCTTTTTTTAGAGTGAAATAAAGTGATTTACTCCACAGTCAAGATAATGGCAAAGTTTTGACTTGTGTTAAGGTGGTAGGTTCTCGGATAATATAGGAAACCAGAGTGCCATAAAAAAACTGAACTTTGGCAAGTGAACTGAGAAATGTTTTAGGAATTGCCTAAAATAAATTTAAATTTGAAATAGTATGAGAGAGAGTTTAAGGAATTTTTGTCACAAAGGTCCATTCAAGATGTTTGAAAATAATTTTTTGCAATATGCCAAATGTTAGCTTCGAAATACTGTAGTGAAACCTCTCACAACTGAGCATTCAATAAACCGAACCTGACAAATCTGTAGTCTGTACTTCACTATATTTCATGTCATTTTGTTTATGTTAAATGAACCCCTTAAAAACACACCTTCTCTCTGAAATGAACAGGTCTGCAAATTCATGCTGTCAAATTCACTCTTCCTTGTCTAAAATTAAGTTAACAGACTGACAACTCAATGAAATATTCATCTAAATATTTGAGAAATATTTCTTGATAATTATTAAAAGACAAAAAGACAACAAACCAGATTTATAAAGATTATCAAAAATATTTCAGGTATTACATTGGTTTAAGTGATAGTTTATGGCCAAGCCCGAAGACTATTACTCAAATTCATGTAATTTATAATTTGTTGCATACCGCATTTCTGTCAGCATTTTATTTCTTTTGTTTTGATGATTTGAACTTTATGTCACTAAATTTCTTATAAAACACCTTGAATTAAACACAAATTTTTAAAAATTTTATTACAGTGTGCAAATATTTGAAATACAATCCTTTTAACCCCACATTGTTCTAGACCTGATGACCGTGTATCATTTAAATTAGAATGCTGTCAAGTATTTTTCATGGGATAAATATAGATATTATTGCCCTGGTAGGTTGTACCTTGTTGTTATTTTGAGAATTTTAATTGGTTAAACCCACGATGATTAATAAGCATGAAATAAAACGTGTTTTGTTGAGCATTTTAATTTATAAAATAATATTAAGATTATGAACCAAAACTTTATCACATGTAAGAAATTTTGCAAGTGTTTCTGACAATGTCCTCCCATAAATAAATTTTTATACTTGCTGATATTGAGATGGCCCTTTAACACAACAGATATAAATTGTGAGATGGTCCATATTTATACAAGTTGATGATGATGAGGCTGTGTTATCATTGTGAAGTATCTCTATACCTTTCCCTATAACAGTTGATGAATTTAGCACATGTCACAGGGTATTATGTGTTTTAGAGCAGGATATTTCTGTACACATTTTTACTACCACTTCGTCTGTTATCAAGGGTTTTTTTTTCTCAATTTCTAAAAAAGATGTTTTTTTTTATTAAGATTTCAATACCCTATATTTCCTTTGGGATTATAATTTGGTTTTTAGTATATGCTGTAAGTCTCCTCGGTATATTAGATGTTGGAAGATTTTCATTTCTAAAATCAGAACTTGATTACAATTACAAAGATAGATGGAATAAGGTTATTGGCACACTTTGAGTGAGAAATCTAAAATATGACTTTTGACTGATGTTTTTTATATTTCTTCAGATAATATTATAAAATGTTATATATATATATATATATATATATATATATATATATATATATATATATATATATACTTTAGATTCATTATTTCCAACTGTTTGGCTTATATATTTTTTATGTATCAAACTTTTCAGTCTTAGTGTTACTGATGAGGAATTACTTTCCGAAATGTGCACATCTGCACATCAAAATTTAACTGGAATTTGTATTATATATATATATATATATATATATATATATATATATATATATATATATATATATATATAGGAGTAATGGTGTTTTACGCCCCAGTCAAGATTCTTTCACTTATTTCGAGGCGGTCAGTTCAGGGATGGTGGAGGAAACCAGAGTGCCTGGAGAAAACCACAGACCTTCAGCAAGCCAACTGACAAACTTTCTCACACTACGGTTCTGTCCTGAGTGGGATTCGAAACCTAGGTGCTGTGATCCTTAAGCGTGCACTTTAGACCACCTCGGCCACTATCTTTAGAAGATAGAAGATTATCAAGTTGCCTTATTTAGATATAATTACTTTTTTAATCATTTTTTCTTTCTTTTTTTTTTTTTTAATTTTTATTTTATTTTATTTTTTTTCTATCTAAAACTTTCTACAATGAACTTTCTATCGAAAATCTCTGTCCTTGAATCCTTGATTACAAAGTATTCCAAAAAAAAAAAAATTTTTAAAAGCATTGAATTTTTTTTAATGATTTAAATGTTTTAATTTTTTTAAATACAGTTGACTTCAAAAGAATTCTGTAAAATGAAAGTAATTTTAGCAGTTTTTCAAAAAGGGTGCACAACCCCTGGATTTCTGTGTGAAACATTTGGAAAATGTTACGTTGCAAATTTCAGGAAAATTGTTTTCTTTAAGAAGAAAATGTCAACTTATTGGAGTCCATATCCTATTGAAAGAATTGTTTAAAACATTTGTTTTGGTGAAGCCTGGTGTATTTTTGCAAACCCCTTTTAAACAGCTTATATCTAAAAAAAGAGAGAGAGAGAGAGATAAAAATTTCCAAAAATATTTAATCAGGTTAAAAATCATTTCAAAAGTTAATAAATCTAATGCATTTTTATTTTTGATAAAATAGATAACTATGTACTTTCACGCCAGAGAGAGTCTGTATTTTTGCATTTAATTTCACAAGTGTGTTATCTACCATGGAGAGTGTGTATATATATATATATATATATATATATATATATATATATATATATATATATATATATATATATATATGTATGTATATATATAAGTGAAGATGTGATAATTTTATGAAATTTTACAGCTGTTTTTAATCTGTCAAAATTTTAAAATTATCAGCATCTGGTTATTATATTTGAAAAGATTAAAAGTTGGTTTTCCTTTAAATTTTATTAAATCATATCATCCCAGTGTCATATTTTATATAACTTAAAGTGAAATGTATATATACCTACACCTATTTCTATCTGAAGAAATCATATGAAATAAAGCAAAATAATCATCATCATCATTCATCATTAACCTGATGATCCAGGCCTTGATTGGTGAGGCCTGGCTGTCCAGTCCGAGAACGAGGTCTCTCTCTCCATACTCGGTGATCAAGTTTCAGCAATTCTTAGAGACTTACGGTCCTGTTTCATAAGGTCAGCCTAGGTCATTTTTGGTCTACCTGGAGCCCGATGACCAGTGACATTCAGTGTACAGATTCTAGATATACATCCCTCTATGTGTGTTATGAATAAATAATGATCATATATGGTAGATTTAAAAAGGGAACATATATATATATATATATATATATATATATATATATATATATATATATATATATATATATATATCTTGACATGAACACAACATCATTACTTACTCCTCTCTAAAATTGAATGGTAAAATATCAGGTGGTATGAGACAAACCCCTACCTAGTTGAATTGAGACTAAGGGCTTTGTAAGAGTAACAAGATTTCTATAAGGTCTTCCAACCTTCCTTATACTCAAGATTAAGCTAGTTTCAGTTTCAGAACTGAACAATGGCCAACTTTTTGGACTAGCCTAATATTTTTTTTCTAAAAATAAGTCTGGAAACATGCTCAAAATATTTAGAGTATGTTGAAAGTGATGACAGGTACTGATGTCTCCTAAATGATTAACAGGCCTAGGTACAGATGTCTCCTAAATGATTGACAGGTACACACCTGTCTAGACCATTTCCTGATTGGCTATCCTCAAAAAGAAATTTACACACATCCTTTACTTTTCAAAGAGAAACCAAAACAAGAAATTTAGATATGCAACAAGTTTGATAATTCTGGTGTCTTTGATGCTGTTAAATTGAAATTATATATATTTTATTTTTATACATGTATATATACTTTGTAAACCTTTATAGAACAGTTTTTGAAATTAGAAATGGATCCGTATTGGACAACATTTCATAGTCTTGCTTTGCCTGATAGTATTGTACACAGAATTTTATAGTACAAATTTTAGCAAATTTGTTTTGTAAGCTTGACCTAAATGGGGTATATGTGTTAATAAATTATTTGTAAAGAGTTCAAACCATTGAATACTACTTTTTGCCCAGAGAAAGAGAATTAATTGATTCTAAATGCCAAAAAAAAGATGGGGTTGTTTTTGTAATGATGATGATATGATAAATAAATAAAAAAAAAAAATAATAAAAGTTTAAAAAATATATAAATAAATAAAAATTTGATATATATATATAAAACAATTAAAAAATAAACAATTTTCTTCATGGATCAATTTAAACTTCATAGTAGTGCAGTTCTTGGTATACATTGGTTCTTCATTTCTTTGTGCATACCAGTAGTTGTGTTTTTTGTACAGCACTCCTTAAACAATCAGGCCACCATACATTTTTATTTTTATGGATGTAATATTCTTTTACTTTTTGTATTGCAGGTTATGCCATCAGGTTTGAAACCAAGTGCACCACCTAAAGATGGAGTATTTGTTTCAGGACTTTATCTTCACAATGCATTATGGGATTCTACCCGTTCAGTATTAATGGGGAATACTGCTGACTCTTCACCAGTTCAAGAAATGCCAGTGATCTGGTTTAAACCAGTTGATATCAGTTCTCCGTCCAAAAAAGAAATAAAATATGAACTTTATAAATGTCCTGTTTACTGTTCTGATGATCCATGTAGCCATGGTGACAAGAATGTAGTGACATTTCTCCATTTGCCAACTTTACAGCATCCCGTAGTTTGGCATCAGCAGCGAGTGTTTATGTCCAGTGCAATAAAGTGTTAGATAGTAAATACCGATGATAATTGCTAGAATACAGACTATCAGGTGCTTCTTGCTCATCAAGGGAGATAATCAATAATGAATTGTAAGAAAAATAGAATTTGATTGAATTCCATAGGGAAAAAATGTCGGAAATAATTTTATAGACTTAAGCAAGTTCACAAAGGGATATCAAAAGAATTCTAGTTTTGTTGGACTTAATCTTTGTTACCTAAACACATTCCAAATGAATTATTTTTGTGTGATTAAGAGTGTAAAAAAAAACTGCTGTTTTTAAAATAACATTTATTTTAGAAATTTCTATTTATTTTGTATTGACATAATTTTATAAATGTGCTTGTTAGCATGCTTGTTATTTTTTAATGTACCTGTTTTCTCATGTGTACCTGTCTTAAAAAGTTTAGAAAAAAACATGTTCTAATTTTTGATAAACTTTCAAATGAGTGCTGTTTATAGCCATTGTATAAAAATGCATGTAAAATATAAAAATGGTTTTAAATCTTCATTGAGTGGATGTGTCAAAAAGTGTTAAGAATGAAGCGGTGTGTGTGTGTGTGTGTGTGTGTGTGTGTGTGTGTGTGTGTGTGTGTGTGTGTGTAAAGAGAGAGAGAGAGAGAGAGAGACTTGGCAAATTAATAAGTCAGTGTTAGAAAAATGATTTCTATATCTTATCTAGAATGCTAGGGTGATTTTGACTCTTGGGGGGAACCTAAAAGTTGAAAATATGAAACTTGTGTAATTGTATAAATTCACTCTTAAATTTATGTGTGCCTTCCACATCTTTAAACTGCTGTGTAGATATATTGATATATATATTTGTTGTTATTTATATATATACTTATTTATTTATAGATTTGTTAAAATTAATTCTTTCGCTGTATATATAATTATTTGGTTTTTGAGACAATGGTAAACATGTGACACCATTTTGTATTAGGTCTACTTCCTATCCCAATCTGTTAATAACCACAAAAATATATTTGAATGGCCCCAGTACAAAATGGTGATATACATTTCCCCATTCCATTAGATCAGTCTGTGATATTGTTTTTTTTTTTAATTGTATGTATACAATGTATAATACATCTCAAAGTAATAAGATGAACACTTATTGTTTAGTTTAAGAAGTAAATAAAAATCTTTTGTTTTGTTACACACATGATTATATTTTTTGTACAGTGATATATTAAATTTGTGCCAAAAATTTTGTATTATTATTTATCATTTATTAATTTTTGGCATTACATCTCCAGAGGAAAGTATGATGAGTCATTGCTGCCATCTTGGTGTCCATAGTTATACCCCACTTCAAAGATGGGGGGTATATAGTGATCATGATGTCCAGTCCTTCCTTCGGACTCCTTCAGTCCATCCAAAATATTTGGTTACCAGATGATGACTCAAAAAGTCTTCAATCCAAATGATTTCATATTTATATGCAGTGCAGTTATGGTTAGAAAAGGAAGGTTCATTTCGCTTTTGGAAAATTTCCCATTTATTGTTCAAGAGTTATGCCCCTTTTTCTGTTATTTCGAAGTTTTACCCATTTCCAGATGATAACTCCAGAACCAGTGTGGTCTGAAGTTTTACCCATTTCCAGACAATAACTCCAGAACCAGTCTGCCAGTTAATTTCATATTGATATAGAAAGCTTATGGTCATGAAAGGAAGGTTCCTTACAATTTTTTAAGATTTCCCATTTATCATTCTGGAGTTATTCCCCTTTTTCTATCCAGTCTGCAAATTGACTTAATATTTATACACAGTGCTAATGGTCAAGAAAGATTCCTTTTACCCATGAAATTTGTGTTATTGTCTGGAAATAGGTAAATCTTCAGAATAACAGAAAAAGACAATTCTTATTCTTAAAATTTATGTATGTACCTGTATATATCTGCGGGTAGTTTCCTGAGGGGGTGGCAGGGGTACAATGCTACAATATTAAAGTCATTAATCTCTAAGAATTCATCTAGGAACAAGTTCATGTATACCTGAGATGTGCAAGTGTGTACATGCACTATGGTCTGCCATGTACTAGCACACATTAGAGCAATTTTTTGTTAAGATGCTAGCTCACCAAGTCAGTATACCATATATCACTCCCCCAGTCCATTATCCTGGCACTGTGTAAACCTTTTGATATGCTCTCCTCCTAATTCCATGTGTCAGGCCAGGAAGCAGTATATTTAGAAATTAAAACTGCAGTGTCAAAAACAAAAATCAAGCTAAATTCAAAATTCAGGTTCAAATACCCAACAAAACAAAAACACAACACAGTACTTGTAAATGACAAGAGCCAAAAACAAGGTATTACAAGGAAAAGACAGCCATTTTGGAGCCAGAACTTCAAAGGATCACTGGAGTCCAGTGGTGTGATTAAAGAACTATTAGAAGGATCCAACCATCATACTTATTTACAACCATTGGTCCATAAATATAACAATATCATAATAAAAATTTGCTACCATCAACTGTCCACTCCATAGTTCACAAAAGGTTTATATTTAAAATAATCTCTATATACTTTGTTAATTTTTTGTAGATATGTTAATGGAATTATTGTCTGGTGTAGTTCCGGTTGAAAGAAACCCATGTTCGTGACATATGCAGAATATTATTTTCATTTTTTCATATTCATATTTTCAAATTTAAAAACGCGCCACATGCCTATTCGGAAACAAACATATAATAACGAAAACCTTTTTAAAAAAATATGTGATACAGTCATACTCAGATATGGCTGTTTGTCACTACATTGCTCCTAGACTAATTTCAAAATTAATTGTTTTAAACCAATCGGAAGCTACATAGATTTTGGAATTCAAAAATATTTTCAAAAGCGAAAAAAATTCCATACAGTAAATGAAAAAATAATAATTGCAACAACTATATTGCGTGGCGTGGAGGCCACCCACCGCACCAGGGCGGATCGAGAATTTTATGAAAGGGGAAGGGAATTTTATTGTGACATCGCGAGCGCCGGTCTCAATTAAAGACCCTTAGCGATTCCAGAACAGGGCACATGACCCAACAAAGGAACCCTAAGCCGAACTATCTGCCTTAAGTTACTTTTCAATATTGCTTTCCTCGTATATCAAAAAAGTAAATTATCGTCGTTAAGGCAGATAGTAGAACATCTGTATTTTTAGCCGAAAAAAACACACACTTTACAATAGCTATAATGCAGCCAAGCACATCGAACCACAACACAGAACGAATAAAATAGAAGCTAGACACAAAATTATGCATATTAAAGCCACTTTCCATAAAATTTCCGTCTTTGGATCACCACTACTGTAGCTGTGTTGATAGAGTGTTCGCTTCGTATGTAGGGGGTCAGGGTTCGAACCCCGGTCGGGTCTGACTTAAAAATAGGTATTGACTGTTCTTTCGCCTAGCACTCGCCACTTAGAAATGAAAGTCACGGGGTCCTACGAAAGAGATCTTAAAAAGTAATGTCCCGTGACACGGTAGGCGTGACACTCTAAGCGCACTGCAAAGGTCAGAATTCTGCCACTTCACCTATAGCTGGTGACGTCTCAATACAGGTGAAATATTCCATTGACTGGGAGAAAATCCAATTATTAAATCAATCAATCCAATTTCGGATGGATTCAGTATTTATGAATTCAACTGCTGTAAAAGCGAGATATTGAAATACGCGCATAAACTGAAAAAAGATTTAACATTAATTATGTTCCTTATAATGTATAAAAATGCTTTGAAACATTAAATTTTTTAAATTTTTTATCTAATTTCCCGCGTTTAAAGTTTTCGCCGTTTGATTTGATTAAAATGATGTTACAGTTGTTGATTGTGACAACGATTTGTGAGTATAATCCAAAGAATTGTATCAGGCTATGCGAATCAGCAGAAAATAGTTTGAAATAGTTAAAAAAAAAATGGATGGATATGATCCAAAGACTTGTGTATATACGGGTATATACAAAACATACAAAATAGTTTAGATTTATTTTCAATCCGTTTTCACAATCATTCCTTAACTAAGATTCACCTTAACTTATATCTGGTAACTTTTTGGCAACCATGTTTAAGGTACTACCATATATCACTTTTTAAAAATTTTTCTTTAAAAAAAATTAAATAAATAAATAAAATAAATAAATAAAATTTTAAAAATCTAAAAAGTGATATATGACATTACTGAAAATATAAAAGTATCTATAAAATTAAAATAAAGAAAATATGCGCAAGTGTTATCTTAAAAATCGATACTATATTGAAAATTTAAAAAAAAAAATAGATTTTTAATCTGCAAGATTTGAGTTATATGAAATCTTGGTTAAAAATAATTTTAAAACTGGAGTCTGGTACACTGACAAGTACTTGTGTATTGTGTACAAATAGTCTTTTTGTAGCTTCACGGTCAGAGAATAAAATACATTACTTGACAATCTGGCTAAAAAGGAAAAACGGCGAGGCCAGAACATCCGGTACCCTCAAAATGTTAGAACTAGTCAAACGACATTCAAAGACATGAATTCTCTTCGTTAAAGATATAAAAACGGGAAAAAAAACTTATTTTTATGCAGGCACAATCAGGAGCCAAAGCCCCAGTTAGATCGTTTCTTAACTTAGATTTTCCTTTACTAAATCTAGCAAATTTGAAATGTTTATTAGTTTTTAAGCTATTTAGAAAATTAAGATGTCATTTTAAGATCACTTATCTTATAAACATTTGTATTCAGTTTTGTAAAAAAAAAAAAAAAATTATTTTGCCGTTCCAAAAACGATTTGCAAAATTTAGGTTAAGGATAATCATTAATTACGGAATGAATGTGAAACTATTTACAGTAAAATGGACTTCTGAAATGGTGTATATTAAAGAAAATAAAATATTGAAAAATACGAGATTCAAAATAGTTTATTGTTGTTGTTATCATTATTATTATCATTATATTTATTATTATTATTATTATTATTATTATTATTATTATTATTATTATTATTATTATTATACCTTAACACCTTATAAAAGCGAACCATTTGAATTAACCACAAAAGAAATCGCACTATCACCTAGTTTTGCATGCAACAACAACAACAACAATAATAATAATAATAATCGAGGAATTGTCAACAGCAGATCGGAAATGCAACTCTAAATGACGTTTTCTCGTAAAAAGATGTTTTTCAGGAAAAGTAACTTGTGACGTACAATCTTAATCACCTAATCACGCAGTAAGTGTGTGAACGTCGTTCTAAATATTCTAATCATAAATATGACGTCATTCACTCCGAGATCGTATGATGTCGTCATCAAACATTCTTTGTAATTTGCAAAAATTGTGACAAAGTTACTGTAAATTTTAACGTAATTTTTAAAAGCGACCTATTGTACTAATTAAGCTATGATGATAAATTGTTTTAAAAAAAACTTGACTTTAAAATCATGAAAAAAGAATCGACTTTGACAACTGTGAAAAATATTAAACAATGGTGAATTTTATCAGAAATTTTATGAAATACTGTATATTGTAATAGATCTATGTCGCGGATTTTATTATGCTTGAAAGGCCGGTGAAAAATTCTGCAAGAAATACACACATGAACATTTTGATATGATATTCGCCACTTTTTTCAATAAAAAATATATATTATCATAGGCCTAATGATTATATATCATATATCATAAGCAGAGCACTATAGACTAAAATAACAAATTCAATTCAAGTGACCTAACTTAAAAACACGCAGAAAGTGTATACGCATTTTTAACTGCCCACCTGAAGTCATCTATGGACAGTGACATTAATATTGTTTGCCCTGTAAACTTTAATGAGGTATTAAGTTTTCAACACAAAAAAATCAATGAGCCAAAATTACGTCATGAATTCTACTCAGTAGGCGGGAAAATGGTCAAAGATTGCAGAACGTGACTACTTATGGACCGTGCCACTTATGAAAGGGATGAAATACAAAATTATTTTTTTGTTTTTCCTTAAATTATTACAAATATTTTCAAAAATGATGTTTTAGAACTTCACCAAATAGTATTTCTTTTTAACTTAAAGAAAAAATTAGAAAATATAGTTGATATTTTTCTCACATCGAACATCTTTAATACAACAACAGTAGTATACAACCCTTCACAC
Organism: Tegillarca granosa; assembly: GCA_029721355.1. Classification (NCBI taxonomy): domain Eukaryota; kingdom Metazoa; phylum Mollusca; class Bivalvia; order Arcoida; family Arcidae; genus Tegillarca; species Tegillarca granosa. The sequence continues at coordinate 23,303,414 of CM056608.1, forward strand.
CTTTAAAATGGAATATCCCAAAAGAAGTTCTAAGCTAGTCGAAAGTTTCGGCTGCAGCGTATCATCTTCAGTTTGTTGAGTTCATTTGTTGTCTGTGTTCCTATCGTGGGGTTTATAGTTGTAGGTCCATAAAATGGTAAGTAATATGGTAGATATCAATGAAACATTTTTCAAGATAATTTATAAGGTTCTATTGGACCGTTTGCCATTCACAGAAACTTCAAAAACTTGTTCAGGAAAGTTTATCGAGAAGAACAATGTGATGTCATGCAGTGATTTGACAGAGGTGATGGCATCCCCCGCACTTGCGATCAGTTTTCAGATTGTTTCTAATTTTAGCTCTCGTATCTGATTTTAAAGTCTCGTATAACTTTAAACATTTATGTAGTTTATTAACCATTTTACTCGTTACACGTGATCTGGTGATACAGAGTATTTTAATATTTACGAACTGTGCGTGTAAGAACTTTTGCGTGTGTGTGTGTGTGTGTGTGTGTGTGTGTGCGCGTGTTGGATGGGGGGGGGGTTAAACCTAAAGCATCCGACGAAAATTCCACTAGATTTACTATTAAAACGTAAAAGCTTATTTTGGAAACATCCTGAATTCCACATAACTTTCTTTTAAAACTGATTTATACAGACTTTCAAACTAAAGTACATTCAGTAGCCGAATTCCTACTGTAAATTTTGATAGTTGTCCCACTATGGACAAAAGTTTGTCAGCTTGACTCTTCAATAATGGCTGTCTATGTAAGTGAATTGATGTATATAAATTATATATATATATATATATATATATATATATATATATATATATAGACTATATTTAGTACTATCATCCATCCCATCATCTCTCCTATGAAAATAAAAGAATTTTGGAAATTGATGTCTATTTTATAAAAGTGTATGCTGCAAGGGACACTCAATCAGGTAATGTAAAAAGGGAAAATGTTTATTGAAGATGTCATAGTGATAGACAGGGATCAAAGTGCTGCCTTCTGCCTTACTAGCAATTTCGCTATTGCTGTTGTTCATTTCGAGTATGGATGGGGAGACTTTGTCAGGGAATTTTCTGGCCATTTTGGGAAAGGGACCTTGGGATGAAATTGGGAAAATCATTGACAAAATCAACATTGTGGGAAAATTTTTCATTTAACTTTAAAAATTTTCACATTGTCAGCACATCAAATACTTTGCCTGGAATATTTACTACCGTAATCCTTCTGTGTGTTCAGACAGATTTTAATAATTTCATTTTCAAGTGTCCGGGAATTTAGAGGAAATTTGAAAATTAAATATCTTGAAAATTTGGGGTGTCCGAATATTTAGAGTGTCCGAAAAATTAGAAACATTTTGGAGCTGATTTTGGGTCCCGGTTCCCTCTCGATATTTTAAGACATTATCAACAGCCATATCCATGCATAAATCAATGATAAAGTAAAATTTTAAATAAAATAAAAGTTAAAGTTACCTTTTGTGTTGTTTATTTCATTAATTATTGTTTTTTAAAGCGTTTGTTGATCAATAATCACGATTCTCTAAGTAATACACATTGAGGTCGCCATTTTGTTTACAAGTAAACAACTTGACTTTTTTCATTAACTCCCAATGTTTGAGGTGCACCAACATGCCGCTTTCTACTTGTAATTGTCTGCAATCAAATTATTATTATACATCGTGTGTTGCATTATTTGTGGATCAAGTTCAGAGAATTTCGTTTTAATCAAATACTCAATATTTTACCATGCGTATGTGTGTACATTTTAAGAAATGACAATGCAAAGATAGAAAAAGTCCTGACTCCAGACAATAAAAGGTTAAAAATTAAATTATTTCAAATCATATTTCAAACATATTTTAATGTCATTTTTATCTTGGAAAACAGTTTTTTTCGCGTCTGTCGGCTGGAACAATCACATGGTCGTTTTTGAAATTCCCATAACAAACACTAAATGAGAATAAGTGAAAAACGTCACTTCCTGTTTTCATCAGAAAAAATGTCTCTGATGTTGAACTAGTGTACCGACAAGATTCTGTCTTACAAGATTTTCTCGGCAGTGAACATTAATTATAATCAACTTTCACTTTCATAGAAAATTAAAGCACTTATCAAAGGTATGATTTTATTTAGTTTACATAAAAACGTTAATACATTGCACATACCTGTTTCACGTTACGATGCAATGGCGCCAATACACAATGAAATAAATGTGTGAAAGCAACAATTTATAGTTAAATAATTGAAAACAAAGTTTCTTCTTGATTTTAATAAATCTTTATTTCAAGCGCTCTGCATAACATGCTGCAACTGAGTTTCAGCAAAAACGTGTCCGGATTTGGAGGTAAAAAATTGCCGAAATTAGAGGAAATTTAAAAATTATTAAAATTTAAAAATTAGGGTGTCCGAAAACATAGAGGGTCCGAATACATTGAAGGATTACGGTATTTTGATACATGCTGGTTGTTACTCTTTCGTACAAAATCACTCAGACATTAACACAATATCTTCATAGACTGGCTTCAATACAAACATCTGAGAAAGTTGTTTCATGAGTTGCTCCCATTCTACCAGATCCTCATTGAGTATAAATCAAAATGTGCATAAATACAGTTATTATAAAGATATACAAGCTACATCAAAAATGTAGTTTTTTCACTTTTTCTTAAGTTTCTCAAAGCAGGATCATTTGGGAATTTTTACCTACAAAATTGGGAAAAATGTATGCTTTTTGGCATTGGGAATGGGTCCCTTTACCCAGTGATTTTGGTATGGTTTTTAAAAACTACCTTCTACCTTTCAGATTGGGAAAATTTGGACCATTTTTTATGTCACATATTACGCTCAGAATTTTGAAATTCATTGCAAAGAGCTTATATTGTGACAATATCTAACATTTTTTGTCTGTCAGAACAGTTTTGGACAACTGGATTTAACTTAAACTATTTGATTGTGTGTCACTGTTGCCTTTTGGGGAATTTTAGTTGTCAAATTGGGAAATTTTAGTCTTATTTCTCAAGGGGAAACTACCTTTATTCGGTAGTAATTTTAGGCAAACAAAACCACTGCTTTACAGGACCCTGTGAGTGGCCAGAAAAATCCCTGTTTGTTCTTGACTGGACTAACTGGTTGTTAGATATGAAAATCAAAAAGGGACGTGCATTTTGTTGCAATAAAGAAGCTCTAAAAAGATAGCATAGAAATTTTGGACAACATTAACATTTTTTAATAAACAAAATTGGATAAACAGTAAGACTTACTTTTGTACCCCCCATCCACTAAATTCTATGCAACATTTTTGAATTTTTTTTTCACAGAAATGTTCAAAATTGTTGAATTTCATAATTTTAAGGCCATTTTAGTCGAAACTAAAAATTTGGATGGTACAAAAGGAAATCTTATCCACAAAAACTATAAAAACTAAAAACTGATAGCTTAGGAACATTTGTAAGAAAGGCACTGGCATAAATTCTTTGGGACTAAAACAAAATGGAGTCTAGGAAAAAAGACCAGCCTTGGGCAGTATTTTGTTTAAAAATTTATGCTTGAAGGAGTTCACATGGTTACTTTAAAGGGTACCTGTACTGATTTTCAGACTGACATATTTTATTCGTAGTACTTAAAATATGGCTTTAGAGAAAATTCCATCCCATAATAAGGAAGATATCGGTGAATTTCTAATACATCTCCAAAAATCCAAATCAAAAAGGTTGATATCGACTCCCTGTGTAGTGATGTCATACTAGTAACATACCTCCACAGAATATCATTTACTAACTACTAAAGTCAAATCTGAACTCGTAGTTTTACTTTCTATGATTATTTTACAGGAAAACTATTTAATGAAGTGGAATTATCATATGTGTGACATGTATCAATAATTAAGATTATTATTAATCCTTTTGTTTATTAGACACATTCCTTAGATTCAGACCCACACCTGTAATTAACAGGATATAACTTATAATTTGCAAAATTGATTTGCAGGTTGATCAAGTTATTTTACGACCCTGTAATATACAATATTATGTTTACAGTTAGAGTAAAGTAAAATAATTTTATTGGGTTAACGTTATTTGTCATATACAGTGTACAGAAAAAATGGATATTTCATTTATAAATTTTAAAGAAGAAGTAAGGAAAAGAAAATTTTCCTTAGTTTTCATGCCAATAATAATAATAATAATAATAATAATAATAATTTAACTTTCAGGCAAAATTAAAATTTAAAAATTGATGACCAGAGTAGTCTAATTAAAACATATTTATTGATCTACTTACAGCATTTGATTTTATTAGATTTTAGCTTTCACTTTTCCTTGGGCATACATTTGGGTGATTTTTTTTTAAATTCTTTATTCTATATATACAAATCCATAAAATTATTATTATTATTATTATTAACTTGTTTTTTAAATGTGGTCTCATTCTAAAATCCATGTCACTTCAATTTGAAAAATTATGATATTTTTGCGTAAAAAAATTGAGATGGAATATCTTGGTTTTTTTTTCCTTCTTAATTTCCCCAGCATTAATTAGTCATTAGACAGTTGAAAAGAACTATGTTACAAACTTTAATTGTGTAAACATCTTTCTATTATCGAAGAAATGTAATGCCACTAGATTACTTAAAAGTTTTCTAAATCACGGCCATTTAATTTAAATTGTGAAAAAACATTGCACAAGAGAGCATAGGCGATTGAATTTTTATGTATTGATTTTTAGCCGGTGCCACAGTAAGTTCTATAATATTTATCTGGTAGTCTGTCCAGTCTGACTTGATATTTAATTCATTTTAAAATGTCGGTGATAAAATTTTCGTGTATTTGAGGCCTAAAATAAAATTAACTTTGTTTGCCGTTGACCGCCCGACCCTCTTGAAATGCCCCGACCCAAAAAATTTTATTGCCATCAATTCCATTTTTTTTTTTTTTTTTTTTTACATGAAGTCTTGTCGTCCGTTTGACAAGTTTCAGACCGGAATATGAATTGCGCATCAAACTTCCAGCAGATTATTAACCCGAAAAGAACGACACGTAACTTCTCATACAACATAACGGATGGTTAACCAATGTAGGGGCATTAATTTGTTTAATTTACCCCGAAAAGAGCGACATGCAACCTTTCACACAACATAAGAAATGCTTTAATACGTATTTAAAGGGCAATAACACTGACAATAAGCGAGACAACATGTGAGCAAGTTGATCTATGATAGTATGGAAGTTCCGCTTTGTTTTTCCGTGGGAGAAACACAGGGAGGAACTAAGAAGACATTGGTTAACAATGTGAGAGAGACACAGAGATGCTGCGAATTTTCCGAGTTGTATTGCCAGTTTGTTTTACTTGTAAAGAGAGTGGCAAAGCCATTCCAAAGCGTAATCCGATCAACTGATTTTTTGTGAACTTACTAGTCTTGATAATGGACCATTATTTTGATCAGACATTGTATTGTTACTTTTAAATTAAATTGGTTGTTTCTTAATTTTTTAAATTTCATGTTTTGACTCTGACAGGTTTACTTTGCTTTGAAATGGCAGAGTTGAATTGATTGAATTTATGAGTTTAAGGAGTAAATAAAGTACATGTATGTTATCAGTAACATGTAAGACATAAAGTCTATTATGTTGAAAATTTTTAATTAGTTCTGTAATTTGTAGATGATCTGATTTAAAAATATATTTAGTGGTTTTTGACATTTAATGTACAGTGTCATTGAATGAAAATTTTATGTTTTTAAGTTTTTAATTCTAGTCAGTTGTTGATTTTTCAATTTCATTAATTTCTAATTCGTTGATTCAGAGTTACCAAAGTCAATAGTTGAATAAACTTTAAGCAGTTAATAAATGGTTGATGTTTGTGTTGTTTAATAACAATTTGTGGAATTTAATGGTAGGGGCTTATTTTAAAAGAGTTCAGAATAATTTTCTGACATTCTAGAAATCTGTCTTTCGTATGCAGGTTTGAAAAAAGAGAGAAGAGAAAATTGTCTGGAAATCTCTCGAATACTGGTATATATTTCATCTTTCATCTGACATCTCTTGTTTTAATATAGAGGTGTTCATCTAGTCAGTTATGAGGCATTATGACAGTTTAACATCTCACATTTAATTTGCAACAAAAAGTTGATAAGCATTGGATATAAATATATATTTGACATTCTGACAATACTGCAGCTATTTTGGTCTGATGGTGTTATTTTCACAATTTTGGTATCCCTCATTGGTTTATTGAAAAAATATATTTGAAATTAACATTTAATGGACCAGTATAATTTTTTATTCAAAAGTGCAATAGATTAAGTTTTCAAAGAATAAAATAAAATATTTTTCCTACCTACCTACCCACATGTGGTTAGCATGGGTCGGAAAACAGCAAACAAAGAATTTTTTAAGTTAGGCCTGACATATTTTTTGTTATGCATCCAATCGCAATTCTCGAGTCTGTCCAGCCAGACTTAATAAAATATTTAAAAAAAAAAAAAAAAAAATTCATCATTTATAAGATTGTCTACTGCTTCCCCAAATAATAACGAACTATTTGACATAACTAGGTACATGTCGGAGTCGTTACTTTCTTCTGCATACATCGGTATATCATAATTGTTACTACTGTCTATAATGTTAGATACTACTTCTAATTACTGCAATGATGTCACACATTTATAACTCAAAAAGAGTTGTTTTCACTTTGCGATCAAGGGAAAGTTAAAAAATGTGGATTTCAAACCGCTATAACTTTATTATTTTGTCACCAATTTTCAATATTGCAATATTTCAATATATAAAACAATTGTGATAAAAAAAATTTTGGTTACAGGTACCCTTTAAGATGAACTAATCAATACATGTATAATGTCATGTCATGCTTAAAGGTCGGTCACAACTGACAGTAACCAAAATTTAATTTATTGCTTTGTGATTGAAGAAAAATACTTAAAATGATGATTATTCTAGTCACTATTGCCCAATTTTTGAATCCAGAAAGCATCAAATGTTAAAGATGAAACTCTTTTATCAGCATTTTGGTACCTGATCAGAATAAGCAAAGAAGCTGCACTAAGTTTTCCAAGGAAAAAATTAAAATGGTGCTGACCTAATTAATGATGTTATTAATGAACAGTGTTACATTTGGTTCAATGATAAAAGCTCGAATAAATACAGAAATAACAGCGAGATGTAGCATGTGAGATCCAATATTAGAACATGGTTACGTCATAAAAAAACTGGATCATTAAACACAACTTACTAAACAGTGAAATATGATAAATTAAACACAGAACTTCATTGAATTTGTCATTTGTGACTTTGTAGGGGATACATAACACCATTGTGAATACATCTGGATATTAATGACAGACAATTAATACAATTTGTCAGTATTCACCTTCGAATCTTAGGAATTTCCATACTTCCATACGCATGCTCAAAGCTCACAATAATCATTGTTAGACATTGACCAACCGGTTGGAGGATTCTGTTTATTTACAGCTAAAAGGAATGAAATTTTTGAAAATGAATTTCACAGATCATGATAAGAAGTTATCTATTTTTAAAAAATATATATATATATTGAAAATCAAAAAAAAAAATTCAGAAAAATTACAAAAAAAAACTTAATGCTGCTTTAAGTGTGATTGGTAACAACAACTTTTGGTCTGGTTATTGTACCAAGCACATATCATGAGCTTTTCTTTAGAATGTCCCTGGGGTTCGTTTATTTTTGTTACAGTCTGGTGCTTTAGATTAAAATTTTTTCTTTATATCAGACACCATAGTATTTAATATTTACCAACAGCAACACTACCATAACCCCTTCGAGTTCAGTATCAATTGTTTGTTACAAAAACATTAGGGTCTTTGATTAAAACAAGCTAACCTGTATGGTTTTAAAAATCAAATAAATGAAGAGCCTAACTAATGTGGAATGTATTTATACCTTCTGGCTGTGCTTTGGTCAGCTTAACATTGATAACACTGATATTTGTCAAAGGAATATGGACTTCACAGAAAAAATTAGAGTTGTAATTTTTGTAACTCACTACAAATTTTTCTATTAAAGATGTTAAGGAATGTTCGATTTGAACATACATTGTCACTGTGTTTTGTGTTGTGAAGTTTTTACAGAATGGGGTAAAATCGAGAATTTCTTATTTTTAAGGTCCCTGTTTCTATTTTCAAATAAAAAAAGATAAATAAATGAAAAAAAAAATAGAATAAAAACTGCTTGTGTTTGACTGATTCACCTTTGATCACATTTAAAGTCCATTTATAAATTATAAGGCATTACCTCAAGGATTAACAGTTGCAATTGGTTGATCATTTTGTGGACTGTTTAGGATAAGTCATAACTTATCCAGTTACATTTGGATAAACTAAAAGTTGAGGACTAAGACAATATAAGATATGATCATCTAAATATCTGACATGGCATTTATTGAGTTAGATATCTTAACAACCATAATGTTATATACATGCTGTGTATAAAGGATTTCCTGACATCAGGCTTAATAAATTGTAGAACATTCATGCTAGTTATAAGTAGTAGTCTATGGGATTGTCTTTCTCATGTTTCAACAATTTTCAGTTACAAATTTTTATATGCATGTAAAGATTCCTTTTGATATATTGTTTTGACATAGTTTTTTTTTTTTCAGTCGTCATCAGGGGACGTATCTCCATCATTAACACCCTCAGGTACCCCTCTTAGTGGAACACATGCTCCAAAATTTGGTACAGTCATTCCAAACAGAATTTTTGTAGGTGGAATTCCAGCTAATGTAAGTAATAGATCTTTATTAAAGGGCTACCCTACAGTCTAATAACACTACGACTGAAAGGGAGGGAAATAGCAACTTTTATGGGTAATTCCCTAGCAATGGGGTACACTAAAAGGATTAACAAAATACCTACCAGAAATCTAAAGTAAACAAAAATTTAGACCATATCTAAATATCTAATATTTTCAAGAAGACAATATCAATTAAAATTTCTGTAAACATTCAAACTTATTAAAAATAAGGTTTGAAAAATAAAATCTCAACTGACTTTTGTCTGGAAGAGTGGGTTGGAATAATGATGTTTAACGCCTCATTTAAGATTCCCAGTTAAGATTGAGGCAGTTTTCAAATAATGGAGAAAACCAGAGTACCCGGTGAAAACTACTAACATTTGGCAAGAGACGAAACTCTCTCACACTAGGATCTGTCAGAACGAGATTCAAACCTTGGGTAGTGGACAGGCACTGTTGCCCATAGCTTGTATGGTGACTATAGTTTGCTTTTCTTTGCAGACAACAGAAGCAGAATTAAAGCAGTTTTTCACATCTTATGGTGCTGTCAAGGATTCTAAAATTATTGCAGATAGGGCTGGAGTTTCAAAAGGGTCTGTATTTTAAATCATATTCTGATGTAGCAGGGTTATTTACATTGAATATTGAAATATTTACCATAAAATTTTGTTATCATTTTTGAGCAAGTTTTCATTTCAAAAACAACCCTTTAAAAACACTTTCAGAGAAATTGTGGACTGATGTATCTGGAATTTTGCAATTGCTTTCTTCTAAAATATTTGTTCAGAGTTTATTTGCATAAATTTTTATAGGCTTTTTTTTTTTTTTTCAAAAAAAAAAAAAAAATACATATAAAACAAATTTAGCTATTGGCATGAAACTATTCATAAATTGATGATTCCAGCTTTTACAAGTTTGAAATGCCTACCTTTCAAGTAAATAAGATTTGAAAGTCAGATTTGTCAAATATCACTCCCAGGTATTTCCCTTCAAAAGGCTCATTCCAAACAATGCAATTTAAATCCCACAAATGCTTTTCCCTTGCTCGTAGAAAATATTAAGTTAGAAATGTTGCACAAAAACAAAAATGTAGTACAGAATATATCATGAAAGGTATTTTGGCAACCTTTAGTAGTATGATTGAATTGAGTTCCACATGTTAGGTACCATTAAAATCTTTTATAATGAAGGATTACATCCATTGTGTTAAGTAATATTTACCAAGGAGTTTTTTCACATTTACATTGTAACTAGATTTATACATGTCATTGCACGAAAAATATAACCTGTACAGAAATTTTATGGAGATATGTGACATTTTTTTTAAGGTAGCAGACACGTAATTTAAGTAGTCAAAGTTTCATTTCCCAGATGGGTTGCAAGGTATGTCCTTGAGCAAAGCATTGCTCCAGTCCATCGGGCTGCCATTCTATAAGTACCAGTAAAATATAGTGGTGTCAACCCCTGTGATGGACTGATTGATGACCCATCCATTGGGAGTACTTATTCTCAATTGCTGCATGTCATTGGAAGTGGAATAAGCACTTTGATTAGCCTTTAAGATGAAAACTGGCTTCAACATGAAACAGATTATAAATGAAATATTACTATCATAGATACATTCTAATGGGCTTTTGAAAGAAAATGTATGAATCAGACATTTTTAGAGTTTCCAGTTTACTTGAATTTCAACATTTGTGGCTTATTTTTCATGTGTAGGTATGGATTTATTACATTTGAAAACCAAGAAGATGCAGAAAAGATTATAAAAGAAGAGGTAGTTGTATGTTTTTTATGTCATTTACATACATGTACTGTTTTTTAGAATATATGCTTTTCAAATGCTTTGTATTGAGGGCCAAATCTGGCTTATAGTAAGATCATTAAGATGAAAGTCATTAGATTGGAAGGGGAAAAACAGCACCCATATTGTGAAATCAGCTTTATTTTCAACCCAGTTATCTAAAAAAAAAAAAAAAAAAATCCACAAGGTGTTGTATTAATATAACTGATGTGCATATTATATAGTACATACAGAATTACTTTGTTTTTCCCTCTATTTTGACAGACTGTAGTTCAGTAACCTTGAAACATGTTAGGATACATATACTGTGAATATTTTGTGAAAGTTCAGAGATATTCACTGAAAAAATGTTGTTTATCTCGCTGTTAAAGAATTTTAGCTGCTGATTCTGTGGCTGAGGAGTGTAAAGAGAGTGCTTATGAAATCACATTACTTCACACTCTCTTGTTTTGAATAACACAATGGGCAGGTCCTAGTTGTTTTTAAGGGACACATCATCTTTGGTTTTCAATGGGCAATCTGGTTTCCTCAGCCGTCTCAGAAATTACTGACTGATATAAGTGAAAGAATCTTGACTAGGGCAATAATTAAAATTTTCAAATTCATTCAGGCAATATTCGTCATCATTCATTGAGATGTTCCTTAAAAGTAAAATTGGATATCTTGGTCACAATTTTTGTAATATTTTGTAATGTTTTAACTTCCCTAAAACTATACAAATATATAACAAATAACAATATGTTCACATTTAAAGGACATAAGTTGTTAATACGATAGCATATATAAACAATATTAATGTGATTGTTGAGGTAACATTTTATTAACCTAATATTACTAGGCAGACAACTTAGTGTTTAAAGAAAGAAAGCTCAACATTGGGCCTGCAGTCAGAAAACAGGTTGGTATAAATTTTTTTTTTTACATGTTTTAATCACACTTCAGTAAGAGATTTACAAAGACACTTGGTAAAAAAGTAACAGGATAACATATTGTTGATTCCCATTATTGTATCTTGGTTCTTTTAAATATTTCATTTCTCTAACAATCCAGTTGCGTATTTTTTCAGTGGTAGCTATATTAAAAGCCAGAGTTAATGTTGACATTTGTGTTAAAATTTATTGTAGGTGGGCAAGTTTTCAAAGAATTGGTTGCTGGATGCTATTTTTATTCCACATCACATCTAAAAGAAAATTTCACAATCTCTATTTGGCTTTTTCAGTTACTGGCCAGATGAAAGTGAAATAATCTTGACAGGATTTTAAATTCCATGCACTTGATAATTAAGCCTTACTTATCAATATCTGTAAGAACTTTTAACAATATCTGTAAGAACTTACAAACTGATGAATGTTAAAGTAAAAACAAATTGCAAATACAGTAGTCACATTCACTGCCACTTGTTAATACATTTTATTTTCAGTTACCATAACTTTTAATTGAAATTTACAAAATTGGGTCTAAAGCTCATTTCTAAATTTGATGAATATGTCTACTGATCAAATTGCATTAAATTGTAAAATCCAGATGTGATGAGAGACTACTTGTGACCCTTTAAAATCATTCAAGTACTTATGCCTTTGTACCAATCTGTCTATCTTTATGCTGTTAATCACTGATTTTGCAGTTCTAGCATTTATATTCTTGGTATCAGGATTTTTATAAAGGCCAAAAACTAATTTATCTTGGTTTGTGATTCTTATATTTTTTGTTTTGACAAGCTTTATATGGTGCATGGTTTTTGCTCCTGTTTCAAGACTATTGTATCATTTCTTACCAATGTCACTATCTTGTAACACCCACCAACCCCATCCCTCAAACACCCACCAACCAACCCCCCCCCCTCCCCCCAACCCTCCTTTTCCCCCCCCCCCCCCCCAAACCCCCCAAAAAAAAAAAATAAAAAATAAATAAATAAATAAATAATAATAATAAAAAATTTCAAGATTCCCACTGCTTTTATTTGTGCATGTAATTTTCTGTCGTGGTATATCCTTGGTTTCTAAAGGTTCTGAATGAAATGGCCCCCTGCAACCTGACTGTAATTTTTTAACTACTCAAAATTGTGTATTTTTTTTAAACTAATAAAAATTATGAAATATCTTCTTACCTCATAAAATATAATTTTACCTATCTTAATTGATCTTTTGTTTACAGTTTGCCTAAAAAAGTCTGTGTTAGTTTTCCAGGGCAGTGTAAACCCTAATAATTTCCAAACCAACTTTTGTGTTTCAAAAGTGCCATCTGTCTTTTTGATATGCATCATGTAACAATAATAAACAAGATGAAAAATGGTTACACTTGAAAGGGATGATAATATTGATCTGCTCATCAAAACTACATACATGTAGATGAATGCATCGAAAAAATTTCAATGTAACCTGTGGAAGTTTAGAGACATACATTAATAGCATTTCTAGAGAATTTGTTCATGAACCAGTCATCAAGTATACAATGTAATATCTAGCAGATAAGCTTTATTGCTATTCTTTTTTGTTTACATAAGATATGTTGTAATTATTTTGTAGCAAGTTTTACCAAGAACATTTGGTGAGTATGTTACTTTTATTGTTTGGTTTGGTAATTTAACACATGTATAGCTTAATGGTGTGAAGTCTTTACCAATTAGAATGGTCACTGGTCACTTTAACATGTAAATCACTAGAATTGATGGCCTTTCGACTGTCTGTAAAATATTGTGAATTTGAAGTATAAGATAAAGAGAACATCTTTGTGTCATATAGTGTGTTAATGTAATTTTGTTGCAATAAGCTGTCGTGTAGGACTGCACTGTGTATTTAAAATCTATTGCTACTTGGCAACACAACATAAACCACTTTGTAAAGTATAAAGAAAATAAAGAGACATAAATTTTTATTGAGTTATTTTCTATATATTTTTTAAAAGTTATTGAAAATTCATTTTCTTTCATTTAGATGTAGTTCAACACTTTAAATTAAGGAATGTGTAGATTTTCAATCAAATTCATAAGAAAATGTCTTTTTCTTTTTCTTTAATTTTCTTTTATTTGTTTAAATCCATATCACCATATTGATATAAAAGATTGTAAAGTTTGTTTGGTACATTATTATAGTATTATAACAAGATCTGGAATCTGGAATAGTTTTATTTCATTGTTTTTCTTTACCTACCTAAAACTAGCTATTTTTTACCATTAAGATTGCTTGTTACATCTATTGTGTACCAAACATTACTATTAGTAGATTTGACCAAAAATGTATTTTTCTGTCATTTGATAAAATAATGACAACATTTATAACTTATTTTTGTTCCATTCCAAAGTTTATACAGAGTTGTAATTTTTCAGAAAACAATTGGCCTCCTTCATCATCACAGTTGGTCTCTTACCATGATCACCTTCAGGTAGAATTAAGTTGTTGCCTGATGATGCAATAGTTTAGCCTGCTGACTGACTTCTTGATTTGTTAAAACATTTTTGCAGCACACATAAACACCAAAACTTGTTGTTTAAATTATTCAGTGTTTTTTCTTCTCATATTGTAGTTTATTCGCATGGTGAACATGGTGCACAGAGCATTCTTTATATTTTTCAAGTTTGATTATTTTTTTAGCCATGGTTTTCCCCAGGAATCAAAGGTCTTGAATTTTTGAACAAAATTTTCTAATAATGATTTCTATTCAAAATAAAATTTTCATTTTACTACAAACAAATTCCAAGTTTTACTATGCATTATTTTTTTAAGAAGAGAATTTTTGTTCTTTTATAAATAAATTCAAGAGCACAGAATGATAGAATTTATGTTAAAGGGAGATAACTTTTCTTACATTTTCTAATAGATAAAAAAATCTGTTTGAAATTTATACCCTTGTTCATCTTTGACATTTGAAATACATGTAATACATGTCATATGTATGAGTATTAAGCTTTGAATGTTTTATTTCTATCAATATTTGGCGTACACATGCAATAGTACAGAAACTTTGTCCTGGGGAAGATATTTGTTTAAATCCATATCACCAATTTAAAAAGACCAACAGTTACCAATGTTTATCATCATAGATGCATTTAAATTGTTATTTTCTTTATTATATCCCATAAGTTTAGAAGAATATTGTATAACCTTGATAAAATTTTTGAATGTTGAAATAATCAGATAAAATTTTGCATGCCCAGGCTTTACATTTTGTGCTTATCAGATGTGTTGTTTCCACATTATACTAAGGCAAAAAAAAAAAAAAAAAAAAAAAAAAACAAAAAAAAACTACGAAATGTTTGATTGAAAATATGTTATGTAAATTTTATGGGGAAAAAAAAAATTACATTTCAGTAACATAAATGTTCTTGATATATGCACCAATACATTTTTTGGCAACATTAATGAAATGGAACTTTTTTAGGGTTGAGTCATTCAGAAAAAAAAAAGTAGACTTTAAATTGTCTTGAAAGGAATTGTTTTTAGCAATACTAAATTAATATTAGAATGATAAATATACCTGTTTATGGTAAGCTGACTACTGTCACAGATAACACTAGTATTTGTAAAGCCTGGAGTCTTTATTTCATCCCATTCCTCGTTATATAATAACAGCTGCAGCATATACTTTTGCTATTTTATTACTACCATTAGTCGTTATTTTTTCAACCCTTCTCAAAATTGTTCTGCACTAACAAGTTTATTATGGTTTGTTTTTTGTTTTAATAAATTTTCATTCCATTTCAGCATTCAAATACTCTCTATGTGTGCACAAAACAATGTAATATCCAAAATTATTTACATCATTTAAAGCTTAGTTTCTCCTACTAAAATTTATTCAATATTCAGTCTCCAAAATTCTTTAACACATATGGCATACAAACCAAGAGTTGTTGTGAAAAATTAAGTCTGTTTTACACAAAGTTACAAAGTATCATCTGATAAGAGTTATAGATGGTCCATCCTTTTGTTTGTTCTCATGTGGTTTGTAGATGATAACTTTATAACAGATCAAAGAAATTTTTTAAAAGCTTTTTCATTTAACACTCTTTCTCTCTTTTCTTCTCTCCTCTTTCCTCCCCTCTTTCACTCCTCTTCCAAAAAAAATGAACGAAACAAAACAGATAAATTATGTAGAACTACAATATATGGAAAATATACAAGATAAGTTAATAAAAATTTAATTTATTCTACATACAGTCAATTTATTGTTCCATAGCATAATTAATGCATCTCTCTCTCTCTCTCTCTCTCTCTCTCTCTCTCTCTCTCTCTCTCTGAAACTTGTGTAAATAAGATTCTATTTCTGTTTATACTAAATGATACAGAAGTTTATCATTTGATATGCAAGGAAAGCCATTTTCATTGAAGTTATCTTGATTGTACAAAACATGGTCCCATATTACATTTTCAGTATACAATACAAATCAGAATTGATATTTTAACATTGGACCTTAGTTAAAATTCATTACATGTTTGAGATAAAATGCATGCTTTCCCTCTACTTCTTTATTTTGAAGATGACATTTCCAAGTTTGTCTAACTTGGTTTTTCCAAGAGATTGAAGTTTCTGAAAGGAAAAATTTTCTGTAGTAGTGTGCCATGAGACACAAAAGAATAAAATGATATGTAAATATGTATTTTTTTGAATGAGGAAAAACATTAAAACTATAGGGAGTATTTTGTATACTAGAAATGAAATGAAATTGTTTTTTTGATTGCTAGTTAGTGTAAATAGTTTTGAGAAGGATACATTCGTATATGTCTTTATCAATAAGTATATGCAGCATATCTTTTTCAGATGATCATTATCAATTTTATGTGATATACTGATGTAATTATTTTAAAAGATCCTGTTAAAGTCTCTTGATTTAAAGTTCATTAAAATTAATACAGTCCTGTTAAAACTAACACTTGCTGAACATTTTTTTGTCACAAAATTAAATCAACAAGAGAAATCTTAACATGTTTGGCATTTTTCATCTAATTGTGAAAACTTGCATTGGAAATTTCCCAACTGGCAGGTTGAACCCTGCCACAATAGTTGAATTTTGGTCAATTTCATAGACGAAGCAAGTTGAACTTTTGACGCCACATGTAAATGTGGGAAATGAAAGAAAATAATTCACTTGCCATAAGGAGTCTTCCTGTCAGGCATCAAGGGTCTGCACTATTTTTCAGGGGTCTGTGATGGCCGAGTCTAAATTGTGCACTAAAAGATCATGGCACCTTTCACCTGCTAGGTTCAACTATTGCTTGTATAGATCCTAGTTGTGAAGGTTTGTCAGTTTACTTTCTTAAGTTTTGTGGTTT
Organism: Tegillarca granosa; assembly: GCA_029721355.1. Classification (NCBI taxonomy): domain Eukaryota; kingdom Metazoa; phylum Mollusca; class Bivalvia; order Arcoida; family Arcidae; genus Tegillarca; species Tegillarca granosa. The sequence goes on from CM056608.1 coordinate 23,320,272, forward strand.
ACCAGTCAATAAGTATCCTCTACCATATCAGATTCATATAAGTGAATATTGACAGAGGCACAGAACATGAAAAATCTTGACTGGGACATACATAATTACTCCACTCTGTCTTTTATCATCCAAGTTCCAATCTTACTTAGGCAGGCCTTGTGCAAAGTTCTTCAGTTTCTTGGGACACTTCAGTTTCCTTGAACATTTTAAAATGGACTGCCACTATACATTAAAATTAAGGCTATTCCACAGGCCCATGACTAACTTTTTAGTTAGACCTGTAATATTTTATTAATTCTCTGACCATGGAAACCATTGACATTTTGCGATATGGGATAGTTAGAATTTTAGCCAAATTTTGGACAATGAATAATTGTTTTAATATATTCAACATAGACTTGATAATGACCTTCTATGTCAAATATTGAATTAAAATTATGAAAATAAATTCTGTATATCATATTTTTAATTAAGACCTAATGTTATTGTGTCATAGGCCATATTTTTGAAGAATTTTATTTTAAAACTGAGCTGAAAGCTGCAAAGTATGGAAAATGTACTAATTTTTGAGTGTGATATTGTGTAGGTTAAGAAATTCATCATCTTCATTTGATCTTCTGAGAATTACATTTCATAACCTTTGCAAATAGTAGTTCTTGTACATTTTATTTGGTATTATATTTTATTTTAGAACTGCTAAGAAAAATATTAGAAAGAAATTTTGCTCAAAATTTTGTACTTTGTTCCATACTTGACTTTATTATAAAACATAACTTGTAAAGTAAAAAAAAATTCAAAAATAATTTTAATTCATAGGTCACTTTAATTATAACTTGTAGATCAGACAGTACCTGCTGGTTCGGTGATGTTTTCAAATGGAGTACCTTATACATTTCAGAATGGGATGGCAGTTTTCCATGCCCCTGAAGGAGGTTACCCCATCCCTCAGACACAGGTGCTAGTAATGCTGCAATTGCTTTTTTAACATGTAGAGATTAAAATTTGTTCTGATGTTAAAAACAGTATACATAATTATGTTAACATACACTTAAAGCCATATTACATGTTCTTTAATATGAAAAAATTTAAGAATTGAAATGATAGATTAATCAGAAATGTAGAATTAGTATTTTGAAATACCCTCACTGCAGTAAAAACCATAAGTCTCTAAACAGTCTACTGTAACAGGGAATAGTAGCATTACCACTACTTCCATAAATATTTTATAAAGAAAGCTCTTAAGCTTACATTAGACTGTATGTAAACCATACTAGTCATAATCCCCAACCAATTTAAAAATTCTCTTGTGAAAAAAATATTTATTTTCTTTTAGCCTGCTGCTGCAGCTTACTCTACAGTAATGGTTCCTCAGACACCAACCATGTATGTAACGCCACAGTATTCTGCATACCAACAAGTAAGTCTGTAATAGTAACTTTTTTTTTATTGTCAGTTATTAATCAGGAGAAATCTAATTGAGATAGTAAAGTGAATATAAGTTGTAGGAGGTTTAGAATATGTTTATGCCTCAAGCTGGCAGACTTGAGTAAAGGTACATATAAATAACAGTTGTAAATGCAAAAGTCACCTAGAGATAAACAATCAGATTAATTAAACATTCACTTGTGAGCATACATATTCACATGTATATGGTTTTAATAATTCCAGACAACACCACAGTGGACAACAAGTCCAGCAGGACAGTGGAGATGGACTCCTCAGGTAAGTGGTCATTTTAATAGTTATTTCTTGAAATTGATATGCCTAGATTGACAGTAGAAATGCAGAAAATGGTGGCCTTACAAGATAATGGCAATTTATGCCACCCTTTAAATTCATTTAAGATATTTTGCAACAGGTCTATGGTGAACAAAATGTGTGATACTTTTTTATCATTCAAAGACTCTCTTATCTGAAATTAAAGCTCTTTTTTAGCTCACCTTATCCTCTTGACAAAAGCTAGCTCAAGTTCGTATATGGGACATGTTGGGTCAATAAGTAGGTCACACTAGGTCAAATAATAGAAAAACCTTGTTAACACTCCTGAGGCCCCAATTTTAGTTCATTCTTCAACAAACTTAGTCAGAATGATCATCTTGACAAAAGCTAGCTCAAGTTCATATATGGCCATGTAGGGTCATTAGGTAGGTCACACTAGGTCAAATAATAGAAAAACTTTGTTATCACTCCTGAGGCCCCAATTTTAGTCCAATCTTCATCAAACTTAGTCAGAATGATCCTCTTGACAAAAGCTAGCTCAAGTTCATATATGGGTCATGTTGGGTCTATAAGAAGGTCACACTGGTTCAAATAATAGAAAAACCTTGTTAACACTCCTGAGGCCCCAATTTTAGTCCAATCTTCATCAAACTTAGTCAGAATGATCCTCTTGACAAAAGCTAGCTCAAGTTCATATATGGGTCATGTTGGGTCTATAAGAAGGTCACACTGGTTCAAATAATAGAAAAACCTTGTTAACACTCCTGAGGCCCCAATTTTAGTCCAATCTTCATCAAACTTAGTCAGAATGATCCTCTTGACAAAAGCTAGCTTGAGTTTGTATATGGGCCATGTTGGGTCAATAAGTAGGTCACTCTAGGTCAAATAATAGAAAAACCTTGTTAACACTCCCGAGGCCCCAATTTTAGTCCAATCTTCATCAAACTTAGTCAAAATGATCCTCTTGACAAAAGCTAGCTCGAGTTTGTATATGGGCCATGTTGGGTCAATAAGTAGGTCACTCTAGGTCAAATAATAAAAAAACCTTGTTAACACATCTGAGGGCCCAATTTTAGTCCAATCTTCATCAAACTTAGTCAGAATGATCATCTTGACAAAAGCTAGCTTGAGTTTGTATATGGGCCATGTTGGGTCAATAAGTAGGTCACTCTAGGTCAAATAATAGAAAAACCTTGTTATCACTCCCGAGGCCCCAATTTTAGTCCAATCTTCATCAAACTTAGTCAAAATGATCCTCTTGACAAAAGCTAGCTGAAGTTCATATATGGGTCATGATGGATCAATAAGTAGGTCACTAGCTTGAAATATAGGAAAAATCTCTTTTAAAAAGAAAAGCTGTAGTTTGCCAAAATCATGCTGAGTGTACATCATTTTCAGGTGAGCATCCAGGGCCTTTATGGCCTTTTTGTTAGTTAATTATTGATTTACATTGAAGTGATCATATATTTTTTTTAATTAAAAAAGCCAGAATCTGAGTGATAAAAGTATACATGACTTAAATTTGAAGTTCATGCAATGAAAACTTAGAATAAAGAATCTCACCAGTTGCCAATAATTAAAATGAAAAAAGAGAGGAAATCATCAGATATAAATGATAAATAAATTTTAAAATCATCTATGCAAATTTCATTGTTACATTATTAATTAATTTACATTTGTATGTTTTAATAGAGTCCTGCCAGCCAGACAGTTGCAGGTTCACCAAGTTATTTTTATGCAGCTATGCATGCATCACCAGAATTGATGTATGCCCAGCCTCCACCTCATGCTTATCAGCCTGCCGAGTTAACAGATACAGCAGCTGCAGTGATGGAAGCGGGACAGGCAGCTTTTGAGGTAATACCTAATCCATTTGCAGTGTAATGATAGAAAAAATGCTGCAGGTTGGAAAACAGAAGGGCTTTATTTTTTATCATTAATCATTCCATAAGTTATTTATTGTTTTTATTCCAGAATTGGCTGGATTAGCAAATCTTAAGATTCAGACTTATTTATTAGTTTCTTGTTGTCTCATATATTTATAACATCCTATCTATAAAAATTGGTATTAAATAAATAATCAGGTTTTTTTAATCTTCATAAAAACATGGTGTATTGAAAAAAAAAGGGTATTGTGTACTGAAGTTAGCAATAAACTTAGTGATTGTAAAAACATGGTATATTAAAAAATTTATCATGAACTAAAATGTTAGCGATAAACTTAGCAGATACAAAAACAGTGTCTGTAAAAAGAATTTATATCAGATGGTATTTTGGTAATGAGTTTGTGCAGCAGTTACCAAGTTACAAAATTGAAAATCATTCATGTCATAAGATATATTTTTCACTATTTGTTGAAGAATATACTAAAAAGAAATTGAATATTTTTCTATGGATGGTGTTTATTTTTTGCAGTGTTAATGATATGTAACTAAACTAAATACATAATGTCCCGAGGCAGAAGATTTAACACACTTTTGTATATGTTTCATTGTAACTATGTAAATACAATTTATTTATGTACTATATCTTATATATTTAATTTATGAGTCAAAGAGTGTAAATAATGTTTTTAAATAATTTAATTAAAATAATAATAAAAATAATGAAAATAAAAATATTTATTATATATTACATATAAGAAAAAAGATTAAAAATTTTGAGAAAAAAAATGTGACTTTGATTATCATACTTTTAATGAAAGTAAATCTACAACCATTACCATTTGGTCTTGCAAGACTTCTCAGGGAATTTTATAAACAGGGAATTAAAAAAAAAAATATAAACCAGTTTGGATTTAAAAGATGCATTATAGATGTTTTACTCCAAACAGAAAATAAAAAACAATTTAACATCTTTTGTGATGATAGACTTTGAAAACTAAAACTGTAACTGTAACTCATTATAAGAATGCTGTAAATAAGATAAGCATAGAGAATGAAAAATTCATCTGTATTTTATCAATACAAGCCAATTGACTTAGGTTTCAGTTCAGGTGTTCTTTCAAGTTTTTTCAAGGGGTTGAAAACCATGTTACTAGAAATTGATGTCATTAATCAAGGAACTTCCTCTAAAACAAATCTTTTAAAAAAATTGATTGAGTAATTCATTCTTGAAAAATCCTAACGTCATTGTCACTAACTTGAAGATTGAAATGTAAAGGCTATGTATGAGTTTGAATATGTTTTATCTGTTGAATTGACTAAACTATATATTATTTTATTTTTGTTTTTTAGTAACATTTTATTTATTTTAAAATTATTATAAACAAATCTAATATTTTGTAATTCAAGACACATTAATATTTTAATCCATCTAAAAAGAATTGTATTTTTGTGAATTCTTTGCTCAATTTGCAAATCATAATAATACATCAATATGTGGGTGTGTGTTTCTTGGTATGGTTGCACATCATTTCAAATCTTTTTGATATTGTTTGCTGTGTCAACTGTTTTAAATGATACTCCAGCTTAAGCTTTCAAAGAGAAGTTTGGCTTGTTGGTGCTAATGGGCCTGCTTCTCAGTGAAGAATGAATCCTTTAACTTTAAAGTTTTGTAAAAAAAAAAAATTATGCTATTTGCAGCTTTACATTAAGCAATTCATAGAATTTTGATAGTAATTGACTAAGGCGTAAGCCTTCATACCCGAAGTGTTATAACACTAGGTTTGACCTTAGTCAGTTTACTTGTGGAAAACCTGTATTCTCTGTTTGGTTAACCTCTACATTGTGATGTGATGTTAGTGTGATGTGACAGTCAGTGTGGTTGACTTGAATACATAATGGACATCTAACAGCACAAGTTTGTATTAATCCTTAAACATTTTGCTTTGATAGTTTTTCCATCACTACCAAAAAACTTGATTCATAAAGATTGTTTTGGATTATATTATGATTTAAACTATATTGCATATTATCATTTTATTTTGTATAACGGATTATACCTGTATTAAGTTTCATTTAATTTGTTGCATGCACTTTTCAAAAGAAATTTCATAATATTAAGTTTGCATGGCATCATGGGAACCTTTATTGAAACATTTCATCTATCACACTTAATAAGAGACTTGCTTTTGAATCTGAAGACATAACCAATAATAAATTGACTTAATATGTCAATCATAGGAATTTACTTGAGTTGCTTTTAGAATGGTCTGTTAGAATTCTTGTTGACTTGTTTTGTAGTAAAAATTCTTGATACATAAAAAAAATAAACTTTTAAAAAGTTTGCTAATGCTAGTATGTTTATCATTCCGATATTAGAATTGGAAGTTGTATGAAATGATCTTGTTAATAATACCTTGTTGATTGATTTGTTGTTTGAACATACAGAAAAAAAACCTATTTGAAAATCACCAATTGGATCTAAGAAATTAATAAGAAATGTATAAGCATGTTATTGTTGGTTATCAATGTAAATTACGAAGAAAAGAAACCTTAAAACACTGGTTTCTGATGACAAATAGTCATAAAAGTTGTATGAAAGAGCTCTCTTGAACAGATTTTGCCATGGCTCTGCTTTATTCTAAACAAAGTCCAACTTCCATTCAAAATCAAAAACCAACATGTTCCTTAGTAAGTTGTAAGCATACTAGCTCTACTTAATGGTCTTGTCTGAAAAGTGTCAACTACACCTGGTATACAGTGTTATCAGCTTATAGATGTTTGAGTAAGATAAATTGAAAAAAAGAAGAAAATAATTATGCAATTTTGCTTTCCACTTGATTTAGGATAATTTTAGAACCCATAAAGTTTTCATTGCCAGTTTTGGAGATGTTGTTACATAATAAATAGCTATTGTTAAATACAAATAAGAATTTACAAAAGGAAAAAAAAATTACCTACCTGCCTATATATATACTTTAAAATGATAGAAGTAGGAAACACTACTGTCATAAGTGTTGTAGGCAAATATACACTTTTCAGACAAGATAATGGAATTATGTGTCTTGTTTATATGTATTTATTTTGTTGAATTTGAATTAATGTACTGCTTTGTTGCAGGTAGAGGACCCAAACCACAATTATCTGTTAGCGTATCCGTCCCCTGCTGCCTCTACAGTTGCCTATAGACTTCTAAAATAGATGCACAGACAAAAAAGTCATCTTACAAAATTAAAAAAAAAACCAAACATTTCCAGTATTTTAAATAAAAAAAAATTGTAATATATATTGAAAATTTATTATACAGAAAATGACAAACTAATTGTTAAAGATTTGAATATACATGTATATAATATCTATTTGTTGCAAAGATGAAGAATATGAAAAAAACTGAATTTAATATTATTATTATTATAAATATATATTTCTTTTATAAGCAAACTAAAAGATATCATAGGACTCGATTTTGTTTTTATCAAGTCCCTTATTGTTTTGGGGGACTTGTCGTGCAATAAAATTGTTATAACATTCCTTTGGCTTTTTACTGGAAAATGCTTATCACCTAAATAAATATTAATATTCAGATGTTTTTTTTTAAAACCTGATTCTTTATGCCCTCCTTGATCACTTTTAAAGAGGTAGAATTGTTTATTCCTTTTTGTTGATTAGAATTATGTCTTTAAATTATGTTGTATATATCATGCAGAGATATTAAACTGAAACAAGTCACTCATATATACATATGTTTTGTTTGTTGATTGTCTATTTTATTATACTCACTTGAGATCATTTATATTAATACAGTTATGTTCATTTTGAATTTTGTTGCACAATTTTATGAAATTTTATATTCTTATATTAATATATACATGTGTATATGTATACATGTATTATATAACCATGGTAACAGATTGATGATTGTGCTTTTTCTTCTACCTTGCAAACTGTTGAGCACTTTCCGACTTAAATTTGTCTTTGTGATATATACATATATAAATATCTTGTTTGCATGCCTTTTTGTTAGATTTACTCAGTAATGTGTATTTTCTTTATTCATTTACCTTATGAGAAAGTAAAATTCAGTTGTAGGTGAAAAAATTATAAAGCAAAAAAAAAAAAAAATCACTTAAAATGACGTTTGTGTATAATGTGAAGTTACACATGTATAGGTGATTCAGTCAAGGATAGTTTTAAAAAGTTGGTGAATCACATGACCATTGTCAAGGATTTTTGGTCACTTAGCTGTTATAAAATTTTATGGGACTCCAATCTGTTGGAATAGATTGGCTTTCACATTGCCAATCTTCAGTTATGTAGATTTGTGTATAGGAAAGCTTAATGCTATCTAATTCTGCTTAGAAGTATTATAGGTTTAACCTTTTTACATCATATTGTTTTATCATGGATAAAACCGATAAAAATATAAGTGGTTTCAATGAGATCTTGATACATACTAACATTGAATAAAATCTAGAATTCTTGGTTGAAGTAGCTGTAAGGAAGGGAAGGGGGTGAGAGATTGCTTGATAAAGGTCTTTATAGTTTTGTCTAAAAAGTTTACAGTTTTGTCAATAAAGTATCGAAATCATGTGTATAATTAAAAAGTGCTTGACAGTTTGACAGTGGTGTAATACCTAAATTGAAAACCTTATGTTAAAAAATTTGCAGAATTTTACAGCACTTGTTTCGTTTAATGTTATGCATGTTTGTTATATAAGCAGATTTATTCTAATTTTAAGAATGTTGAATGCATCTCTTTTTTCTGTTGTCCCATTAAAAAAATTTTTTTGTCTTGTGTAACATATGACCAAAATTGAAAAATGTGTCATGTATGGCACACCTTACCTCCACCTGTAATAGGTGTTTCATTTCAGACCTTTCAAACAAATAAGATATAAAACTAGATTAAGACAAACATTTTCACTGCCTGTGATAAAGGGGATAATGCATATAGATTTTATATATTTCCATAGGTGCTAATGGCTTGAAGCAAAAGATTTTATTTCTGTTTCCTAACATTGCACCTAAATTTAAAGTAATGCATTCTGCATACACATCTATCTAGGATACCAAAGTCAATATCATTTCAAGCAGAATTAAAATGAAAAACTTTGTCTTTACAAACTTGACTGTTTTGTCTATAATATTAAATAAATTTTTGGTATTGACTTTGTTATTAAAAAAGCATTAGATCTGAGGTTTTGTCTTTCACTCTTAATTTACTGCTGATGCATAAAGAATTACATGAAAATGCATATATTGAGATGGAAATAAATGAATATTAAAAATTCATTATGCACTGAAGGAAAATCTTTTTTAACATGGAGAAATATGATGCTTAATTCTACATGAAGTTATGTCAGTAATTTATAGAAATTAAGAGTGAAAGCCATAGAAAAGATCATTGGTAATATTTAATATTGCATGCAATTAGTAGATGTTTGCATTAATATACTTAAGCTTGAGGAATGCACCTTGTTTCAGGGCAGTATGGTCCCCATATCCTCGGAACAAAATGTAGCCAACCACCGCACATATGCAACTGAACAAGCCACACACAGCACCATTGACCAGCCACCAATTTCAGTGATGAATGTACCAATAACAACTGTTGCCATGACGATGCCTCTTCACCCTGCTACTCCATCAGTTGTTGCTCTCCCTCCTCCAAGTAAATGTTCAGTTACTGCCTCTGCCGGACCATATGCCAAGAAAACTGTCCAAGCTATACCTAGGCGTCCATTTAGCAGTCCAACCATCCTAGTCAAACATGGTCATAAAGTTCAACGTGTAATGGTCCCAGCTAAGCCTTACAGTACCTCAGCTCATATCTCATTCCGACAACCTGGTACAGGCAGTGGGGATGCTTCAGAAGGTGTTCACAAACACCATCTTTCTTATCACCACCACCTACACCCGACAAGTGACTTGTTTCAGTTTAATATTTAGTATATCTGCATGTTGCTAGTCTAGCTCATTTAGTCTCTGCATATTTTTTTCTCTCTTTTTTGTGAAATATTTTACTTAATATGCTTGAAAATGATTTTATTCTAAATAGTGCTAATTGCAAATTTAATGATGAAGACATTTCATCTGTGTTGAATAAATATGTCCTTGTTTTTATGTGTCAGAAATTTATTTTGCAAAATTGTTCCACTGAGCGTACTTGCAAATTTTCTGCACAAGAGCATGTTTTAATAATATAGGTGGTTGACTTTGCTTGTTGCTATATAATAGATTGTGAATATTTGTTATATCTATGTCACTTACATGTAAAAATTGTAAGCTTTTTTCAAATGTCATTTCAATTTCATTCATATTGGAATCCTGCGTCTTTTGAGACATATATTTCATGTAAGCAGTAATCTTCAGAACTGATTAAGTAACTGATGAATTAATCATAAAATGTTCATGTTTTATTAAAACTAAATGTTGAATTTTGTTGTCATTATATATATATGATATATGCAAGCTTTTCAGTCAGTATATATATGTCATAATAATTTATGTATTTCATTTGGGAGAAATGATGATGATGGAATAGAATTATTGTTTGGTTTTGGGAATTAGCAGTATAGAACTCTTGTTGTATATATATAATTAAGTATACCATGATTTTTATGTATCCTATGTGCTTTATAATTTTTTTAATGCTGATATAAAAATTGTCAATTAGCTAAATTTTAAAGGAAGTTTTAGATAAAATAATGTTAGTGAATTGAAAAGAAGGTAGTGAATATAATTTGGCTATAACAAAATTGCTCCTAAATTATCTAAACTTTGGAGAATGCTAAAGATGGAAAACAAATTCTGTATTAACTGGTGCATAAAATCTTTCATTAAAAACTGCCTTTTTTGTAAGACATTCAATGATGCATCTACACGCTTCTATAAATTGACAATTTTTTCCTGCAATTTAGTTTCATAGAATAAGGGATGCTGTCATATGTCATTATGATTAGTTGTTCCTTGAATATTTAACAGGGTTTCTGAGCATATCGATTGTTCTTGAAACTAGATATGGAAATTACACAGGTTACACATAAAATGATACAAACTGTTGACATAACAAAGGTAGGCAGATCCTATCCTGTGTATATATAACTAAATGCTCAATTGCAAATACTGCATTTTCAATTTGAATGAATCTGATGTTTTTAACAGGTCAGGTTTTTTAACGTCCTTCACTTACCTTGAAATTGATATTGACGTTGTTGGACCTCCCTTTATATTTAGACTACAACAGCAGGAATATTGTTATCACCTGTTGCTGGAAGCTGTTTTAGAGTTGTCAGTAGACTGAATGCCAAGATATACAATCTTATACAGTTTTGTATATTTTCAACTTGCATCAACTAGTGAAAACTCATGATAAGGTTATTATTTGTAAAAGGTTTTGTTTATAGATCTGATAAAAAGGCACATGTACAGAAAATCTATATTTACTTCTAGCATTATATGGAAAAAAGTTTTGCTGGTAGTTCTAATTAAGTCTGTTGAGATGAAACTCCAATTTTGTTGTCTATTGTTACAACCAAGAAACTATAGGAACTTGACACTTACAAAAAGCAAATTGAAAAAAAGTGTCCCATTTCTAGTCTACACATAAAAGTTAAGAGCAAGTAAGACATTTTTGTTAAAAAAAAGTTATTTCACTAAAGGTGTTAGAATTTTAACAACTGACAGCCTTGGTCAGAGACCTTAACAAAGGCTTTTCCAGGCTAGTTATTAAGGGAGTTTGATTAATGTAAATTTTAAAATTCAAGATAAGACTTGTTTATTTACATGTTTATAACCGAGACAGAACTTTTTATTGGAAAGCCTTAATGGAGCACAAATAAAAACAAAACATGTAGGGTTTTTGTGAAAACTTCTTTTTTAAAGTATCAAATGTTCGGGTTGAACAATATTAAAATTGACCTTTTACCTAAAGGAACATTACCGTGAGGTTTTACTGTACTTGACATTGAAGGTAGGAAAAAATATAATCCCTGGTCAAATATTGCTTTGGTCATTTGCAAAAAAAATAAATGAATAAATAAATAAATAATGTTATGTTATTTTATAATAATGGTATTTTGCTGTATTTGATATGAAGATTTAGATCTGTAACATTGTACATATATATAAACTGTTGATAAATATGTATAAATATGGGTTGCAGAAGTGTGTGTCGTAAGTGTCCAGTAGTGATTTTCCCAATTATGCACCATAATGTTTATTCATATTTTCATAATAGCATATCATATTATTTTTCTCAGAAAACTAGATTTACCATATGGTTGTGTACTTCAGTTTGTTGATTTTAATTTATCTTTTTGATGTCATTTATTTATATGAGGTATTGGTCTTAATGCATAATCCTTTCTAATGTTGATTGTTGAATTATTTTCCTAGTCATTGGTTATATATCTAATGAAAATTTGCCATCCGTCCATATCAATATATGTTGAGAAACAAGACAATGTTTCATAAATTCTGGTAACTATGCCATGTTCTTGCTCATTGAAATATTTTTAGGTCATTTAGAGTAAATGTTAGTAGAATATTATTGCTTAATTTTTAAAAACAAAGCCAGTTTCATCAAGTTCAACATTATCACAGATTACATTTTGCATATGGTCAGCTATACAATTGCCTGCTTAGTAATGCTTATACTGGGCATATCATTAGAAATATTTGCAGAGATGAATAAATTTGTAAACAAAAAAAAGTTTTATAAAAGAAAATCTTTCAATTTCTTAAAATGCATGTTGAGTAATTAAAGGGTAATATGATACAATATTGCTGACCTTTGTACCAGTCTTTCTGTTATGAGTACCATATATTGGATGAAACATAAAGAATAACTGGTATTTTAATGTCAATAATAATACCTAAAAAATTGACATCAATCATCATTAGAATATTAGAAATCAATTGTGCCTTAGACTTGTGGTAATAAATGGTTGTGTATTGTTTTTTTGTTTTTCTTTAGTTAATCAAAGATTAATGATGTAAAGCAGAAATTGCTACAATATATTTACAATATCATTTTATATACTTTTAATATTACATATTTTGTCATTGAGAAATCCTTAAATTTTTGTTTGTTTACAATATTATTTTAATTGTATTTTTCTACATAGAATCAATAATGTCAGGTTGATATGATGATATTGTTGATAGGTTGGTGTTGAGAGTGGTATTGTGCAGGGATCCATGTTAACAGTATGGTTGTTATGAACATTTTTTTTTTAAATGAAAGAATTTTATTTGTTGATATATTTCGCTATAAGCTACATAATAATTGATGAAAATAACATGATCATAATTACATTTTAGTGGATCGTAGGGTGTGAGTGTGATATATGTAAAATTTGTTATGATTCTTTGTATTTGAATAGAAGATTATTGATTATATATTGTTATGAATAAAGAATTTTTGGTGTTGAAATATACATTGAAATTTTAGATGAAGTGACATTTAGCAAAGAGCATGGTTGTTTCTATACTGTGACATTTAATCACAATCCTTTTAGTGGACAATTTTTTGGAAATTTGTTTTCTTTTTTAAAAGTTTTAGAATGGTACTTGATTGTTTAATTTTACAACCAAAAAAACTTATCTCAGAAAATTTATAGTGCTTAATCAAATGGAAAGTTTTGATTTTAGAAAAAGAAATTATAAATTGTGACTTTAAATTCAAAGCATGAATTGACCTTTAAGCTAGGTATACTACATTAATTAGAATATGAATTCAATTTGAGTAAAATATGTTGATACAAGTAGCTTTCTGTTTCTGTCAATCCACAATTGTAACTTTTTCACAATAAAATGTGATTGTATGAATGAGTTTTTTGAATTGGGGGATTAACATTTAAAATTTATTTTGCTTAATAATTGAAGACATGTGCTTTATTATAATTTTGGTGAAAGAACTAAAAATGACAATATTCATGTTAAAAAACTTTTCTTTGCATGTTTAAATTTAAACTTGATAATTAAAATATTTTTAAAATACCAAATTTCATAATAGTCAAGTCAAGAGTCGTATCATCATTTTTACTTTGGTTTATTTCAATTCAAACCATAAGGTAGTTTTAATATTAAATAAGGCAGTAACAAGCTACAATAAGATCAGAAAAGTAAATGTAATTTATTTCTAAAATAGCAAGTCAGTTTTATCCTTTTTATTATTATGAAAGTTTTTCATATATGAAATTTTAACTGTTTCTACTTTATTGTTATACATTAAAGAGAAGGTCTTTGTCACTAAGCAGCCAGCCAAGTAATGTGGTTTACAGACAAACCATGGTTATGATATTGGTAAATTCTTACAATTGTTTATCTTTATACCAGTTTGTATGTGATTAGTCATTGATGTGTAAGATAGCATTATCATGTATGTGTAAGCTGATTTATTGTATGTGAATAAATGTCTTGCAGAATAAAGTTTGGTCTAACTTTTATTTGTAAAATTTGTTTTGACTGACAGTTTTTCTAAACTTTTGAAACTGAAAGTGTTTGGCATTTTAATATACATTTGTTAATACTGCCAAATCCACAATCCATTACTGCTTTGGAGCAATTTCATGAAAGTTATTAACACAACTGTTACAAGTTCAGCAATGTGTCTTTACTAAACCAATGTCATGACTGACTGGAAGGTCAAGATCACAAGGGTTGTATATTTGAAAATAGTGTCCACCAATAACTTGATTACTTCTTTGTTGGACTGCTAGGAAAAATTCTACCCATGTGACATAAAAGTCTTTACCTGTGCAACCTAAATTGTACTTGATAATGGACAAGAACAACCCAAAAAGGCTACAGATGGAAAGATCGCCATTGTCTGTAAACTTTTCACTTGAACAACTTCTCCAGAACAAATAACTCGTGGCATGAAAACTTAAGAAGAGTGTTGCTTGGTCCGAGCCCTTTCAATTTTGTAAAGCTGTTTAAGCTTTACCCACATTTAAGATGACAGTGACCTAAGATAGTAAAATCTTTAAACATCTTGTCATGAACTGAGAAGTCGAGGAACTTTAAACTTCATATTTGCCATCAAGACATAGCTATGTTAAGTTGCTTAGCTGGTTGACCTTGACATACATTTAAGGTCACAGTCAACCGAAGTGGTAAAATTTTGAAACATATTCATTGTCATTAACCAAAGTGCTTTAGAATTTGAAACATATACAGCATCCAAGCATAAAGCCCTACCAGGTTTATGAAATTGGTTGACCTTAAGCTACATTCAGTGTCACTGATCTAAAACATTTAAACTACTATAAAGGCAAGGAACTTACATTTTATTTATAGCATCAGATCATGAATCTATACTTGGTAGCTTTAAATTCATACACCACCCCCATACCAAGTTTATAAATCTAATCGACCTTGAACCACATTCAAAGGTCACACAATGACTCGAAGAATTCTTGAACTGAAATGCCTACTATCAGTCCATATTTGTTTGCCATAAGCATATTTAGAGAGCAAAATTCCATATTTAAACAAAATCTTCAAAAATATAAAAAATCCATGTAAAATTTACTGACCTAATTGGGAAAAATAACGAGACCTATTCAAAAAGTTTCTTTAATTCTATGCATATAACAATTTTTTAATGTTTTCAACAAGATAACATTCTGCATCTTTGGACATAAATTCAACACCATGTAGTAAGGAAATGTGATGTGCATAATTCATTTGACCTTTACTAACCTTAAAATACCCTGATGTAATCTTGGTTGAGGCCCAGTTGGATCATTGAAGTCATGTGACAAACAATTATGGACCAATAGTAGAAGCTTGAATCTTTTATAAGCATTTAAATCTCTACCAAGTTTGTCAAACCAATAAATCTTGGCATAATTCTTCAAATTATGATTCGGCAATGTCCTGAGGGAAGCGGTTTAAGGCCCAGATTTAAAAAAAATTTGTAAAATGGTAATTTTTTTAAACATTAAAATTAAAATCTGTCAAAATTTAAATATATATAATAAACAAATTTGAATTCATTGAAAATATTATGGATAGCATCAGAAATGAAATTAGCAAAATAAGTGCGGAATATTTGAAACAAGATAAACCCGAGAATTGGCCAACGAATCCCAACGCTGGAAGCCAAAAAAGTCAAAGACGCAATGAAAAAACTGGACACAATCGCTAAACTAGAGAAAGCAAGCATATTGAAATATGCTTAGAAATGAACAGATTTAAAACATATACAAATCATGGAGGGTGAGAAATCCAAATTATTATAACAATTTTTAGAATTACATCTACCAGCCAGATTATCGATATGAACAAACATATTACAACAATCAAAAAGGAACACCAAGATTTCCTTTTTTAGGACTAGGCAGGAACAGGCGCCCATGGAGGGGTCGACCTTGCCGGTGTAACGAAGAATATTGACCCGGGGTTCATTTTTCAACGTTGAATATTGACTCGCGGGTGCTTTTTTCAACGTTGAAAACTGAGACCAAAAGTCGTGAAATTTATACCCGGGGTCATTTTTCAACGGTTTGATTTTTTTTTTTAATTGCTGAAGACCTCAACACGTGGAAAATTGACCCTGTTGAAAATTGACCCAAACTACAAATTATTTTTGTTAATATCTCTTTCATTGAAATTTGCTCTATGAGACTGATCTATATCTACTGTCATGTTGGAAATTTTGATTTTACTGGATGTTTGTAAATACAAATAAAATGTTACCACACTACTTATCAAATATTAAATTTAAAAGTTAATTTTCCCAGAATAATAAGTAAAATTTCGTCTGAGATCACCCAATGTCCAGCAATACACGGTTAACTTATTTTCATGTTTGAGGCCACATGATGTCAATAACAACGAGTCGACAGTGTTTTTAATTTTAACAGCATTTTTTGGTTTTGATTTTTGTGTTTTAATAATGATTCTTTATCAAATAAAATAAAATTTATGGGATTTTTGGACCCGCACATGGCACGTCTATTAGGATTTGCAGCGTAATTTTTGCTCATCGAATGAATTCATGGCTCTTTGTAACTGATATAAAAGTAGAAAGCCGCTTCGAATACCCCTCCCTTCCTCTGAGTCAAATGATTGTCCCCTTATTAAAATCAACTTGTTAGTATAAATAACACGTCGATAAACGAGTCCAACATACATGTATTTTAACTGGTAAAATAGTAGACATTCTCGAAAATATATATCTGACAGCATTATTTATGACAGGGGTCATAATTATCCGACTAGACAACATCATGACATTCGATTCATTCGACTTAAAAAAGTTTAATGGACTTGCCACATAGCAATATAATATTCTAAAATTATTTTGTCCGATTAAAAGCAGTGTTATCTCTTTGTGTTAGTTTTTTTTTTTTCATACACCCCCCCCCCCCCAAAAAAAAAAAAAAGAATAACCAACAAAACCTCCAAACAAACAAAATCACAAAAATGCCCCCACCCAATAGAACAAAATGACCAAAACAAAGCACATTAAACGAACCAACACCACCACCCCCACAATCCTTTAATAAAACATGACTTATATATCAATCAATATCAATATATACCAATCGCATCTAACATTTCCTGAATATTAAATCATTGAATTTTAGGATTATAAAGAAAAATAGAGAAATTGACTGAATTTTTTTAGTTGAAAAAATCATGGTTTATGATCTAAGTTCATTGATATTTACTTTTATGTTGTTGAATATTGAACCGGATTTTCCGATCAAAATTCAACGACGCGGTTCAATTTTCAAAGGACTAGGGTCTAAATTCAACATCTTCGGTCTCATTATTCAACGTTAAAAATGAACCCCGGGGTCAATTTTCAACCCGGGTCATAATTCTTCGTTACACCGGATATAAATCTTTCTACAAGAAACCGTTTATACCCTATAATTATAAATTTGTCAATTAAAAAATTGGATGATTTTGAAATTTACAACAACTGCAAAATCAAACATACCCGAATTGAAATCTGATGTACAAAACCTTTGTCGAAAACTTAGATTACGAGAATTCTTTGGAAATTCGAAAAATCCCGACCATTTATTAATAAGAAATAAATCAAAATTTAGTCCGAAACCAAAACGAGACCTTGATTTAGATAGATTTATAGAAGTTGTTACAAAATTTTCAATTTCCCGTAGTAGCAAACCCACAAACAACCTTAGCAAAAGGAACAAGAAGCTCTCAACCGTCTGAAAAAAAGATACGTCTATTATCATAAAAGCAGCAGATAAAGGTCGCGGCAATTGTGATAATGGACAAAGATTACTATAAGGAGAAAGTTCTAGAACAGCTAAATGATGGGGAAAGTTCTAGAACAGCTAAATGATGGTTAAAGTTTTAGAACAGCTAATGATGGAAGTTCTAGAACTGCTAAATGATGGGGAAAGTTCTAGAACAGCTAAATGATGGGGAAAGTTCTAGAACAGCTAAATGATGGGGAAAGTTCTAGAACAGCTAAATGATGGGGAAAGTTCTAGAACAGCTATATGATGGGGAAAGTTCTAGAACAGCCAAATGATGGGGAATATTACAGGGAAGAAAACCAACACAAAGATAAATCAATAATGAAGAAAATTAGGAGTCTTACTAGTTAACACTCGCAACACCTTACCGAAAAAAGGACTATTTGTGTAACTTTGAGATTATAGAAACCAATTTTTATTGGCTACCTAAAATCTACAAAAGCAAAGAAATCCAAAATGCAGTTTCATCACAAAACTCTACCTATATTGAAACTCTACGCCCAAGAGATTTAAAAAATTAAGACCAATAGTCGCGGTACCACAATGTACAACACACCGCTTTTAAGTGAATTCATAGACTTAATTTTGAAACCTCTATATAAAGAACTGCCTAGCTTTATAAGAGATGATATGGATTTTCTAAATCACATACCAGAAGAAGTAAACGACGACACCATTTTAACATCATTTGATGTCACAAGTTTATACACAAATATACCACATACACTAGGAATGGAATCCATCGAATATTGGATTGAAAATAAAAAACATCTAATAGATGTAAGATTCAAGAAGGAATTCATATTAACAGCGCTAAAAATCATTCTTGAAGAAAATATTTAAAGTTTCGATGATTTAATTTACAGACAGATCAAAAGCACAGCAATGGGCACAAGTAGCCCCCACATACGCAAACCTAATGATGGGTTAGCTTGAACAAAAAATGTATGCTAAAATTACCAATGAGTTTGGAAATCAACTCCAGGTCCCAGTTTCACAATCATTCACTCAGCTGAGTGTACACTCAACTCAAATGTTCTCATTTTTCTCTCATCAATATTTTAAAATTTTTATGTTTTATGAGCGAATGTTTCGTTTTGTTTTACAAAACATCACTAAACAATTTAAATATTACATCAGATATCCAATTTTTACTGTGTATTGTCTTAGAAATTAACATTGAAATATTCCCGAATTTGAGTTGAGTGTACACTCAGTTGAGTAAATGATTGTGAAACTGGAGCCAGAACTATATAATCAACACACTGGAAACGATATTTAGACGACTGTTGTATTTTTTTGGAATGGAACACCGGAAGATCTTAATTCATTTCATCAATTACTAAATTCCTTACATAGTTCTGTCATGTGCTAATTTGAATGTATTACTAGTATTTCATAAAAATTCAAAAGTAGCACATGACAGTTCAATCATATTCACAATCGAAAAAAGTGAACACGATGTGTATATATATAAAGACAAGAAACTATAACTACTACATGTAGATACATACATGTATATCATGTACATAGTGATAAATGGCAAATTTACTTGCATAATGAATAATGAAGATATTACTTTTTTAAAAAAAAAAAAAAAGAAAGTCTGCGGTAGTGATCACCTCTAAAGCGATATCGCCTGTCTATTAAGACCAGTGTTTAAGGTTCCCGTGCTTCATATTGAATCAAAATGACTCTTAAATAAAGATCATCGCGGGTGATTTACTGTTATAAGGGAGATAACTCTTTCCTGTTTTTAACAGGTTGATATGCTATATATATAAACTTCAAGTTTTTGACAAACGTGGATAGAACTCAGCATTAAGCAGAATCAACTTTGTTTTTGGGCACACTAGTTAAATTGGTGGATTTCTGATACCAGTTGTTTAGAATACCAAGATTATTTCTGATTCTGAGAATTGTTAAACAAACCAAATTAACTAAATCACCTAACACCACTGCTTTGATTGAGAAAAAAATATAGATAAAAAAGTTGTGAGAAATGCTCCATAAAACAAATTGACCAATTTAAAAACCATCTCCTTATAATTAAATAAGAAAGTTGTAAGAATTGTTAAATAAACCAAATCAATTACCATCTTCGGTTTGATAGGTAAAAATTTAAAGTTAAATGAGAAAGTTTCAAGATACTAGTATATAGTATTCTAAATCACCTTTTTTTAATGATTTTTTGCAATCAATTGTTTTTGTAACATCGCAATAACATCGAACATATTTTCAAAGGTGAACAACGCGGTAGCGAAATCTGCTTTTTTTACCGTTATGTTAAAATGGCTTTGAGGCGACATAATAATATGATAGAAAATAGAAAAGCATTTGTTCTGGAAAACGGGTTTTAAACAAAAGAAGGAAATACAACTGAAAATGATTTGCAACAGACAACGTTACCCAAAATACTAAAAAAGACATAGTCAATGATAAATTGAAAAAACAACCACATATTGGAACCACTGATTATGGACTTTGAACGGACAATGGAGTAAATATGTAGCGGTGTGGTATGGTATGGTATAATATGGTATGGTATGGTATGGTATGGTATGGTATGGTATGGTATGGTATGATTTGGTGTGGTATGGTATGGTTGGTGTGGTTTTGTGTAGTGTGGTGTGGTTATAGAACGATTGGAGGACCATTGACTATCCTATTTAATCAAGTTACATACACAGTGTACAGTGGTCCAAAAATACACAGATTTAGGAATTAAAACAAACCTTATTCAAACAAATAGTATTTTATTTTGTTATTATTTTCAGAAAAAAAATATACGTTTGATACCGTATACTGTTGAGAAGTGCTTCTTCCAGGAAGCTCATTTAGAAATATTTTTATGTGGGAGGTCAGGGTTCGAACCTCAACCGGGTCTGACTAAGACTTTCAAGAAAATTGGTAGAGACTGCCAAGCACTCGGCATTTAGACATGAAAGTCACGGGGTCCTTCGGAAGAGACCTAAAAAACCGATGCCCCGTGTCGACGCTAAACTTGAAAAAAAAATTTAAAAAAGGAAAAATAACTTCCCTGCATATTGCCCTTTGCGCACTGCCAAGGTCAAAATTTTATACCAATTACATATAGCTGGTAATGTCTCGATATAAGTGAAATATTCTTGACTAGGATGTAAACCCTATTAAATCAGATCAAATCGGGAACATATTCTAGTAAGTTCAAAAGGTCATATTGATTTTTTGTAAGCATTCCCAGTCAAAAATTTATTTATACATACCTAATTTTCTCTTTATAGACCTCTTTAACCAGACCTCAGCGGCTCAATGATAGAATATCCTCCTCGAGAGTGGGAGGTCGCTGGTTCGAACCCCGGCAGGATCACTCATAGGACTTTTGAACTTTTAACTTTCAGATATTGATTCCTTGGCATTAGAAGAACAAAGTATAGACTGGTTCACTCGGTACGAGGATAATGGACTAGGGGAGTGGTATGCTTGTCTGTAGCATACTTACTCATTGAGCTTGCGCCTTAACAAAAAGTCGCCCAAAATGCCCGCTAGTACACGGCAAACAATATTACATACTTGCACATCTCACGCATACAAAAACTTGTCCTTAGATTGATAACTTTTCTATCCTCTCGAATCACTGAAAATTTTTGAAGTGGCGTTCAACAGCTTTACAATAAAACGTCCATCTTTAACTAGACGAAAAAAAAAAAATTAGAAATTTAAAATTACACTACTTTAAATATGAATAAAACTTTTTAAAAGCTATTCAGAGTTCCAATTCATCACACCGTCCCCGAAATAAATCATCTTCCACAATGAAGTCTGCGGCACAGAAGTCTGGAAATAAATTTAATTATGTGTGCAACAGGAAGGAGAAAAATGCAGGGTCGATCCGGGGACCTCTCACATTATAGGCGATTGCACTACCAACTGAGGTACCCACGGACCACCACACGTGTATGAAATTATGTTTACCATTTTTGGTTTGATTAAAGGTATCATCTACTCGAATTTTTAACGACCTAGCTAGCATTTCTAGCTTTGTTTTCAAGTAATTTTTAATCTAATATAATAGTTGTGTACATTCACAGTTGTATATAGCACTTGTATATGAATAATTTGAAAACATTGGATGCCTTAAAATCTTAGCAATGTTGTATGGTCAGACTTTAATTATGAAAACCTGGAAGAAGTCATTTAATGATTTTTTTTATTGAGTTGATTCTCTCTCTCTCTCTCTCTCTCTCTCTCTCTCTCTCTCTCTCTCTCTCTCTCTCTCTATAGCCGATTTAAGTCTATAGTGCCAATTTTTAACGAACAAGAATAAAACCGCGAGCATATATTCAAATTCAAGACTGCAAAATAAAAAATAATGTGTCTCTGTTTTGGACATGCTTATGGAGTTGGGGAAGATATCACTATATAAACAGTGAAATATATGTACTTTTCCGGAATAAACATTGTCCGTGTTTGTCACGCTTTATGTATTAGTAAAATATTACCCAGAAGTCTTTAAAAAGACACGTGACCTCGCACAAGAGCCGGTGGCCATGATGCAGGCAGTTCGGCAAGCATGTACTGGAGTTTTAAGGGCGACGAAAGCCGCCTTCTCAACCCCAGGAGTACAAAATAAAGCTGCAAACCTCCTCCCTGGTTATTTTACCACACGTAAGTTGATGTGTGATATTTGACATGTCTTACTTTTCGTGAAAATAAGTCCCAAACATGTCTGTACAAACATTCTGTCCTTGACAGAGGTTATGCCCAAAATCCGAAATTTATTTTGCAAGATGTTAAAGAATTGGTGAAATAAAAATCTTTGAAGCTGTTTATGCTTACATATGTAATCTCTATGCAACTTTATATTTGAAGAACTGCGATAATTTTTCGGTAGTAATCCGTAACCAGGTAGCACAATGCAACGAAAAGCTGGCACGGTTTGCTCGCCTGAAAACCCGGGAACTGTGTCAAGCAAAGTATTATTTGTGGAGAAAATGTCTTTTAATTGGAAGAAAATTTCTAATCTTAATAAAACTCTTTCTTTAGGTGTTGTTGGATATGACATCTGCCAAAGTGCTATGTGTCCGAATCTTGTGACGGACAAAAAAAAAAAAAAAAAAATGCGATTTGATGGTAAGATACGTATGGTTTTGAAATCATGCCATCTAACAAATACAACTTGCATATGGATTTTAGGAGTCTTGTGCACCATTATTTTGTCCCTTAATTGTCAAACAGCACAAGTTTTATGAAAATTCTACCCCAATACTAATGTATGACTGTGACCTCTAATATTGTTGGACTATGAGTTATGATAAAGAAATAACTACAGGTAGTCATTGCTGTCCTATAACATTTAAAATAAAATAAAGAATTGGGGAAATAATGTGAACATTTCCCCCAAAGGGAAATGCCACTGTTTTCAGTGTAATATCTATATATTTTCCCTTTTGACATTTACACCTTGATTAAAGTTACAAATTTCATAGTGTAAAATGTTGTTAGCAAGGTCAAATATAATGATGCAATGGGAAATTGGAACAATAATTTTGTGCTTGAAATGATCTTGCATCTGTCTACTTTACAATTTTATCTGCTGACTAGGTAAAAATTAAAGAATTTCATTCAACTAGATACCTAAACATTTTACTCTTTCCAACTTATTGATGTTACTTGTGCCTTTAGCCTTTAAAAATTTTTAAAAAATTTACACAAGATTGTAAATGGCAAACATATATTTTTAGATCGACAATATGCAACAGAACCAGCAGCTGCTGCAGGTAACATCACGGGCAGAGTTGTATCCGTTATTGGTGCCGTTGTAGACGTACAGTTTGATGATGACTTACCATCAATTCTAAATGCCTTGGAGGTCAAAGGTAGACAACCCAGACTCATTCTGGAAGTCGCACAGCATTTAGGTTGGTTTTACTTTAGTTTATTTCATGTTTTTTGTTTTTACGAGTTTTTTTGAATTGATAATATCTATGTTGGTGTAAGATGCTTACTTTGTAATCAAATCAGTAAAAAGTCATATGCATAAAACTTTAGTGTACAGCTTTACTGGTTTTTGGGTGCATTTTGGCTAATAGCTTAATTAATGGAGTAAAGCTCCAAACAAATTCAAACCATAAATTCTAATTCAAAGAAAAATTGAGGGCTTAACTGGATATGGAAGTCTATTACCGTATTTGAAATAAGCAGTAAGTATTGCAGTTCATAAATGTCATGAGTTAGGAAGAGACATGATTTTCTTGAAATTTCATGATAACATTATTTGTGTTTTATCATGTGGAAATGAATGGACTTAAACTTATCATTGAGTTCACCGTTAAAGATTTGACATGTTATCAGTTTTGTCAGTTTTAAAACATTGGTGTTTTGTTTTGATATTTCAGGTGAAAACACAGTAAGAACAATTGCTATGGACGGTACAGAAGGTTTAGTTAGAGGTACAGAATGTATTGACATTGGTACTCCAATTAGAATTCCAGTCGGACCAGCAACATTGGGTAGAATTATCAATGTAATTGGTGAACCAATTGATGAAAGGGGACCAGTAAATACAGACAAGTATGATGATGTTTCTACTCTCTCTCTCTCTCTCTCTCTCTCTCTCGCTCTCTCTCTCTCTCAGTATGTTAATTATCATTTGTTACACCAACATATGCATTATAAAGGTTTAAAGGGAAAATGTGTACCTTTAAATGATTATATTTATTTATGGTGTTATACATTTCTGTAAAAAGAAAATTAATCCACTGATACAAATATTTAATCTTGCATTGATTTTCCTGAACTGCAAAATTTCTGGATGTTAGATCTGAATATTAGTCTTTGTGATCTGTAGTATCTGAAATTTTTTACGCTGACTGTTAAGACATCGTCCTTAAATTTTAGTGGCTTGATAAATGTTTGAGAAACAAGTTTTAGTTCAACGCTGTACATGTTACTTTTGTTATTGATAGATATGCAGCTATCCATGCTGAAGCTCCAGAATTTGTAGAAATGAGTGTCGAACAAGAAATCTTAGAAACTGGTATTAAAGTTGTAGACTTATTGGCGCCATATGCCAAGGGAGGTAAAATTGGTAGGTATTGATTTTCATTTAAAGATTTAGTCTCACTTCTAAAGTGTTGCATTGTAGGTTATTATGATATTTTATCTCTTGAATGTAATTTTGTGTTGTTTTGAGTCCCTTTATTCTTTTCAATCTTCCAGTTTGCAAAAAACTTCTGTTTAAATGTTTTGAACAAAATCTTGGTTTGTTTATTTTTGGAATATGATTTTAAAAAATAATAGAGGACATTTATTTTCTTCTATTTCTGTCAAAAAATAAAAAAATAAAAAATAGAAAATAAAATAACAATTGCAAAATGCTTTTATTGTGGTTGCCTCTTTTCTGAAATATGTAACTACATGTACAACTTGACACTACTTGTTATTTTGTGTTTTAGGTCTTTTCGGAGGTGCAGGAGTAGGAAAGACTGTATTGATTATGGAACTGATTAACAATGTAGCTAAAGCTCATGGTGGTTACTCAGTGTTTGCTGGAGTAGGAGAAAGAACCAGAGAAGGAAATGACTTGTACCATGAAATGATCACATCTAAAGTCATCAGCTTGACAGACAACACATCAAAGGTAATAAAATACATACAATACAACTACAATACTTAGATCATTGATGAATAATGATTTTTCTTTGTTTAAAAAAAAAAACAAAAACCTACAATCTACTGGGTTTGTGTGGGGAAAATGTTAAAAGTTGACATTCTGGTGATGCATCAATATGTGTGAAGTTGTGAGCTAGGAACTGCATTATTCAACTATAAAAGACAAGTAAATGTCCATAATTTAACAATACCAACTTTCAAGATTATTAACATTCAAGAGAAAGAGAATGTTGTAATAGAGTTGTTTGAGACATGTCTGTCAATGTTTAACTTAGTCAGAATGCACTTGTTCACTGAATGATAAATTTTATAAATAAAATTAATGTCCTTAATTGCTGTTCAGCTACAAGTACAATTATATACAAATTGGTAATTGGTTTCTTGATCTTTTAATTGTTTATCTTTATGAATTTATCATTTTAGTTGTATGGAACATTCATCAAAAGTACATGTTAATCTATCTTTCTTCTTTTTTTTAATTATGTTCTAAATTCTTGTCTCTTATTGATTGCCAGGTATCTTTGGTATACGGACAGATGAACGAGCCCCCAGGAGCCCGTGCTCGTGTAGCTTTAACAGGGTTGACTGTTGCTGAGTATTTCCGTGACCAGGAAGGACAGGATGTATTGTTATTTATTGACAACATTTTCAGATTCACACAGGCTGGTTCAGAGGTAAAATGATTGTCATAAGGATTTCTTGAATAAGATGGAAATAAAAAAATCTTATTTGTGTATGTATTCAGTATGTCAAAGATTTGACTAAGTTTTTGTTTATTTTCATAGAAACATAAAATCCACTTACACCATGAAGATGATTGCAGGGAATTACACAATTTAGCGTTTGCATAAACCAAAAAATATTTTTTGATAGTATATCCAAGATTTTGAAAAAAAAATACAACTCTCTTTTTGCCTTTTTTGCTTGAATTATTTATATACATTTAAAAAAAAAAAAAAATAGAGAATAGAATAAAATCTTTTCTAGCATTCTACATGTTTCTTGCTCGTGAAAAAAAGATTTACAAGACCTGCCCATCATAAAGATTTTGATAAGAATTGGAAAATTAATGACCACTATGATTTCGGTGATGCAGTAACTATTGCTTAATTTTCAGTCTCTAAAAATAAAAATTTTTGAAAACTTTTTTAAAGACATGTTAAGTAAATGAATTGTTTGTAATTTATAGGTATCTGCTTTGTTGGGTCGTATTCCATCAGCTGTAGGTTACCAACCAACATTGGCCACTGATATGGGTACTATGCAGGAAAGAATTACAACAACCAAAAAAGGATCCATTACATCAGTACAGGTGAGGCCTTCAATTCTGACTTAAATGCCAGGCATTTAGAAATCCATTTGACTGAAAAGCATTGAGTTTGTGAATGAATTTTGTATGGCATAAATCCAATCTTTTTGATTCATTTAAGAATTTTTTTGAATTTGTAAATTTTTATTTCAAATGACATATGTTTCATTAACAGATGCCAGGAAATATCCAGTCATTTGCTATATGAAATACATAATGACTAACTAGATAATAATCTCCAATGAAAATTAGGATAGTAAGGTTTGATATGAATTTTTTGTGGCACATTTTGTTAAGCTCATTTTGAGAACCTTGGTTTTCTCTTTTATTTGTTGTGAACTAGAAAAGGCATGTAATGTGATGTTTTTGTATGATATTTACACTTTTAATTTAAATATTTTATTCAGGCTATTTACGTACCTGCTGACGATTTGACAGATCCTGCCCCAGCCACAACATTCGCTCACTTGGACGCCACCACTGTATTGTCTCGTGGTATTTCTGAGTTGGGTATCTACCCAGCTGTAGATCCTCTGGATTCCAACTCTCGTATCCTTGATATCAACGTCGTAGGAGAACAACATTACACTGTTGCTCGTGGTGTACAGAAGATCCTTCAGGTATGTTCTCTTTCTCAGCTCATCAAAGGCTTGTTTTGCTAAGAAAAACACTTGATCTGTTTTACTTGCATTTGTCAAGTTGAAATATTCTTTGCCAAAGTAAAAGGTGCTTTAGTGTATTACTAGGCATCAAAATTGAATTCCCTATATGCAGATCATAGTTTGAGAAATGTTTGTCAGTTTATTTGCCATAGTTTTTTTGTTTTCTTTGGGTACTCTAGTTTTCTCTGCCATTTATGAAGAAGTGGGGGAAAAAATCTTTGACTGGGATGTATAACACCATTGCTTCACAACAATTAGTTTACAAACATTTTAGAAATTGTGTTTTAAGTAAACAGTTTTTTTTTTTGTGTCGCCTGACTAGGCAACATATAGGTATTACTCTCGTTGGCGGCGTCGTCGTCAGCATCTGCGGCGTCCGGATTTCCTTGTCCAGAGCATAACATTGGTGTTGTACATTCAAATGACTCCAAACTTGGTGTACATGTTTCTGGCAATGACTCGAAGTGCAGTGCACAAGAACCACAACTCTATCTTGTTCCGTTTTTGAATTATTTCCCTTTGATTGATTTTTATATAGCATTTCTTCTCCGGAGCATAACTTTGGTGTAGTATGTTCAAATGACTCCAAACTTGGTGTACATGTTTCTGGCAATGACTCGAAGTGCAGTGCACAAGAACCACAGCTCTATCTTGTTCCATTTTTGAATTATTACCCTTTGATTGATTTTTATGCAGTGTCAGGCGACACATCTGTTTCAAAGAAACATATCTAGTTTTTAAAAGAATAGAAGTTTTTAGGTATTTAGTGAATAGCTATGACTTGGAACTGTTTGTCCTTGCAAATTATTATTTATTTATTTCATTATTATTATTAAAGGTAATTGATGGTTGTGTTGCATTTTTTGTAACATATTTAACATGTACTTTGGTATTATTTTAGGATTACAAATCCCTTCAGGATATTATTGCTATCTTGGGTATGGATGAATTGTCAGAAGAAGACAAAATGACTGTGTCTCGTGCCCGTAAGATTCAGAAATTCTTGTCACAACCCTTCCAGGTAGCTGAAGTGTTTACTGGCTCTGAAGGAAAATACTGTACCACTTATAGAAACAATTAAGGGATTTGAAAAGATCTTAAATGGTAAGAACATTTTTTTATGTATTAACTTTTCTGAAAAAAAGGGATGTTTTAGACGTAAATCAAACCTCCAGGTAATCTACATACCTGCTTATTTTACAAAATTTTCTTGTGAAATATTTCATTAAGTGGCTAACCCTTAAGGTTTTGGATAAGGAATGTAAAATTGCATTTGACAGAATTATGTTATTTACAGTAATCGTATTAGGAAAAGAGTTAATGCCCTTTGAAGCTGCTTTGAAGTTTTTCAGTTTTTCTAAAAAAAAAATTTAATTTATTTTCTAAAAAAATATATTTTCAAATAATTGATAACTTCTAATCATGATTCATGAGATTCATTTTCTAAAATTTCATTCCTATCTGCTGTAAATCTAACATGTGGGACACATGTTTAATGATGATTTTTTTAAGCTTGGAGCTTGCACACTGATGTACAGAGACTGAGATGAATCAAATGGAAAATCTGACATAAATTGCATTAATTGTCCCTCATTTATATTCAAATGTATTCACAATGATGTAATTTATTCCTTAACAAAGTTACAAATGACTAATGAAATTCTATGCTTAATTTATTCTTCTAAAATTAGATCC
Source organism: Tegillarca granosa (assembly GCA_029721355.1). NCBI lineage: Eukaryota > Metazoa > Mollusca > Bivalvia > Arcoida > Arcidae > Tegillarca > Tegillarca granosa. The sequence goes on from CM056608.1 coordinate 23,349,433, forward strand.
CACATGCTTAATTTACCGTTCTTAAACTAGATCCCACATGTCTACATTTCTAGGAAATTACTGCTATTTCTATATTTATTCAAACTTTTATCCTTGAATCAAATGTTACCTTGTTCATTAGGAAATTAAGAAAATTGGTATGGTTTTAATTTTTTCATTAGACTTATTGTAGCTTTAACTGGAAATGTTTAGTGTTGAAGTAAAAGTACCTTTTTTCTCTCCCTGTTTTAAAGTTATTTTGTTTTTATTAATTATTTATAGGCGAATTTGATCATGTACCAGAGGTAGCTTTTTACATGGTTGGCCCAATTGAAGAGGTAGTAGCCAAGGCTGAAAGACTAGCTGAAGAACAGTCATAACGTAACAGTGACATTTAGAACTGAAAATTTTTATTTGGAATTATTAGTGTATATTTAAAAAAACTTGGAATTTAAAGTTGTGTGTGTCAGGATATATGAATGAGAATTTGTTGTGTAATATTACTTATTTATCAAGAACGATGTTGAGTTACATCGCATCATTTACCAGCGTCTAGTGCTAACTTGATTAAACATTAAGACAAGCTTTGGATGAAAATTTCCATTGTTTAAGGTCTTTTTTTGTTGATGAGTCGAGGTTGGTTTGTAGAGCTCGTTTCTGCAGACATGTTTGAAATAAAAAAACTAAAAAAAATTGAAAGGTAGTTGAATTTTTCTGTGAAAAACCTGGCTTCTATTGAATATATATCCATTAGTTATGATCAGGACAGCATTCAAAATTTAACTGATTAATTAATTGAATAGGGTTTTATGTCCCAGTTAAGAATATTTTACTCATAGCGAGACATCACCAGCTGTAGGTGAAGTGGCAGAAATTTTGGTCTTTGCAGCTTGCATGGAAAGTTTCTTCAACTTGCCTGCCATGACATGGGGCATCAGTTTTTGAGGTTTCATCCAAAGGACCCTTTGACTTTTATTTCTAACTGCATTTTGCTTGACAAAACAACCGCCATTATCAATTTTTAAATCTTGGTCAGACAGCCAGGGTTTGAACCCTTGACCTCCACATACGAAGTGACAAAATTTAACAAACTTGTCAATTCTAGTTTGACATTGAATGAAGTAGTATAGTCATTTTGGAAATGGATATAGAGTGAAAATGTTTTTCCTTGTGTGATACTTTTTGCATATAAACAATTGTAGGATTTCAAAAAATGATTCTATTGGATTGAAATTTGATGTAAGCAGAATAATGTGCTCTGCAGTAACCATGGAACTCAACACATCAATTGAGCATACCATAGCAGCATGTAGGAAAAAAATTAACAATTGATTAAGATTTTTTCTAGCACATAAAAGGTTTTTCTTGTAGTCCCTTACTTGATACATGTATCATGGTCATGAGTGTTTTTGGGATGTTAATCTGCGACATTTGTAGTTACGTTTGCTAGCACTCGAAAGCCATAAATGCATACTGGTACTTAGTACAATGCAGATGAGAAACACTTATACACTCAGGCACCCACCACATGTTCTTGTGTTGAGTTGAGTAATGGTGTTTAACGTCCCAGTCAAGAATATTTCACTTATATCGAGATGTCGCCAGCTATAGGCAAAAGTACAGAAGTTTTGCTTGTGTGTTGTGTTGATGGCATTATACAGCAGGGTTCTTTATCGTGCAAGAACCATGAGTTTTATTTCGTTATGCCCAGTGCTAGGAAGTCACAAACCAGTTTCAAGTCTTGGGTCAAACCTGGTTGGGGTTCAAACCTTGACCTCCCAATCTACCAGCTGAGCTACCGCAGTGGTGTGTTCTTGTATTGAGATTTATCCTCCAGATTAAATAAAAAGAATTGGTCTTGAATAGCTGAAAAATTGCTATTTGGCATAAAAGGTGTAATCAACGAATCCCTAGGACAATGCTATTCAAGTGTGTCCTATAGTGACCTAAAGCAGGTGACCTGGAAAACTTTTTTTGATTCAGAACTGATGATACAAAAAAAATGATGTGAAAATTGGGGTCTGTAGAGTTTGTCCTTGAAATTTTTAAAAAAAAATTGTTTGAATGTTTTCTTGACCTTTGATATAAGGTCAAATGTCAAGGTCATTATCCTTTCATCATCTTTTACTCCCTGAGCTTATGGTATGATAAAGTTTGTGTTAATAAACTAGGAAGCTTCTCTAGAACCACTAGACTAAATTGAAATATATTTTATGTGCAAAGGATTCAAGGCGGAGTAGATTAAAGTGCCATCCATACGTGTCGACCGAGTGGTTCAGGCCTTAGCTTTCAATCCCGCTATTCTTCGTGGGGTTGGGCTCATGGGAGAAAGAATATTTCCTTATTGACAACTAAAACAAATATTGATTCTGTGTTCAGAAGAGTGAAGGGTAATAATGGTGAAGACCTAATTTAGGATTTCAACATCGTGGATATTAATAAACCGCTGAGACTTCTTGATAAACATAAAATCCTTGAATTTCAAACTCCATTCCTTTGATACAAGCCGCCTAGTATTCCTCCCCCGCCCCATCCCTTGCAAGTGTATAGTATGACCACACCAGGCTGGCACATGCGTATGGCTAACTATTATAATCTAAGTGCAATGAATTACATCATTTGCATAGTTTTTAATTTTTAAAATAAGGCGTTATCTATTATCTCATTTGAGCCTTATTCGATGTATAAAGTGCTTTAAATTTATTCTTGCCTAAATTCTACACTAAGTTGGATATCGATTTTTGTGTTCACGTAAGTCAAAGCACTATGGAAAAATTCCGAGTTTTCTATACCTAAAAGAACGTAATCTCGAATTTTGGTCAGACACGACTAAGAAAAAAAAAAACGACTCATGAAATAAACATCGACAGTTAGGACATCGGGTCTTTCAGAAGTTAATGCAACCGATATCACTTAAACCGAAGATAACAATGAATTTATTTCTGTAATATAGGCTTTAGAAACATGCAAGTTTGCATCTATCAGAAATAAATTGACTCTAAAAAGTTAATTAATTAAACAATTTCATTTTGAAATCAGTTATTTTCTGAATTTTAGTTCCTTTAAACTGCACATCGCTTCCTGTAAAAAAATCAACTTGTGTTTTTCAACTTTTTGGATAGCTCTTTTGTTTTAATCACAAGTAAATTGGCTCTTTGCTTGTTCTACTATTTTCAATATTCACATCTATTGGTTTGTTGCTATTTGTGTCAAGATGTGTATTTTCGAATTTAGGTTCTTCTTTCACATCAATATAGGTATATACATTTGTAGATGAATTTGATGCCATATTGTCGTCTGGTAATAAAACATTTTTCGCACAGTTTCCTGTGCCCGGTGTTCTTACAGAAATCCCGCCACCGTGAGATTTTGTAGACATAATTTCATCATATGTATTTGACGATATTTCGGATTTTTTGGTATCTATGACAACGTCGGGATAATCATAGTTGGTGCTGTCCTCTTTTTTCAAAGCTTTTATTTTTATCACTTTCTCAAAATGTTTTCTTGTGTCATAAGGGTTTTCGTATTTGTAGCTACTTCCTTTCCGGATAAGATCTTTAGGTTCGCCATATGGCAAAACTTCGACTCGCGTTCTAAAAATGTAAAATAAATTACAAAGTAATTTTTTAACTTATTCGAAGACCAAACAGATTGAGGTTTTGACCCGCAATGCATACATTTTTCTTCAAACAATTTGATATACTGTAAACTGTCGCTATGATATCGCCACTAGATATAATTTTATATCAAGTGTTCATTCAAAGTCGGGATTTTATAGTCAATGATATATATTATATGTATAAATACTTTGGTCTGGTTTAGATGGACAAAAAATAATCAGATCAACTATCTGTAGTCATTACTACTCAGAGGTTTCGCATCAACGCATAAACACAAGCAACAAGAGCTAGAGGTCGGGGGTTCGAACACCGACCGGGTACTACATACATCGAGTGGTTTAAACGGAGTAGTATGATTGTATGCGACATGCTGACTCAATGAGCTAGCACCTTAAAAAAAGTCGATCGATCTAAATGTGCGTTAGTACAAGGGAGATTTGCACATTTTACACATAACAGATCTTAAATTAATCTTTTGAAATTATTAACCTTGCGCACGTCGCCAATAGCTAAAAAAACTGCTGATGAGACGTTAAAAAATATTATGTTTTGAACAACCAACCTTACAATGAAGGAATTATTTTCCACCTACCTGACACAACAAGCTATAACCATCACTATGACTACCAAAAGGAAAACACAGCCACTTGCGGCACCACAGATTATAAAATATAGAGTTTTATTGTCCCATATGTCAGCGTCTGTGGTCGTGGCATTGTTTGAATTACCAGATGAATTACTTGAAAAATTACCTGAAATTACATTTCAAAAATTGCATGCAAATAATTTTCACGCCCATGGTAACAATAGTATAAAATTTGCTAAAAACTTATATAAAAAACTTATTAAAATAGTTTATGTTCTACAACACAGCTTTGCAAAGGATAGATAAATAAGTGAATAATAATTAAATAAATAAATAAATAAATAAATCAAGATAATGATATACAAAGAGCAGTTGTTTTGGATTGACATTGTTAACATGCTTATATGTTGTTACTTCAAAACTATTCGGTTGAAATTTGGTAAAATCAATTCTAAATGCTGTGTCCAAATTCACAAAACATCGACAATGCATTATTGTAATTCCCTGTGTATTTGTCCAATGAAATATTACTTGAGATTTGAAAAAAAATCTAAAAATGTGGTTCTTTGTTATAATTACCATCCGTGGGTTTTTCACCTGGAACAACGTCATCACTGACATCATCATCAACGTAATCGATGTACCGTGGTTCCGTCGCTGTAAAGTCGATATCAGTTTCAGAACAATTTAGTTGCAATATTGAGTCATGCTGATTTCCATCACTCAAAAAATATCTGACTGCTTTCTGAAAGTGACCAGTGCCTAAAACATGAAATAAAGCATTTTACAAAAACGTTAACACAATAGGGTTTTTCGCTTAAAGTTCCGAAATTATGTAACTAAATGCCGCCAAAAATTTCATAAGAAAATGGTATATTTGGTTTCATACTCAACTGAAAATTATATTATGGTAACCTTTTTAAAATTGAATTTAAGACACGGTTCTAGTCTATTTAACTTCAGGGAATCTTTTCACTTAATGCTAAGTCGTTTTTTCGGTGACTTTTTGTGGAGAAATGTCATGCTTAAAACTTACCTGTTCTGCAAGCTGCTTTAGCTAACTTATTGCAAGGCGTACTAATGATTTGTGCAAAAGATTGGTTGGTGCGCTGCAGGACCTTACACGTTCTATTTGTGCCTGAAAGAGAAAGAAAAATTCTCTTGTAATTTCGTCTGCCAATCGAAAAAAATCTTAATTGGTATAATACTTTGTCCATTTCCAAATTTCATTGATAAAAATCTTATCCGTTTAGTTTTTTGCCATAAATTGCCTATATATTTTCTGAATTTCAGACAATGAAAATACTAAAGCAGACGTGAAAATGAAGAACCGTGTCAAACTCGCGAATCCAAGTACTATTATTTGTGAGCTATGATTAGATAGTTGTGACGCAAAAACTACTCACGAAAACAGATATGCAGACAATGTGAGTAACATGTCATGCGCAGAATTTTGAATATTTCTTTTGGTAAAAATTCGAAATTCTGCACATAACATACATACAAGCTAAAAACCGTGGAATAAGGCACATGTAAGTAAAATGTACTAAATACACGTAAGGTCACCTTTTCCTGTCCAAAGCATACCGAATGCATAGATAGATAGATAGTTTGACAGACGGACAGATAGATAGATAGATAGATAGATAGATAGATAGATAGACTGACTCAAATTTACTTTTCTTATTATTTGAATTAAAAACAACAAGTTTACGGGGTACTTCAGTGATTAAATACTTATGATTTGTATCTCTTAAACGAGAGACCCAAAAGGGCCTGTATCGCTCAACTGGCACTTTATTTGCATGTGAATTTCAGACAGCCATGCCGCTAGCTATTGCCAGTTGAGCTAAAATGTTTCAGAAAAAAATGATACGTATGTGAAATGGCTATACATCTACTTTCTATATACTAAATTGTATGATATATAAATGTGTATCGGCCATTCATTACTTTTTGCTATTTAAAATAACGGTGGCAATTTTGGATGCCACAGTTTGTGCAAACTTTAATCTGCATCACCTAGGGACCTTGCACACCAAATTAGGTTCAAATAGGTCCAGTAGTTTCTGAGGAGAAGATTTTCAAAGAATTGGCTTAATATAGCACTTATTTGAATATTCTGCTAATAGCGACCCAATACAAAATGTTTCTGAAAAACCCGTTATATATGTTAAATGGCAATGTATCTACTTTCTATATACCAAATTGGAACTAAATCGGTTGATAAATAAACGTGTATCAGCCATTTATCACTTTTTGCTATTTATAGTAACGGCGGCCATGTTGGATGCCGCAGGAAGTTGATTTGTGCAAACTTTAATTGCATCACCTAGGGACCTTGCACACCAAATTAGGTTCAAATAGGTCCAGTAGTTTCCTGAGGAGAAGATTTTCAAAGAATTAGCTTAATATAGCACCTTATTTGAATATTCTGCTAATAGCGACCCAATACAAAATGTTTCTGAAAAACCCGTTAAATATGTTAAATGGCTATGTATCTACTTTCTATATACCAAATTGGAACTAAATCGGTTGATAAATAAACGTGTAGCAGCCATTTATCACTTTTTGCTTTTTATAGTAACGGCGGCCATCTTGGAATGCCGCAGAAGTTGATTTGTGCAAACTTTAATCTACATCACCTAGGGACCTTTCACACCAAATTTGGTTAAAATGTGTCCAGTAGTTTCAGGAGGAGAAGATTAAAGTTTACGCACAGACGCACGGACGCACGCACACATGCTTCGCCATGCCATAGGCTCAGCTGGCTATTGCCAGTTGAGCTAAAAATTAAGTAATTTATAGCCAAAACATGACTCTAGGCAAATGCAACCATGAACTCGAAACAAAAAAGAACTGTAAACAGGAAACAAGAAAAAATAAGGACGTGGTTTGCATCTTATTTATGTATTTATTTATTATTTATTGTTCTGAATGACAGTACATTGTATGTTAATTTTTAAAAAAAAGAAAATAAAAATTATAAACTGATGAAATTAATTAAGTTTTTATTTATTAATTATATTGCAAATGTCATGTGCAGATTTTGAATTTTAAATAAAAGAATATTTAAAATTTTGTACATGACAAATATATTTATTTTGGTAATTTTTTCTGCACATGACACAAACACGTAACTTACTATTCAAAAGAAAGTCTTGAACCCAATATAGTTGATTTTCCTTTATATGGCCACTGTTAATTGACTTTTTGATTGATGATAAATCTGTGCTCAAATTCGCAAGTCTTGGCCATCCTTGTTGCTTAGGTCCACATCCGGACATGGCTAGGTGATACGCCTTATTGATTGACCCACTTGCATACATAACACCTAAAACAACGAATGAATGGATGAATAAATGAATGAATGAATGAATGAAAGTACGAATAAATAAACGAATGAATGAAAAGAAGAACGATCGAATAAATGAATTAATCAACGAATGAATGAAGAGAAGAACGAATGAATGAATGAATGAACTTTAATTATATGGCAATTTTAAAACAGAGGAATTTTGTCAAATTTCAAGATTTTAAGAATTTCTGGGTTACTGAAAGATCTGTAATGAAGTTCTGTCCCTTTTGCTTTTTTTTAAAGTTCCGTTTCGCATTTTCGCTTTCTTAATTGTGTTTTTAACATTTGAAATCGCTGAACAAGCGGACGATTTTCAAAAACAGAACGCCATACACTTTAATAGCAAAAGAAAAAAAAATCAAATATTTTAGATCGTGAGTAATTGCCGTCATCAAAATATTCTGTATAATTTGACTTCCCAAAGTCCAATGTTCCTTTCATTCTAAAAACTGACTTTGCACGTGACGGATGTAGTTAGCTAGACAGAAGCTAGACGGAAGTTCCGATGTGTATATTATAACTAAATTTGCCTGTTTTCAAAGTTTTAACTATTTTTTTTTTTTTTTTTTTTTTTTTTTTTTTGGGGGGGGGGGGGGGGGGGGGTGTGATTTGGACATGGGCTGGTATGTTTGTGTTTATTTTTATAACACTGAGAATTTTTATAACTTATACATTCAAAAAAGTTAAATGATGATAAATTAATACAAAAAAATGATAATAAATTAATATATTCAAAAAGTGTTGTATCTTTATAAACTAATGCATTTAAAATGTTATATAATGATAAACTCAAACGTTGTATATTATTATATGATAATACTAACCGTTACTTTGTTGACAAAAGAAATCAAGTTCTGTTTTGGATGGCTGTATTGTAACTTCTATATTTTGACATTTACCTAAAATTTACAAAATGCTCATTCTATCTATATCACTTAAAACTGAGATAAAAATAATGAAAAACTGTAATGAAATTGGGAATTAATCGTTTAAATGCCATTTATTTTTTTTAAAAATTACATAAAGTCAAAAATAGCAGTTTCATTTAAGACATAGAAAATACAAACGAGAGAGAGAGAGAGAGAGAGAGAGAGAGAGAGAGAGAGAGAGAGAGAGAGAGAGAGAGAGAGAGAGAGAGAGAGAGAGATTCTTGTGTTGACTGTTCAACATAGTGTTATTGCTATTAAATTATTTTATGTGGATAAATTCAATCCACCGTTCAATCAATCAATCAACCAACCAACCAGCCTTTTTTAATTCGCTGATTGAATGCATTACCTTCGTTACATTCTAATAGATAAGTAACTCCAAATATCCACACTTTATCTCCAATTGCCACGTCACAAATATCACCATCTAATCTACCCACTGTCATAAAAGGTTCGGGTGGTATCAAATGGTCATTATGGTCTGCACAGAACTTCTCGGATTCGGACCATGCACTTTGTGTACTACTGATAATTAAACTATGAACTGCAATATAAAAATTAATGAAATATTTTTTATTCTTATGGGGTTTTTGTTGAGTTTAGTATTGCAATGTTTTTCAGTAACACAGTGGAAGTTTTTTTTCAGTGGAAAAAATAATGGAATAGCACAGACTGACAGACGGACGATTAACTTTACGATTCTTATATACCCTAAACTTTATTTTGGGAGTTGTTGATAATCAGTCTCTTTCAAAAGTCTTTGAAAAAGAAAACTTTGAAGTATAATGAAATAAAAACAGAAAGCATACGACCTAAATTTTACCTTCGAGTTTTCGAGATGTTCGAGTTGATGTCGGAGAAAACCCATGGTAACTATCAAAGTTCGATCTATACATAGATGGAACGTGTAGAATTTGAATGCACCGGACTTCGATTTTACCTTCGAGTTTTCGATATGTTCGAGTTGAGGACGGAGAGAAAATTCACAGGAGCTATCAAAGTTCGATCTATACATAATATTGAAAATGTAGGATTTGAAATTAAAGTTAAAATGTTAAACTATACCGTGAAAAGAACAGTTTTTAATTTCCTATCGTTCCTCAAATATTAAAATGACAATAGATCCAAAGTATCGGACGACTTGGTGCCTGAATGGTCTAAAACAGACGCTTACGGATCACAGAACCTCATACCATCTAGGTTCGAATCCACTCAAGGTATATTCTAGTGTGAAAAAATATATATGTGTTTGCTTGCCAAAAGTCGACAGTTTTCTTCGGACACTCCGGTTTCCTTCACCACTCCTGAACTGACCGCCTTGGTGTAAGTAAAATAATTCTTACTGGGCGAAAACACCATTATTCTACCCCCCGCTCAATATATACAATTATAAATACATTAACTTAGATACAGAAATTAATGTTTACTTACCGTATGACAGCTTCACCAACATATATAAAAATAAATTTTTGACAAACATTTTAAAAATTGCTTCCAAAATGAAAATTGTCTAAGAACAAAAGATATTCTATCTGCGTCATGCAGACCAGAGTTGATCTGAATATAAAGAAAAAAAATTAAAATAAACTAGTTTCAATAAAATAAGGATGTGACAAGCATCCTAGTTTTATAAGATGAATTTAAAAGTAACTATTAACAGAGCGGAAATAGTTATGACACGGATAAGAAGAATGTTGATTTACAATTAAGATGCTATCTTAAAACACTTGTTTTAAAGTACAACATTTGTCACATAACTGTGGCTGATAAACGGATTTTCACACTAGAATACCTGACTTGTCATTTTGTCCTCAATCAATCACCGACTCATGTATGAAAAGATGAGAAAGAAATGCATCATATTCGTAAACAAATATTAACTCTAAAGTTCAAATGTAAATTGTACCAAATGTTGGTGGTTTTTTTTTTAGATACATCTCTTTCATTCCTAAGCGTCTCGTTATACACGATATAAGTGAAAAAAATCTGGGACATTAAACGCCATTACTCTACCTAACCTATTTGCTGTCTCGCTGGCTCAGTGATAGAGCGCCCGCCTCGTGAGCGGGTGGGAGGGAGTAAAGAGAGTGTCATGGGTTCGAACCCCAGTTATGTCATACATAAGGCTTTAAAATTTATGAATCTGCTTCCTCGCCCAGGCTTGGCATTAAGGGGTCAGAGTATCGACTGGTTCAACCGGTGCCAGGATAATGGACTGATGGAATAATATGCTTGTCCGAGTCATATTGACTTGGTGATCTTGTATCTTCCGAAAAAAATCGCCCTGAGCACGCGCTAATGCATGACAGACCATAATATACACTTCACGTTTCACCCATACATGAACTTGTTCTTAGATTAACCCATAGAGATGACTAACCTTGCTCTTATCGTGAGTAGCGAAAAAAATTGCTGATGAAACGTTAAACAACAACAACAACAATAATCCACCCAACTAATTAACCTTTCTAAATGTTTTGTAAAATTAGCATGTGGAAATAAACCAGAATCCTTCAAGCAAAACATAAAAAAGTCATACTAGCGTTCAATAGTCGAAATAGACCGGGTGTACCGGAAGTATAAACATCTTCTGCTTCGTTGAGGTATGAATGGTATGGCAGAGCTGATCTAAACTCTTGTACCGGAAGTATAAACATCTTCTGCTTCGTTGAGGTATGAATGGTATGGCAGAGCTGATCTAAACTCTTGTAGTAATGCCATCTATATTTTCAGTGTACCACTGCGGTAGCTCAGTTGGTAGATTGCTCGCTCCGTAAGTGGGAGGTCGTGTTTCGAACCCCGGTCTGATCCAAGACTTAAAAGTGGGTAGTGTCTGTTCTTTCGCCAAGCACTCGGCATTACGAAATGAAAGTCACGCACGGTTCTTTCGGATGGGAACTTAAAATAAACGAGGTTCCGTGTCATTGCAAGCGTGGAACGATAAAGAACCCTGCTGTATAATGCCATCAGCGCAACACACAGGCAAAATTTCTGCACCTTCGCTTATAGCTGGCGACGTCTCGATATAAGTGAAATATTCTTGACTGTGACGTTAAACACCATTACTCACCCAACTATATTTTCAGTGGTTTACAACTAAAAGAGTGTGAAATATTATTGTATGAATGACATCTCGCTCCAGAAAATCAAAATGCCTCGGTGGCGTGGAAGAGCGTCCTCCTCAAAAGTGGAAGATCGTCGTGTCTAGCATAAAACTCTAAAATTTGAGATACTGCTTCCTAGACATTAAGAGGTCAGAGAATCGACTGCTGTACCCGGTGTCAAGATAACTTAACGGAGGTCGTAGTATGGTTGTCTGCGGCGTGAGCTAGCACTTACCAAAAATGCCACCCTAAGTACGAGCTAGTACAAGGCAGTCCATAATACACACTTGCACATCTCATGCATAAACAAACCTTTATTTTAGATTAAACTTTAAAAATTAACAACCTTGCTCTTGTCGCAAACAGCTGAAAAATTGTTGATGCGACGTGAAACATTATTTCAGCTAACCAACCAACATGCAACTAAATCAGTAAATGAACGGTTCAAACAAAAAAGAGCAAGATTTGCATCGATTATTTTGTTCAGGCGTTTTCGTTTTCTTTATTTGACATGTTTAAAATAATAATTTACAATTCAGTTGTACGAAAATAAGTAAGTGAACAAACACATCAAGAAGTCTATTAATCTGTACGGAAGCCGACATGTGTCACCTACAAAAATATTATGTCGTAATTACGATTAAGTTATGTCGTAATCAAACATACTAAGTCATAATTACGAGAAACTACTATTGGTCCATCAATGTTTGTCACATGGTTTTTTGTAAATATTCCTTTATTCAAAACTTTCCTCATAAAAATAACAGTAAGATTGAATCAAAATACATTGACCTAACCAAATTCTATTTTTAAATTAAAAAATCTTTTCTGAATTCTTCTGTACATGGAGCAGATTTTTGAAAGAAGTTGAAATTCAATGACTTCAATGATCCAACTGGGCCTCACCCAAGATTACATCGGGGTATTTTAAGGTTGATAAAGGTCAAATGAATTACTATGCAATTCACATTTCATGATGTCCCCAATGAACAATGTTACATTTGGTTCAACGATAAAAGCTCGAATAAATACAATAATTTCCCAGCGCGATGTAGCCTGTGGGATCTAATTTTAGAACATGGTTACGTCATAAAAACCGGGCCATTTAAACATAACTTACAAAGGGGTGAAATATGATAAATTAAACACAGAATTTCATTAAATTCGTCATTTGTAAGGAATACGTAACACCATTGCGAATACATTTGGATATTAATGACGGACAATTTATACAATTTGTCAAGTTTCACCTTCGATTTATTGGAAAACCATACATCCGCGCGCATGCTCCAAGCAAATAATAATCATCGTTAAACATTGACCAACCCGTTAGAGGATTCCGTTTATTGACAGCTAATAGTAATGAAAATTTAGAAAATGAATGTCGCGGATCGTGATTAGAAGTTATGTATTTTTTAAAAAATTTATTCATAGAAAAAAAAATTCAGAAAATTGAAGAAATATGATGAAGGAATCAATGTCCAAAGATGCAATAGATAGTTTAAAATGTTTTGATTTTATTTTCAATTGGAAAAATGTGGGAAAGAGTCATAAGGAATCAATGTCCAAAGATGCAATAGATAGTTAAAATGTTTTGATTTTATTTTCAATTGGAAAAATGTGGGAAAGAGTCATAAGTTTATAATTGGGTGCTCATTGTTGTTTGAAGGGGCGATCATCATGAATATTCAAATCATGACATTAAGTCTTATATGGTAAATTAGGAAGGTACATAAGGGATATTTTAGACATGGTGAATTTGTTATCTTGTTGAAAACATTAAAAAATTGTTATATTCACAGAATTAAAGAAATTTTCTGAATAAGTGTGGTTATTTTTCCCATATAGGTCAGTAAATTTTATATGGGTTTTTGATATTTTTGAATGATTTTGTTTAAATATGGAGTTTTGTTCTCCAAATATGCATATGACAAACATTTATGGACTGATAGCAAGTTGTAATTACAACATAACTAAGTCGTAATTACGATATAATTTATATTTTGTAGGTGGCACGTATCGGCTTTCGTTAATCTGAGATGATCAAACTCAATAAATTCCCATATATTTTACAGTACTTCATGTTGGTAACATTTGGCTTATTATAATACTCCGGTCAAACTATGGTTAACTTAAGCTTGTAAATTTCCTCTTCTTTTGACATAAAATAGAAAATTATTTTCCGCCTCAAATTCTCCGTATACGGAAGTGTTGATAAATAAATCAACTACTATAAATCTATTATACTTGAAAATACGTATTTCTTTCAGGAAAATAATTTAAAAATAAACAAGAGGCCCTTGGGCCTTAACGCTCACCTGAAGATATGTCCGATATTGTTTGCAAAGTGCAATAGACAATATATTAAGTACAGAAACGTTAAAAGTTTTCTCAAGTTAAGATCTCCAACAAAACTTAATCAGAAATATATCCACTCACTTTTCATTTATAAGTAGCTTATATAATATGCATGAAGTAACTGTAGTGCAATGACTAATTTCCAAATCAATAATGAATTTTAGTATAATTATGCAGCTATGTCCTTGACCTTTGAACATATATGACCTCGAACCACATATGATTGTCATGTCAATACCTACAATATTCTAATAAACATGCCTATGCACGACATTAATAGCTTTCAAGATAATTAATAATTTTAGTATTCCTATGTTGATATGACCTTGACCATTGAACATATAACCTTGAACCATATATCAAAATGACCGTCATGTCAAACCTACAATGTTCTAATATACATGCCTATACAAAAAGTTAATAGTTTTCAAGATAATAGGCAATTTAAGTTTTCTTTTGCAGCTGTGGCCTTGACCTTTCAACATATGACCCTGAACCATATATCAAAATGATCATTGTCGCAATACCTACAATATTCTTATATACATGTCTTTACAAATAGTTAATAGTTTTCAAGATAATTAGCAATTCAAGTTTTCTTTTGCAGCTGTGACCTTAACCTTTCAATATATGACCTTGAACCATATATCAAAATGATTGTCATGTCAATACCTACAATATTCTAGTATACATGCCTATACAAAAAGTTAATAGTTTTCAAGATAATTAGCATTTCAAGTTTTCTTTTGCAGCTGTGACTTTGAACTTTCAATATATGACCTTGAACCATATATCAAAATGACCGTCATTTCAATACCTACAATATTCTAATATACATGCCTATACAAAAAGTTAATAGTTTTCAAGATAATTTGCAATGTAAGTCTTCTTTTGCAGCTGTGACCTTGACATTTGAACATATGCCCTTGAACCATATATCAAAATGTTTGGCATGTCAATGACTACAATATTCTAATATACATGCCTATACAAAAAGATAATAGTTTTCAAGATAATTAGCAATTAAGTCATCTTTTGCAGCTGTGACCTTGACATTTGAACATATGCCCTTGAACCATATATCAAAATGTTTGGCATGTCAATGACTACAATATTCTAATATACATGCCTATACAAAAAGATAATAGTTTTCAAGATAATTAGCAATTAAGTCTTCTTTTGCAGCTGTGACCTTGACCTTTCAACATATGACCTTGAACCATATATCAAAATGATCGTTGTCGCAATACCTACAATATTCTAATATACATGCCTGTACAAAAAGTTAATAGTTTTCAAGATAATTAGCAATTCATGTTTTCTTTTGCAGCTGTGACCTTAACCTTTCAACATATGACCTTGAACCATATATAAAAATGGCCGTCATGTCAATACCTACAATATTCTAATATACATGCCTATACAAAAAGATAATAGTTTTCAAGATAATTTGCAATTTAAGTCTTCTTTTGCAGCTGTGACCTTGACATTTGAACGTATGACCTTGAACCATATATCAAAATGTTTGGCATGTCAATGACTACAATATTCTATTATACATGCCTATACAAAAAGGTAAAATTTTTGAAGATAATTAGCAATTAAGTCTTCTTTTGCAGCTGTGACTTTGAACTTTCAATATATGACCTTGAACCATATATCAAAATGATCGTTGTCGCAATACCTAAAATATTCTAATATACATGCCTGTACAAAAAGTTAAAAGTTTTCAAGATAATTAGCATTTCAAGTTTTCTTTTGCAGCTAAACGTTAACCTTTCAACATATGACCTTGAACCATATATCAAAATGGTTGTCATGTCAATACCTACAATATTCTAATATACATGCCTATAAAAAAAGTTAATAGTTTTCAAGATAATTTGCAAATTAAGTCTTCTTTTGCAGCTGTGACCTTGACCTTTGAATATATGACCTTGAACCATATATCAAAATGACCGTCATGTCAATACCTACAATATTCTAATATACATGCCTTTACAAAAAGTTAATAGTTTTCAACATAATTTGCAATTTAAGTCTCTTTTTGCAGCTGTGACCTTGACCTTTGAACATATGACCTTGAACCATATATCAAAATGATCGTTTTCGCAATACCTACAATATTCTAATATACATGCCTATACAAAAAGTTAATAGTTTTCAAGATAATTTGCAAATTAAGTCTTCTTTTGCAGCTGTGACCTTGACCTTTGAATATATGACCTTGAACCATATATCAAAATGACCGTCATGTCAATACCTACAATATTCTAATATACATGCCTTTACAAAAAGTTAATAGTTTTCAACATAATTTGCAATTTAAGTCTTCTTTTGCAGCTGTGACCTTGACCTTTGAACATATGACCTTGAACCATATATCAAAATGATCGTTTTCGCAATACCTACAATATTCTAATATACATGCCTATACAAAAAGTTAATAGTTTTCAAGATAATTTGCAATTTAAGTCTTTTCTTGCAGCTGTGACCTTGACCTTTCAACATATGACCTTGAACCATATATCAAAATGACCGTCATGTCAATACCTACAATATTCTAATATACATGCCTTTACAAAAAGTTAATAGTTATCAACATAATTTGCAATTTAAGTCTTCTTTTGCAGCTGTGACCTTGACCTTTGAACATATGACCTTGAACCAGATAACAAAATGATTGTCATGTCAATACCTACAATATTCTAATATACATGCCTATAAAAAAAGTTAATAGTTTTCAAGATAATTTGCAATTTAAGTCTTCTTTTGCAGCTGTGACCTTGACATTTGAACGTATGACCTTGAACCATATATCAAAATGTTTGGTATGTCAATGCCTACAATATTCTAATATACATGCCTATACAAAAAGGTAATATTCTTGAAGATGATTAGCAATTTAAGTCTTTTCTTGCAGCTGTGACCTTGACCTTTCAATATATGACCTTGAACCATATATCAAAATGACCGTCATGTCAATACCTAAAATATTCTTATATACATGCCTATACAAAAAGTTAATAGTTTTCAAGATAATTAGCAATTCAAGTTTTCTTTTGCAGCTGTGACCTTGACCTTTCAACATATGACCTTGAACCATATATCAAAATGACCGTCATGTCAATACCTACAATATTCTAATATACATGCCTATACAAAAAGTTAATTGTTTTCAAGATAATTTGCAATTTAAGTCTTCTTTTGCAGCTGTGACCTTGACATTTCAATATATGACCTTGAACCATATATCAAAATGATCGTTGTCGCAATACCTACAATATTCTTATATACATGCCTTACAAAAAGTTAATAGTTTTCAAGATAATAAGCAATTCAAGTTTTTTTTGCAGCTGTGACTTTGAACTTTTAATATATGACCTTGGACCATATATCAAAATGACCGTCATGTCAATACCTACAATATTCTAATATACATGCCTATACAAAAAGTTAATTGTTTTCAAGATAATTGTAATTTAAGTCTTCTTTTGCAGCTGTGACCTTGACATTTGAACGTATGACCTTGAACCATATATCAAAATGTTTGGTATGTCAATACCTACAATATTCTAATTTACATGCCTATACTAAAAGGTAATATTTTTGAAGATGATTGGCAATTTAAGACTTCTTTTGCAGCTGTGACCTTGACCTTTGAACATATGACCTTGAACCATATATCAAAATGATTGTCATGTCAATACCTACAGTATTCTAATATACATGCCTATACAAAAAGTTAATAGTTTTCAAGATAATTTGCAATTTAAGTTTTTTTTTGCAGCTGTGGCCTTGACCTTTCAACATATGACCTTGAACCATATATCAAAATGATTGGCATGTCAATACCTACAATATTCTAATTCACATGCCTATACAAAAAGTTAATAGTTTTGCAGATAATCAACTATAACGGTAATAGTTGTGCATCTTTGACCTTGACCTTTGAACCCATGAACTGGATCTATATATCAAAATGATCGTCATGTCACTACCTACAATGAACTGAAAATCCCATGCCATTATCGCCTGAAATGTTAAAAAAAGGATTTTTTATCAAAGGTTAAAAGCAGGGACATGACCTTGACCTTTGACCTTGACATCTTTTGGAAGAAAATAGCAAGACAAGATCAACAGTGAAAACTCCATACAATTATCTTCATCCGTTATTGAGTTATAACAACAAATGTCTCATTTTCAAACTTACATAATTTTACGCAAACAAGAGGCCCAATTGGGCCTGTATCGCTCACCTGGAATACCCTTATTTTGTTCTTTGCTTTTTCTTTTTAAATATATCCAATCAGTAAAATGTAAACAAACTCACTAGCAAAATCCTTATTTTCTATTATTTTAAGCACTATTTATCATAAATTTTCTTTCAATTGGCCATGTACTTTCAGAAGATTTAGGCTGAAATAAACCTTATTTGCATGTTACATAACTATTGCAAAAATGAAAATTTTACAGAAAAACCCATTAAATATGTTTTATCCCTAACATCTAGTTTCTATGTTATAAATTTAAACAAAATCAGTACACATAATTGCCATTTTTGGATTTTTGCTATTTATAGTAATGGCAGCCATCTTGGATTTCAGACAGACATGTCAAATATAACTTTGAATCTATACCACCCAAGGCCCTTCCACACTCAATATCCTTTCAATTGGCCATGTACTTTCAGAGAAGAAGAGTTTCAAAGATTTCGGCTAAAAATAAACCTTATTTGCATATTACGTAATTATTGCACAAATTGAAAAATCATACGGAAAAACCCGTTATATATGTTTTATCCCCCGACATCTATTTTCTATGTTTCAAATTTCAACAAATCAGGACATAAATAAACCCATAATGGCCATTTTTCGATTTTTGCTATTTATAGTAACGGCAGCCATCTTGGATTTCCGACAGACATGTCGGATAAAATTTTGAATCTATACCACCCAAGGACCTTCCACACTCAATATCCTTTAAATTGGCCATGTACTTTCAGAGAAGAAGACTTTCAAAGATTTCGGCTAAAAATAAACCTTATTTGCCTTTACGTAATTATTGCACAAACGAAAAAACATAAGGAAAAACCCGTTATATATGTTTTATCCCCCGATATCTCTTTTTCTATGTTTCAAATTTCAACAAAATCGGGACATAAATAAACCCATAATGGCCTTTTTTCGATTTTTGCTATTTATAGTAACGGCAGCCATCTTGGATTTCCGACAAACATGTCGGATACAATTTTGAATCTAAACCACACAAGGACCTTTCACACTCGATATCATTTCAATTGGCCATGTACTTTCAGAGAAGAAATTTTTTAAAGCTAAAAATAAACTTTATTTGCATATTATGTAATAATTGCAAAAACTAAAAATCGTACAGCAAAACCCGTTATATATGTTTAATTCCCCGACATCTATTTTTTATGTTACAAATTTCAACAAAATCTGTACATAAATAAACCTGTAATGGCCATTTATAGGTTTTTGCTATTTATAGTAACGGCAGCCATCTTGGATTTCCGACAAACATGTCGGATACAATTTTTAATCTATAGTAACTAAGGACCTTTCATACCAAATTTCATTTGAATTTGCCTATTGGTTTCAGAGAAGAAGATTAAAGTTTACGGACGCACGCACGCACGCACACTTTACCATTCCATAAGCTCACCCTGGCTTTGCCAGATGAGCTAAAAACGCCTGACCTATTTTTCGCTCAATTTTCATGAAAAACACAATTTAAATGCTCCCTAGTATCCTAGGTGAATCCAAATATCCAATCAAAATTTGCCTGCACCTTTTGGTTTCAGAGAAGGAAGATTTTTTTGTCTTTTTGCTATTTTTAGTAACAGCGGCCATCTTGTTGGGCGTGGCCAAACCCGGAACATAATTTTGAAAGGCTGTTACCCAGGCATGATAATCACCAAGTTTCATCAAATTTGGCGCAGTAGTTTTGGAGGAGAAGATTAAAATGTAAAGTTTACACATGACGGATGACGCACGATGGATGACGCACGACGGACGACTCACGATGGACGGTGATAGATTGCAATAGCTCATCTGAGCCTTTGGCTCAGGTGAGCTAAAAATGTTGAGTGAAGTAATGAAGTTTTATGGCCCAGTGAAGATTTTTTACACCTACATTAATAAGGTCACTTCTGGGATGGTGGTGGAAACTGAAGTACCCAGAAAAACCACAGACCTTCAACAAGCAAACTAATAAACTTTCTCATACTACGACCTGCCCCGAATGGGACTCAAACCTTAGCTATCAGAGGCACCATGGTCCGTAAAACACACACTTTAGACCCAAAACATTGCTGGGTTTTCTGTTGAATTAAATCAGTGGAACATAAATGGTATTTTAAGTAGAAGGAAATATTTTGGATCCACTGTTTGACAGAATAAGTCTCAATCAATTTTAATTGTTTTATTTTAGGACTATAGGTGCAACTTATAACGACTTCGGGAACTTGCAATTTTTTCTTAATTACGTAACAGGAAAGAAGAAAAATGCAGGGTTGGACGAGGACTGAACACGGGATCTCCGTCACTACTAACAAGTGCTCTACCAACTGAGATACCCAGACCGCTACAATAATGCCAGATGTCACTGTTCACCATTGTCTGTTCAAACTCCAAGGTTACTGGTGATTACTAATATCATGTGCAGAATTCTGATGTTTTCTGAACAAAAAAATCACTACGCAATACCAGATATCACTAAAACACAAGTTTTTTCCAGAAATTTTTCTGCATGATTATCTAACTACAATTTTGTATATGGCAGCATGTTGTTCACTTCAAACCCCAGCAATCTGATCATAAATCAGCACAATTTGTTGACCACTTATACGCTGGCTTAAACATTAATGTGAATCTTAGGAGTTGAGCAATGTATTTTCACACCCTAGCTAAAATTGTTTCACTTATATTTAAACCTTCACTTTAAGGGAGGGTGGAGGAAACCAGAGTGCCTAAAGAAAAACACATTTCTGGCAAGCAACTGAAAAACATTCCCACACTAGAATCAGTCCAAAGTGGAATTTGGACCGAGGAAGTGAGAGGCAATGTGATCTGCAAGTATTTGTTTTAGACCATTCTGAAGCCTTCTTGATGAAGCGAGTTGGAACCTTTATAAATTCATTACTAAAAACATATCCACAACATAATTTTTTGTTTTTATTATTATTTCTTTACAATTTTTATTGACTTTTTGTGAAATTTACAATATCATTATCATAAATAAATGCTGCACTATGGAAATTTTAAAACGTGATTAACAATGACAATGACCTTAATCTGAGGTAATACAATGTTTTAATGGGATTTGATGTGATGTGAAACAAAATTAGAAAAATAGACATCCAAGTTTCTTACTGTATATAAAACAGATGACAACCATGGAAAATCACCCAGTCACTACCACCACCAAAAATCTTTTTCACTTAGGAGTTAATAATTAATCTTGATGTCAACATGGCAACAAAAACATCAAAATGTTACCATAGCAACCACCAGTCTCACTACACTACAGATATTATCACTTTTACTGTCTCATCAAATGTTGAACATTGTCTCTGCTCAAAATGATGATGTCATCATGACATCATCAACATCTAAACATGTAATTACCATGGTAACCATCTGTCTTAAAAACATAAAAGTACATGTTCTAATATTGTTCCTCAACAAATGTTGTACATTGTATTTGCTTTAAATAATGATTTACTGACAATACAATGAAAGTTACCATGGTACCCATATCAAACATTAATGCAGGGTGCAATATGTAGTTCCAAATGTTGTATAATGCATCTACTTTGAATGATAAAATAATGACATTATTAAAACTTCAAGTGTGTAATTACCATGGTAACCATTTGTACCATGAACAAACAATTTATATATATTTATTATATATATTGTACAGTGAATCTGTTTTAAATAATGATGACATAGTGATATTAAAAAATCATTAACATTGTAATTACCATGGTAACCATCTGTCCCACATACATACTGCATGATACAAAATAGTGTACATTGCAGGAGTTACTCTGCTGTTCACTCACATACATACTGCATGATACAAAATAAGTGTACATTGCAGGAGTTACTCTGCTGTTCACTCACATACATACTGCATGATACAAAATAGTGTACATTGCAGGAGTTACTCTGCTGTTCACTCACATACATACTGCATGATACAAAATAGTGTACATTGCATGAGTTGTTCTGCTGTTCACTCACATACATACTGCATGATACAAAATAGTGTACATTGCATGAGTTGCTCTGCTGTTCACTCACATACATACTGCATGATACAAAATAGTGTACATTGCATGAGTTGCTCTGCTGTTCACTCACATACATACTGCATGATACAAAATAGTGTACATTGCATGAGTTGCTCTGCTATTCACTCACATACATACTGCATGATACAAAATAGTGTACATTGCATGAGTTGCTCTGCTGTTCACTCACATACATACTGCATGATACAAAATAAGTGTACATTGCAGGAGCTACTCTGCTGTTCACTCACATACATACTGCATAATACAAAATAAGTGTACATTGCAGGAGTTACTCTGCTGTTCACTCACATACATACTGCATGATACAAAATAGTGTACATTGCATGAGTTACTCTGCTGTTCACTCACATACATACTACATGATACAAAATAGTGTACATTTCATGAGTTGCTCTGCTGTTCACTCACATACATACTGCATGATACAAAATAGTGTACATTGCATGAGTTGCTCTGCTGTTCACTCACATACATACTGCATGATACAAAATAGTGTACATTGCATGAGTTGCTCTGCTATTCACTCACATACATACTGCATGATACAAAATAGTGTACATTGCATGAGTTGCTCTGCTGTTCACTCACATACATACTGCATGATACAAAATAGTGTACATTGCATGAGCTGCTCTGCTGTTCATTAACATACATACTGCATGATATAAAATAGTGTACACTGCTGGAGTTGCTCTGCTGTTCACTAATTCAGCCTACTGCTAATTTTTATAATTTGTGGCTCTAAAATATTGATTTTGGCAAATAATTTTGCTTCAAAGAGGCAGATAAAAACTTTGATCTTCATACAAGTGTGGAAAATGATTAAAAAAAAAAAAAAAATACAAAATATTAATCTTCTACATCAAATTAAAAAATTGGCATCCGGTAATAACATTTTGTGTTACTTTTAGTTTTTACGAAACACACTGTTTCATATTAATTGGCTTCAAAATACAATGTATTTAGTTTTTGTTCCTACTTTTCAAGAACCAGAGCTAACCCTGCACTGTTTCTACCTGAAATGGACACAGTGACTTCATAAACATATAAATTTGAAATAAATAACTGTCCGAAAGACCTACAGGTACTTATACAACGGACACAAAATGTTGTTTACTGTTGCCACACTAAATGACAATGATATCATGAATATATCAATGATTTTGTTATAAAACCTGACCTACATGTATTATGCACAACCTGAGGCTTAATAACAATAAAGGTGAATGACGAAAAATGTTGCAGAAACTTGAAGATAAATAATGGCAGATGATTAAATTGTTATTTTAAATCTAAAAAATGAAAGTGTATAATTATAAAAAAAGCAAATTTTTCTGAAATATAATTGCATGTTAAATGCATTACCTGAGTCTGAAACTTGAAGATGGTCGAAGATACGGTAAATGATAAAATGAAAAAAAACTTAATATCTCACCTTTTTCTTGAGTGAAGGAAAAAAAAAAAAAAAAAAAAAAATGGATTGGGTTGAAGGGCATTGTAACACTTCGATTAATCAATTTAAAAAATGCACCACAAAATAATATTCACATTATTTATTATTCCATTTTATCAATAGCAAATAACAATAATAATAATAATAATAATAATAATAATAATAATAATAATGATAATAATAATAATAAAGAAATAATAGTATCAAATAATAAATACTAATAAACATTAGTACTACATGTTCATCAGACAGATGAAAAAACAATGTATAACATTTACTACCTGACCCCGTTTTGTTTGTAAATTAGTGTAAGAAAAACAGTTACCCAAACCACTCGACCCTTTGTAAACCAAAACATCTTATCTGTCAAAAAAAAAAAATAATAAATAAAAAAAAAAACAAAAAAAAAAATAAAAAAAAACCAAACTCTTCAGTGTCCAGAAAGAGACTTTTGACAATTTTAACTGTATTTTATTTAAAAGTTCACGAGATTTGCATTTCTGTAAAAGAATAACAAATCCACTGTATAAACCAGACTTTAAAAAGAAAAAAAGTTTATAAAGAGCCAGGAAATCATGTTGAAGAAAAACTAACAAAAACTTTTACAATTGAACTTGATGCTTACTTTAGGGGTATAACAACAGTATGATTACCTTTAAATTTAGCCCAACTTATTTTTTGTATTAGCAGAGTAAACGACCACAATAAGCTCTAGATTCTGCTAAAATATCTAAATGATTACAAGCTTAAAGGAATTTTTGCCTTTATAAAATAGATATTATCTGAAAGTGATTGTTAACGTAAACCAAAAAAAAAATTCTCGAAATCAATTTTAATTTTATTAATAGTTGAATTCTTCAAATTTTACAAACTTGATAGTGTTTGTGTAGTCACTTTATGGTGTACAAAGTTCGATATCTTATAACCATCCTAGCAATGCAATGAGAGGGCTAAAAATACATAGAAGAAAGTATCTTTATATCTAACAGGTAATTTTGTGAATTCAATCACATTAGCATACCTGTGAACTCCGCTAAGGTAAAATTTGTACAGACTGATCTAAACACATCAATACTTAACAATTTATGAACATAATAAGCACGTTAAAAACAAGAATTTCATGGATTTAAATGTCTAGCCTGGTTAGTTTTTGACGAGTAGAAAATACATTACTTTAACATAAACTTTACCATTTTTACATGCTGCCACCTACGATGACACAGGAAAAGTAACACCTAAGTCTTGCCTTATAGCAATGCCAGGCTCGACAAAAAATAATAATAAAATTCAACATATTTTACAAAGTCAAAATACTGTTAAAAGTAACTCGCACACCTATTGAACTTAAAACAGTCTCAAGTTTAGCATTGTACATGTAGTTTCATTTGAAAGAAATTTCAACAAGTTACAATTAAAAACTAAGGTCTCAAGTCTGAGACCAGCAGATTTTTCTCATGAACAAGAGTAGATTCTGTGCAATTTTTGAGAACTGTAATATAATATATTAAACTGGTTCAGAACCCCTGGACCAAGTGATTTTTGCAACTCCTGGTATATTATTAGCCCAGAAACCAACTTAAATATGTGGCAATTACCATTTCAAACACATCAAATTTCAAAAAACTAAAACAAAAGCTTGAAAGACAAATACACTTCTATCCACATTATCATCCCTAAATTTTTCATGTTGACCTTTGATATTTACATCTAAATTAGGTATGTGCCACATTGTCTCATCTTGGTATGCAATTGTGCTAAGTTGCTAAGTTTGGTAAAAATCCATCTTTGGAAGTTATATAACAAAAACCATTTTAGGATAACAGGATGGATAGACAAAGAAGAAATAGACAGAGTGATTCCTATATGCCACCCTTAACTTCATTCACAGGGGTATAAAGTAACCATAACATGCATGATATAAATATCACACACACACACACAACACACACACACACACACACATACACACACACACACACACACAGGTATTTGAAATCCTGTCCAATCAATTCCTCTGACTCTATCTTGGTCTGGATCTGAATGCTGTACATGTACATATAATTATGACTATGAAGTTCATGATGATGTTGATATTAAATACGATATAAGTATCAGAAAAACAAAAACTATATCTTCTTCCTTTTCAACTTTTAGTCTAATTATTCGTTATTCAATCTGATATCTTCTGCTAGCCACCCAGGCTGAATTTTTCAACTTTCTCATTGAGTACAGTTCTACTAATGTTTGGTATCTTGAGATCCATTTTTTCTACTTCAGCATCTTTTTTTCAAAGCATTTATATTTTTCACAAATCATAAACAAAACTTGGAGATACTGAAACATCTAACATTCTTTTTTTTAAATCTCATTATTATTCTTACGCTAAATCCTTTTCTTTTTTTTCATGCTCAGTGTTAATTTCCAAAGTTCTTGTGTGGAAATTAAACCTTTCATCTAGAATTAAAATAAAATTCTTTTTCAAGTCCTTTGCTCACCATTGTAGTGTCCCTCAGCCAGCTCGCTCTGTTTACCATTTTCAATGGTGTTATCATACAAACCAACAACAGGAATGGTTCACAATTTTTACAAACCAACCACTATTTTTACAAACCAACTACAAGAACTGTCTGTTATATAACAAACCAATGACAAAACTGGTCCGTTATTTTTACAAACCGACCACAAATTTGGTTTCTTATTTTTACAAACCAACCACAAGAATGGTCTGTCATTTTACAAACCAATTGCAAAACTGGTCAGTTATTTTTTTTCTATGTTTGACCTTTTCTGAATTTACACAGAACAAGCATCAAATTTGTATTGGAACACTTTTTTTCTGGCTCATTGTAACAAAGTCTTTGTCAGTATTTCGTAAACCATTCTTTTCCTGAAATATGGCATGTGTTGCTGAAAATAAAATACAGAACAATATTATTACAGGTCTGTCTGTAAAATATTTCTTATTTTTTACCTAAAGAAAGTTTATTTGTCAGACAAGTGAAGTTTTATTGAAAATTCAATTAAAAAAAAAATCTATGGATTTATAGAATGGCACATGTTTATTTTTTGTAAATAATGTCACTTATTTCTGCTTTTACACAAAATTCAATTACATATTTGCAAAACTTTTAAAACTATTTATCAAATCATTTTTAAAATCCAATTCACAGTTTATAGGTTAACACAAATTATATGTTTGATTAAAATAAAATGATCAATAATGTCATTAAATTTCCATTCAAATTTGGCAATTTTTTGAGACATCAGAGTTTGAGATAACCAGACTTACATGTATTCTAATTAAGAAAGCCATCATCCAGGATTTTTTTTTTTTTGAAAAGGGGGGTGGGAGGAGATGGGGGGGGTTTGACAGGAAATTCAAGATATCTCTGTTCAAGATAAGAGACTCAGCTGTGCATCAAATGAAAATGAAAAATGTTCCAGTAGTTAAAATACTTCTGGTCACCTAGGCCTGAAAAAAGTAAACCCTAGCACTGTGATTCTAGACTACAAATGTATTACCTGTGTGAATGTTATTTTAGCTTCCCTGGTGATGTATTCAGCATATTTACATGCAAACATTCCGCAATCACTTCCATTCATCTGCTGTGGGATATCCTGAAAGTGTACATACAATACTTATTGAAAAGTTGACTCAAAAACTGACGTAGTTAAGGACTGGTATGTTTGAAGTCAAATCAAAACTTCAATTCTCCTTCCATGTTCTGATTATCACATAACAGACTGTCAGTCACCAACATTTAAAATTTCTTTCTATAATTATGAGAGATAAAAAATTAAAAGTGTTTCCATTGTATTTAAGCTGATGTTAAAAACATGTATATCTTTTCTTTCCAGAAATAAATGCCATACATGTACATGTATATACCAAAGGTACCATTAGTTGATAAAATTCTTTTTACATTGTTTCTATGGCATCATAATTTTACTCTGAACATTAAAATACAGTCTCAGTCAATCAGAAAATCGCTTGGCCTTTATTGTCAAACCTCACATAAAACCTCAGATGTAGTTGCATGAATACCCACAGAGTGCACAAGATCAGTGATAAGGTTTGTGGCAGATGACAAGTTAACAGGATAATTAGATTAAAAAATCCCTCAGCAACAATACATCTAGTAGTGCAATTCATAAAATTAAATACATGTGTGTTGCTAAATTCAACAAAACTTTGAAAATAAAATTATTCAAACTTTAGCAGCATTTCACTTCAATATCTTTTTAATTTTCTTTGGCCTTGTCATGCTTATTCAAGATGGCCACTTCCATGTTCCAGCGTGACTTGCAATACACAATAATGAAACTCAACATTGATTTAGATTTGAAGCAAAAACAAATCAATGCCTTGATTTCTCTTTTATAAGAGATACCCTTGCTACATTATCCACTGGCTACATGTATGTCAAAAGTATAATTTTTAAGCCACAATGTTTAGCAAGTAAGCAAGTGTGCTGCCATGTTGGTCAAAAGTAGTTCAAATTGAAGTCTGACTACATCATAGGTTTTCATAAGTTATGACAGAAAAAGCCAAGCAATGTTTCGATCAAGTCTCCATTTGATTAAACTGATGCCTTCACATATTTAAACCACAAATTTTACACAATTTAAATTTCAAAGCCTTTTCATCATATGTTTTTATTTCTATACCTTGGCTATATCAGTTGTCCAGCCTGTCAGATCAAACTTTGTCTTCTTTTTATCTAAACTTTCATCACATAAATATTGCCTGTAAAATCAAAGAAAAATAAATATAGACAATGGATTAGAGAGATGCTGTCTAAAGACTCTACAATACAAACCCCATCCCAAATTGCCCCAACACATGGTCATATGACAAATATGCATTATATAAGATCTGTGTGATTAAAACTGAACAAAAGAAATTAGTTGTTTAACAAAAATTCTTAATGCAGAGTGAAAAATACTGAATTTGATTTTTATTCAGGTAATTCAGAAATGAACTGATCATATGGGTAACAGACACATACTCTAAAAGATAAAAACATTTGATATTGTACGTGATGTCAAATTCATTGTATATCAATTTGTATTTCACATGATGTCAAACATTTGGTGATGTGTCAAACATTTTGTATTGTCCGTGATGTCAAATATATTAATTTTTATTTCACATGATGTCAAACATTTTGTGATGTGTCAAACATTTTGTATTGTCTGTGATGTCAAATATATCAATTTGTATTTCACATGATGTCAAACATTTTGTGATGTGTCAAACATTTTGTATTGTCTGTGATATCAAATATATCAATTTGTATTTCACATGATGTCAAACATTTTGTGATGTGTTCAACATTTTGTATTGTCTGAGATGTCAAATATATTAATTTGTATTTCACATGATGTCAAACATTTTGTGATGTGTCAAACATTTTGTATTGTCTGTGATATCAAATATATCAATTTGTATTTCACATGATGTCAAACATTTTGTGATGTGTCATAAATTTTGCATTGTATATGATGTCAAACATTTTGTCATGGTCTGTGTTATCATTTTATTGTCATATGACCCAAAAAGCAATTTACTCGGTGTTGCTGTGTAGCATTTGGGTTATTCAGAATTGAATCTACTGTTTTTCTTGTTTAAAAAATGAAACCATTGATAATATACTAGTATTTAACTTTATAAAAAAGATCTTTTCCATTGGTAAGTATACTTTCAAAATTCCAAAGAATTAGAATATTAGAATTCTAACATTATGTTTCAAACTTACTTCATGGCATTTAAACACTGAACATTGTTTCCTCCCATTGAATCAAAATATCTAACAGATTTCTTCTTAAAATCAACAATCTGAAAAATTAATCATAATATCCAATTTAAAACATTTATATCGAAACAAGAATTCCAAAGAAGTAAATGTCTCGCCTGGTTAGTTTTTGATAGAGTAGAAAATACATTACTTTAACATAAGCCTTCACATTTTGACACGCCTACGACACCGGAAAAGTAACACCAATTCTTGCTTTTTGACATTAATGCCAGGCTCGACAAAAAAAAAAAAAAAAAAAAAAAAAAAAAAAAAAAAAAACTATCTGGTTAAGTAATAACATGCATACCTTCATACAATTCTTTTAAACTATATATCAAACACAAACATACCAGTGGACGTTTAAATCACAACTTAAACTATGTTAACTAGCAAATTTAAGGTTTTCTCATGAACTTCCACCTGGAAAGTGAGGCCCGGTGCCTCAGAAAAATAAGAACTCCTGTCCAGCACCTTTCAAAAAAAGATATCTTTATAGTAAGTAAACCAATTTAAATTTTTTCTCTCAGTCGAGTCTGACCAAGACTAGAAAATGCATGTAAGTACAGTAACTGTTCTTTCATCAAACATTATAAAATGATAGTCATATGGTCAAAGGAGAGCTTAAAACCCAATGCCTAATATCATGGTAGTTATGACAAGCTTAAGAACCCTCCCTGCATATTGTCCTGATAGCAAATTTCTCCCACTTCACTGATGATGATGATGTCTTGATAAAAGTGAAAAATTCTGGATTTGGTGGTAAAACCAGATTCAATAAATCAATCAAAATCAATCTTTTTTTGTAATTTGAGCTTACCGATAAACACCAATGCATGCCTAGATGCACAGGAACAATTATATAATCAACAGCAAATACATCAACACGACGTGTCCATCTTTTTACAGCACTGTGACCACCACTCAGTAATTTTGGGTAGAAAAATGTGTTGAAACTGTAAACTTTAGGATAACCCTCCTTTTCTCCACGTTCTGTCAGCATATTCATATAAAAATTGATAATCTACAAAATAAATAAAATCAAAAAGCTATAAAAATGGCAAAATGAAAGATTTTCAGCAAAATACATGTAATACTGATGAACAAGCTTCTTCGGTGCATAGCTTGTTACAATATTTGCTAAATACAAGACCTTTTCTTATTTTCTGCTAGTAAAGAGCCAATGAAAAATGTTGAGAAAATAATGTTACAAATTTAGAATGACTACACATATGCTAACTAAAGTTTAATAACCCACAGATTTTTTGTTTTGGTTTTTTTTTATATATTTAAGTGTCTAGAATTTAGAGTTAGAGGAATTATGTAAACTAAACATTCTGATCAGACAGGAATATTTGAATGTTTAATGAAATGGAGAAATGTTCTGGTGGGCATTGAATCACCTTTTTGAACAGTAATACCCAAACAGATATCTCATTTAAATTCATAAAAAAGTTATTTTTTAAGTGCTTGTTGATCAAACATGAATGTTTAAATAAAATACTATAGTGTACATTATACTAAAAAAAAATTTCAGAGAGCAATCAAAAGGTCATCTCTGAAAATTCCCATGTGTCTTTAATACACTAAATGCAAGTATCACAATGAACCAAAAGTGTTCATATCCAATGAAATTGATTGATGACATCACTTCCTATGATTACGCTGGAAAATCTTAATTCTGTCTACCAATATGGTGATTTACATAACAACTTTACCTCATCGTTAAGCCAGTTGAGTCCACCGAGTGTGGCAATGTCTTTTCTTGTAACTTGTAGTTTAAAACCCTCAACAAGAACCTGATCCGGAGGATTCGGTCGTAATGCATCTGTGATCTTCTCCAGCATATCATCTGTCAAAGCTGTAACAAACAGAATAAAGAAGATGAATAAAAATACTAGGCAAAAAGCCGGAGCCATATGAACACGTGAAAATACAGGTCAAAAATAAGCACACACATGTACCTTGAGAATGAGTTTTATGTCCCATCCAAGCATATTTCAGGTACAGTAAAGCCACATTATTATACCAATTGATAGCTTTACTAACTTGCCTATCCTCACATTATTTTGAAATCCTAGTCTCTTCCCCAAGTCTCCCTCCAATTTATTACTGTATATATGCATTACTCAATACTTTTGTTATGTATTTAGGGTTGTGATAGTGGCTAGTCTACCGTGACATACATGTATGATATGAATCTTTTAGATCCCATCCTAAGGACCAATGTGCTATATTGTGTCTTGATTTCTACTGAAATCAGACAAAAACATTTGCTGGTTAACAAACAAACCACTTTCTCAATTTAAACTGACAAAAACAAAAATCATCCAGTGCCAAAGTCCAGGACTCGTAAAAACACCTTTCTTAAATGCAGTAAAAATACAGAGTGGAGTTACTAGGTAAGTGAATGGAGTTTTATATCCAAGTCAAAATGATACAAGTATAATACAAGCTTAAGCTAAGGCAGTAGAAATTTACATCTTTGCACTGGGCTTGTGACTTAACAAGAGAATTCACATATTCTGCCCTAAATTTCATCTAATTTACTTGTGTTCAGGCAACATTATCGAAAGGAAATGGGCTTTAAACCCCTAGGCCACTTCAGAAAAGAAATTGTAGAAAATAATTCCCGGATATGTTTGACTTACGAGGTAATTCTTCTTCTTGAACTTCTTCAACTTGTACTGGTAAATCTTCTACAACTGGAGGTTCCTTCTCAAAAATTCTCATACGGTGTCGAAGCTAAAATATTAATTAACAAACTCTTACAAAAGTTGAATTTACAGTTGAAAATACTTAGCAAGGTCTTCAAGCGTTATGACAATTTCTAAACATAAAAATTAAAAATCAATTTTTATTGGTTAAATAAACATTGGAACACTTCTGAATTTTCCCCTTTATCAGCAATATAACTGAACACATTTAAACATTATACATGTAGTTTTGTAACTCAAATAAATTTATACAAAATGAAATTCTTTCTTGTCTATGCTTCAAAAAATCTATCTTGTGATTCCGAAAACTTTTAAAATTGGAAAGACAACTGTCAATATTTTTTCAACTTTATGGTTTCAGAATTTTCCATGCAGTGTCATGAGTAAAGATTGACAAATTTAATATCTTACCTCTTTCTCTAAATTTTCTGCTTCTGTCTTTCTCTGGAAAGAACAAAGATTAATATAGTTATTTAAACTCCCACAATGGTGCTTTTACAATTGCTGTCACACAAGGCCTTCAGTTTTAATTCTATCATAAATATTCAATTTTAATTTCATCTTAAATATTAAACATCTACAAGCTTTGAGATGAAAAAACCTTAAGAAATGTTCTAGATGATAAAGAAAAAAAGAATGAATGCATGCATTGCATACAATACTCAGTCCCCTACCTGCAGAAAAATCTTTTTAGACAAGTATGATTCAAAAAAAAAAAAGAAAAAAAAAAAGATCAAGGGACATAACTCAGCAAAGAATGGAAGGAACAGAACTTAGTCTTTTAACTTGTCATGGTAAAGCAATAAACCATATAACAAGTGGTTATCTTGAAAATTTGCTATAACGACCAAAAAAAAAAAGTGAAGAAAGCTGAATGTGTTTATTTTTTCCCCAAGTACTGAGTCCAAAAAAATTTGAACAGAACAATAGCAATGTCAACATACAAACCAGTGCCTTTCTTCCCCTACGTTCTAATTCCACATGGGTCAAATCTAAGTGTGAGGATGAGCATGTTTTCAGTTTTCTTATAAAAAAGGTTGGTGTTTTTTTAGCCCTGGGCACCAAGTTTCCCTACATTACTAGTATTTCAGAAACAACTGCATCAATGTAAGATATGAAAGAATCTTGACTGGGACATAAAACTTCTTACTTTACTTTCCTCCAATTCCTGACCAATGAACATGTAGTATTACAAAATCTTACCCTTTCTTCAAACAGTTTAGATTTGATAGTTTCTTCATTGATTTTTCTCTCTCTTTCTCTCACTGTTGAAGAATATTTGGACTTTCTAAAACAAGACAATAAACTCAGTGATTATATGACTCAAATATTAAAACCCTAAACAGGAACAATTACATATCATCAAGAGAAGAGCCTGGGTAGCCAAAAGGTCTAAAGACTATGCTTACAGATCACTACCTAGGCTCACATTCTGCTCGAATCATTCTGAAAAATTATGACATCGCAAGGCAAATGAAAACTGGCCTAGTGACCTCCTTTTTTACCTAACATGCTCCATTTATGAACTTGACTTAGATTTTGTCAAGAAAGTTCTTTGTATGTTTGAAGAAGATTGGGTTAAACTTATGAGGGGTTGCATAGCCACATGGTAAAAAGAGCAAACTTATGATTCCAAGGTTCTGCGTTTGAGCCCTTACTATATTACTTCATAAGCAATTATTTCACTTTACATTTCTTCAGTCTATCTACATGTAGCTGCTTAATGAAACGTTACTGATAGAAATGCTACGGTTCAGACTTGAGGTGAACTGAACAATCTTGTACTCTTGACCCTTTTATGCTACTGAAACTGGAATAAGTACCACCTTAAAGACCAAATAAGGCTTAGACAAAAACTTCAATAAAGATAATAAAGGCAACTTACAAATCTGTCAACCAGTCTTCATGTATAAATTTTGAATCTTTAAACTCAGCTGATGGAACTCGTCTGAAATGTAGAAAAAAAATCACAAAATTTACTTCTAATGTGGTGAGTGTTACTCATAATAAATATGTCTAGACATCTTAATGGGGCTGTTTATTAATGCTCCAGAAATCTAACCTTTCTTGGACTGTACAGCAATGCTCAGGTCATCAAACCTTGATGAGAATGTACAGTATAAGAAGACACATTAGTGGTAGCAAAACTTCAAGGGATTTGATATTTCTATTTCGTGGTAGGAAAATTTTCAAGGTTCTGCCTGTTGAAAAAAAAGTGTACCAAGGGAAATAACACTTATCAGCTGATTACAAACACAAAATCCCATGTTCAGATTTATATGCTAGGTTATAACTACGGAGTTGTTTTCAGTGAGAAAAAACAAAACTATAACCGGTAATAGATGTGAGTTGTTTAAGTTGTTTTTTTTATGTACAGTTGTACTTTACAGCAGCAATAGCTGATAGATGATAAAATGTCATATGATACTTCTACCCTGTAAGACTGCTGAACTGTGCAATCGGAATGACATTAATTTTCTCATTATTTTTTTTTTTTTCAACTTTAATTTTAACAAGCAACAATCTTCTTAAATATATTTGTTTTTTCTTATACAGTATATTAATTTTTTGATAACTGATCATCAAACTAGGGGGGTCTCAAGGCTGCTAAAGGCCCTTTACAGGTCCAGAGTAGTTTTGTTAAGGGTTCAGGGGACAAAGCCCCTAATGATAAAAGAATTTTTAATTTTTTTGGGGATCTTTTGGCCATGTTTTTTTTCCTTTCCTTCTCTTTGGAATTTTTCAGAGGGTTGCAACCCCTGCAACCAACTCCATGTGTCTGCCAATGACTCATATATTTGGTTAGAAATTATGGGGTGATTTTAATGAGACACCTTAAAAGGAGATGACAATTTTTTCCATCTTTAATTCATACATACTGTACTTTCAGTTGCCCCTTGGGGCATTTTGTTATGTAGTTTCATCAACTATTTAAAACGCCCCTGTATGAGCCCCATTCTAGCAGATCCCAGTATGAGAACATATATCAGTTACTTTCCTAAAAGGTCAGAGGTTTTCTTTGGACTCTCTGGTTTCCTCCATCATTTCAAAATTTACTGCCTTGATTTAAGTAAAAGAATCTTTACGTCAAACTTACCTTGATATTTCTGACTGTGTGTCTGTTGTCAGATCAATGGAAATCTCTTTCTCTGAAATAAAATTATTTGAAATCATAATAAAAAATTTCACAATTTTTTAACCCCCCCTTTAAAATGTAATGAATTTGAGATTTGTTTTTGCTCCTTAAAGATTAAAAGACTATATAGCCATTTCCTTATTAATTTACCAGTAAAAAGGCCACTCCAAGTTGCAAGCAGCAACTCCACCAATTACTTTTTGTTCCTTTTATGTTTTGCTCCTATTAAGTTTTGAAAATTTATTCCATCCATCTCCATGATACTTTTCAGACATGCAATAAAGCTTAAGTTTTGAAAATTTATGCCATCCATCTCTAAGATACTTTTCAGACATGCAATAAAGCTTAAGTTTTGAAAATTTATGCCATCCATCTCTAAGATACTTTTCAGACATGCAATAAAGCTTAAGTTTTGAAAATTTATTCCATCCATCTCTAAGATACTTTTCAGACATGCAATAAAGCTTAAGTTTTGAAAATTTATTCCATCCATCTCTAAGATACTTTTCAGACATGCAATAAAGCTTAAGTTTTGAAAATTTATGCCATCCATCTCTAAGATACTTTTCAGACATGCAATAAAGCTTAAGTTTTGAAAATTTATGCCATCCATCTCTAAGATACTTTTCAGACATGCAATAAAGCTTAAGTTTTGAAATTTATGCCATCCATCTCTAAGATACTTTTCAGACATGCAAACAAGCTTAAGTTTTGAAAATTTATTCCATCCATCTCTAAGATAAGTTTCAGACATGCAATAAAGCTTAAGTTTTGAAAATTTATGCCATCCATCTCTTAGATACTTTTCAGACATGCAATAAAGCTTAAGTTTTGAAAATTTATTCCATCCATCTCTTAGATACTTTTCAGACATGTAATAAAGCTTAAGTTTTGAAAATTTATTCCATCCATCTCTAAGATAAGTTTCAGACATGCAATGAAGCTTAAGGAGAATATAAAATTCCACAAGACCAATATATCGCCATTTTATTTGGTGGACATAAAAACAATCTTTTTTTCACTGTACAGAATTAAACAGGATTGTTTGAAAAAAAAAGAATAATAATAATAATAAAAAACCAAACTTGTATTGCATTAGCATCAATACACCTAAAAGTTACCTTTATTAGAAGTATCATCACAGATTATAGTAGAGATTTCTGATTCTTTCCTGGACTTGGCTGCTAATTGTTGACGAGCATAACTGTTATTTAACGTTCTATTAATAGGAGTAGAATGTCTCTGTATCAACACACAACTATCCTTCGGGGCCGGTCTTGCTGTTACTTTTCCCTTACTCGGCTGTGAACTCTGATTCAGATCTATCTTAATTGAAGACCCCAAAATACTTTCATTTTTTCTAAAAAAAAAAAAAAGAGATACACAGGTTAGGTAGCATGTTAATAATTATATTATATAGGAAAGTATCTCTGTAAGAAGAACAAAATTTTTTGTCTTAAAGCTATTGGTTACAAATTATGACATTATTCATAATCAAACATTAAAACATAATTGCCATTTTTGGGGAACTCCATCTTTACAATGTAGTTTTTTGGAGACAAATAAGGTTTTTATCATGTATATACCTTTTCACTGAAAATACTGAAATGCATTGCTGACTGTTGTGAAAAATGATCCTGCAGACATGAATGTTTATATTGTTCACAGATGATGATTACGCAGACTTTTAAGCCTTTTTTAACACAGATAAAACTGTTATTAACTTCAGACAAAGTTGTTGAAATTTATAAATGTATTGATGTTAATGTGTAGTGAGCACTCTACTTTTCTGTAGAGTGTATATTTTTGGGGACACAGAGTTAGTTTTCTATCTCATATCCACAATAAGCTATACATGGCAAGTGTTATATTTTTTAGTTAACACTGAAAAACCAAGACCACCACTACAGTGGTTCAGTTGGTAGTATGCTAGCCTAAGTGGAAGGTTGGGGTTTAAACCCTAGCTGGGTCTGACAAAGACTTGAAATGGGTAGAAACTGTTCTATAGCTTAGCAATCATCATTTAGATATTAAGCCGTGGGTACTTTGGAAGAGACCTTAAAAAACCAAAGCCCTGTTTCATGGTAAGTATAACAAGCCAAGAGACACAAGCACTGTAACAGAGGCAAAAATTCTTTCTACTTCATCTATAGCTGGGAATATTCATATATAAGTATTTCATATATAAGTGAAATAAAATGTTCTTGAATGAACTTAAAACCCAACTAAATCAACCAATAAATTAATCGATAAATACCAAAATGCAACTCTTAAGAAAACATGCACAAAAAACTTTAACACTATGATGGTTCTGACAGGTTTAACTGAATGCTTAAAGGAAAGGAACAGCCTTCAGACATTTAATCTGGTGACCCCCCACCCAAAAAAAAAGAATAAAAAAATGAAAATAAAATAAATAAAAATAAATAAAATAAAATAAAATAAAATAAAATAAAATAAAATAAAATAAAATAAATCAAAACAAAATAAATAAATATTTACATTGTCCCTGTGTATAAATTTGACCGTTCTCTGTTTTGCTGTGTCTGTTGTTTACTACTTTCCATTGGTACATCTGTAAACTGTTTTAGTAACTGTCGATATCTCTCTTTTTCATCAAGTCTTACATACTGTAAAAAAAACAAAAAAAACAAACAAAAAATACTAAATGCTTGATCAATGCTACATCATTTTGAAACAGGGGTCTCGGAGCATTGGTGATTTGAAACTCCAGTCTAGATTCTTTCACTGATATTCAGTTGGTTAGTTTAGAGGAAACAAGTGTGTCCTGAAAAAAAAAAAAAAAAACAACAGCATGCAAAAAGACAAACTTTCTCACACTAGGATCTGACACAAGCAGAATTTGAAAAACAATGGTAAAGAAAAACGGAATTTTATTTATATTTCATTTCATGTAATTATGAATTCCATACACAATATTCAGTCATCTGGAAATTTCAAAATGTTACCTAAAGCATATTCCATTGCTGAGTCAAATGAAATAAAACGTATCCAAACTAAAATATGATGTTCTTTAAAATACCTATCCAGTGATACTATGATGCAAATTGATTTATCAGTATATCCAAAAATTAACTCAGCAGAAAAAACAACTGGTATTTCTGATTGGTTGATTTATGTCTAGCCTGAAAAGTTCAAGACAGCTAGCAGTTCGCCATGTGTTACTATGTTGCCATGAACACAAATCTAATGTTCATCGTTAGTTTTTCTTTTTTAAATTCATCTGTTTTCAGACCATAACAGATATCAATTTTCAATTAATATAAATATTTAAATGTTCAACGTCAAACTTTTTTGAGATAAAAATATATCTTTCGCAATAGAACTCACCAGCATACCATGTGATCAATGCCTCTTAATGTTTGTGCGGAATGAAAT
Source organism: Tegillarca granosa (assembly GCA_029721355.1). NCBI lineage: Eukaryota > Metazoa > Mollusca > Bivalvia > Arcoida > Arcidae > Tegillarca > Tegillarca granosa. The sequence continues at coordinate 23,388,214 of CM056608.1, forward strand.
TGATAAGGTTTAAGTAAAAAATTTTCTAAAAAAAACGTTGTAATTACAGGTAATCATCATGTTATGTGATTCCATTGTTGACAGAAATAATTGTTATGCACAAAGCTATGAGGTATTACATGCTTGCATGGAGAATTCCACTTTTTGACCCAAAACTCAGAAGACCTACAAGCTGATATCGTACATACCTCCGTGGCTGTAAATTTTGGTTTTATGGTTTTAATATCAAACAGAGAGCCTTTAGGATGTCTGTACTGTGTTCCTCTGGATATTGAACCACACTCTGATATGCTGTCTTCTGTAAAAAAATATCTATAAATGTAATATACAATATTCACCATCACCACCACCACCACCACCATCATCATCATCATAATAAATGTAATATACAATATTCATCGTCATCATCATCATCATCATAGGTTTCTTTTGATAAAAGTGCAAGTTCAGAAGCATTGTTTACACTAGTACTAATACTAGTAGGCTCCCTTCCAGATTACTGGCTAGCTGCACTGTGACAGTGACATGACAGATTTCATCCCATATCTTCAATTCTTATGATCATTGAGGTTAGAATTTGAGAGCTTCCACTCTTTACAATATTGTCTAACTGAATACTAAATACTTTAGACATTTTTCTGAATACTGATAACCAGTTAGGGTAAAGGAATAGCCAAGATAATGCATTAGGCTAAAACAGCATGCATGCTCAGCAAGTTATGTGTTTTAAATTTAGGCCATTCTGCAGAATATAAACCTGTCAGGCTTTAGTAACAACCTGTAATATGTATTTAAAAAAATCTTTTAAGTTAATTCTTAAAAGTTAATACACACAATTGTTTTTGGAAAAAATAATAAAATCAAAACCCTATTAATTAATACATGTAATTCATTTTGAATCTCCTTAACCACGAAGTTAAACTAAGAAAGCTTTGAACACATGGACCAAGGACTTTCAGAAATTTTATATGCTTTACAGATTTTTCACAGGGTTATACAGACCCATGTAACAGTTTCAAAGGTTAAAAGCCATACCATCAGATAAGAAATATGTCAAATACCTGTAAAATTGTCTCCATTTAATGACGATATCTCGTTATCTGTTTGGGTAGAAATCGTTGAATTTAAAAAGGACACCTGTAAAGAAAAATAAATAATGAACATACTTGTTTTTTTTTCTTTTGTTAGTATAAAAATAAATAACATCATATATCATACAGACAGATACATGTATATGGAAAGATATAAATACAAAGTATTAAGTCATGTGTATATGGTGAGTACAAAACTATATCGGTATTACTTATAGTTTGTAATATTATAATAATACAAAAGTTATAAGTATAATATGTCTGAAAATGTAAAAGATGTTACAGATAAGGCTTGATACATGTAATATTGAAATAATGAGTTCCAGTAAACATGTATGTCTCTATTTTATTTTCTAATCAAAGTTTCATTTTAAATCTGTAGATTTTACAGGCAAGTAAATAATGTCCTTTTTGTGATAAAACTGAAGACTTTGCTCACTTCGTCTATGAATGTAAAAGTGTATGTAATATATGGAAAAGTTTAGAAAACATTTTATTGTTAAAAGTACAGTATCTTGGAAAACTATTTTTAATGGCTTTTGTGGATATCGTCGGAAAAAAGCATTATTTTGAATAACTTATTTTCTTTTGAATAAACTTATTTTACCAAAAGTTATAAACATCTTTAGTGAACTTTCATTTTTAAAATTACACAATATTACCAGTAATTCTGTATTTGTAATTATTACCACTTTAGAACCCCACGATATGTCACTTTTTCCTTAAGGCCAAAAGATTTATTTTTAAAAATTGTATTAAGTTCATGAGATGAACCTTGACTTTGATGTCTAAATACAGAATCTTTGTCAAAAATCACTTCTTACAGAATGAGCACTTTACTTTAAACAGTGTTTTTTTTTTTGCCTAAAATTATTACCGAATAAAGGTAGTTTTCCCTTAAGAAATATGACAAAAAATTCCCAATTTGATCACTAAATTTCTCAAAAGCCAAAAATTAAAATTTAATAGTGATCTGCCCAAGCGGGATTTGAATCTATACAGTGAGGGGGACTGCAGTGGTCCATGCTGTAGACCAATTGGCCACCAAGACCCCACAGACCATTATAGACTGTTTAACAGTAATGAACATTAAAAGCTGACAAAACCACTTACCTTTTTAGACCCAGATGGTTGGTAAGGAGGATTCATACTAGATGACATAGGTCTATTTAATGATGGCTGACCATTTGGATGTGCGTTTCCTTGTCTGTTCCATTTGGATCTATCATTTCCGTCCATTTTACGGAAAACTAAATATATCACTCCAACTACACTTGTTCTTCACCCAATCAGACATCTTCTGATATGGATTGTATAGATATGAGAAAACTGAAAAATAGAGAGTTATAACAATTGCATCAATTCTGACATTTCAATAAATGTTAACATTAAATGTAAAAATAATTAGAGCAACATAGTGTCTGTGTGCTAAGAATATACATAGATATGTTTCATAAATATTAAAAGATCAATGTTAACAAGAAAAAGAATAGGATTCAAAGAGTTCTTAAGATTTTTTTTTTTTTTTTGATCAGGTTAGAGAAATATTTCAGTTTCATCCTAGAGTAAATGTTTAACATTTTTGGAGAAAAAATATACCCATACATAGTAGTCAAATCAAGCTGGATTAACTACGTGTAATTATCACTTATAGTTTTTTGCATTAACCTTAGATCTATACAAGAAATCATATACTACCTAAGATTTCTGCAGTTACATACCAGTAGCCTTATTACATTGCTATATATGACTTTGGTTTAATCTTAAGTTGTCTGAAAGACTACATTTGTAAAATAAAATTAAATTTGGTATTGATAAACATATTTAATACTTACATGGTATTTGTTGCCCCCCTGTATCTGTTGTGGTCAATCTAGGTCTCTTCACTGCAGTAATTACAACATCATCATCAAACGTTTCAATGTCACTGAAAAGAAAGAAAGAAACAAAAACATGGTTATAACTAGGTATAAAATAAAGTCAAAACAATGCAGCAGGTTTTATAGACAGGTGATAACTGTAGAAGTTGTTACTGCAATTTAATCATTTCCTCTAGTTGAATTTTGTTACCTGTAACTGATATAATATAAAAAAATTATGACAAGAGTAGAGTTGACTGTCATATTGAAAACTTTGTTATACATGTAGATGTAACCAAACAGACTCAATGGAAAGGGGCTTCAATGGTCAACATCAGCCTTCAAAACAATAAGCATCTCATTGTTATACATTTAATCCTAGTTGACCTCACTTTAATACACACTAATAGCAAAATTAATCAGAAAGAAACTACTAATTCTGACCCAAGATAAAAAGCTCTACAAATTTAGTACCAAATGAGAATTTCAGATGGCAGGTTTAATTTGGAAATTAAACAGATTTTTAATTTTTTTTTTATAAATAAGGGATAATAAATTAGGCATTAGAACAAACTTACAAGGCAGATAACATTATACCTATGACATAAGCATTAAACTGAGGTGATATCCAAAATAAAATTGCACACTATACATTAGACCTGAAATACATGGCTCCGAACGGCTTTTTTATAATACTGATGTTGCCGTTTCAGAGCCATGATGCCATCCTATATAAAAACAGGGGAAATTACATTGACCTACATGCAGGTTATAAATTTCTTATAATCACAGGATTTACGGGTGTCTGAACGATCTCATTGTATATTACCTTACCAGAAACATTAATGAATCGATCCGCGATGTTTATTCAACCAAGTTAGTAAAAATATCCAAGTTTTAAATCCATTTGTATAAGCTATCGGCGCAAATATTTTTTTGCGGGTCACCATGTTTTAAATATGCATTACTAGTCCTCGCGCATGTGTGCAATTTTATTTTTTTACTGGACATCGAGTACTTATTTGTTTAAGCAATCTCATCGATGATTTTTTAACCTTGATTTGACACCAGCTTCCAATAAAAATAAAATATGTTCACAATTATTGCAATTTAAGCAATTTGATTGAAAATCCATCATTTTCGTGCATGCCCGAAGCCTAGTTATGCACATTTTAAACATGGCGACCCGCAAAAAATATTTGCGACGGTTGCTTCTACAAATGGATTTAAAACTTGAATATTTTTACTAACTTGGTTGAATAAACATCGCGGATCGATTCATTAATGTTTCTGGTAAGGCAATATACAATGAGATCGTTCAGACACCCGTAAATCCTGTGATTATAAGAAATTTATAACCTGCATGTAGGTCAATGTAATTTCCCCTGTTTTTATATAGGATGGCATCATGGCTCCGAAACGGCAACATCAGTATTTTAAAAAAGCCGTTCGGAGCCATGTATTTCAGGTCTAACTATACATAAAAATTTAAAAAAAAAAAAACAAATTTGAAAAAATCCCTTAATTCATAAGTTTTATATGACATTTTAAGTCCTCAGAGACGAAAGAGATTTTACATCTGCATTTATTTCCTCTGTGATGAAAAAGTGTTTAGCATATTGTGACATTGTCGCACGTAAAGTCCACTTGCCATGCCTTGAGGAAGGTAAAACATTCAAAATTTACATGGTCGTTATAGGTAATTTTTATAATTTTGAAAGGAGATGTAAGTTATATAAATATGGTTTCTGAATTTTGAAATAACATAATGACAGAAGTAATTTTGTTACATAACACAAAATGAAACTTGAAAGTGAAATAATTCATTACAAGTTCTGCTAGCAGCAATGCTACCTTTCATCGAATCTTTTTCGCTTTCTTGATGATACGTCATCTCCCTGAACGTTGTCATTGAAGAATTTCCGGTATGTTTTTGCTAGGAAGCTTTTCATCTCACAAATAAGTTTAAATCCAGTGAGAAAGGGTCGTTAAGAACCTAACTGGAAATTAACAAATGTGAGTTTTGTTCACGTTAGTGCGCCTCGGAAGTCAAAATTAAATGCCCCCTACCGGCAGATAATTTCTTTGTTATGTCCCATGCTTAGCTTAGACGTATCGATTACGCATATTCTTCTGAACAAACACACTCGGGTTAACCAAGCTATTAACAAGAAGTAGCTTTTCCAAAAGATTACACTGTTACTTAACGGACATTTTAAAAGCCGAAGACGTTTTGAAAATATTTGATATTCTAGTAGAATTGCCGCATATAATTTACAAACAAAATGTCATAAATATTAAAGACTTTTTTAAATAATAATAATAATAATAAAAAAAAAAAAAAAAAAAAAAAAAAACAGAACCACAACTTAAACACTTTCCCAGTTATACTGGATATGTTCATCTAGTGGCCAACTTGTGGTCGTCGTCAATGTGAAATCTTTAATGGAAGGCACAATACACCTAAGATCTAATACAAACGGTAAAAAAGGATTGCAGAAAAAAAGGACAATACAAAATTACATTTTATATTTTGTAATGTAATGTTAATAAATTAGGATGCCGCTCAAGAGGCACCTTCGATTATCAAGTTCACTGACGGTAGTTGTATATCTTGATTGCTACTATAAAATCCATTTCAAAACAACATTAAGCAATATTAGGCCTACGATAAGCTTGTAAGTTATCATTTCCGCTAAGCAAAAATACAATTAATTATTTTTGATATAACCTGTGACGACGTTTTAATTTGAGAGGCAATACTTGACGTCGTTGACATCCCTTCGAATATCTTAGAGCTATCTGAGAAGTAATACTTGGCGTCGTTGATATCTCTTCGCCGGGACTCTTAGAGCTAAACGACAGTATAATCTGAGATTTAATATTTGACGTCGTTGACGCCCCTTCGAATAATTTAGAGGTGAACGACATTATAATCTGAAAAGAAATACTTGACGTCGTTGACGTCCATTCTAGCATTCAAGAGCTAAACGACATTATCATTTGAGAAGCAATACTTGGCGTCGTTGACGTCACTTCGCCGAGACTCTTAAAGCTAAACGACATAATAATCTGAGAAATAATACTTGACGTCCTTGACGTCCCTTCGATTATCTTAGATATAAAGATTGTTATAATCCGAGAAGTAATATTTGATATCATTGGCATCCCTTCAAGCACCATAGAGCTATACGACATTATAGTTTGAGAAGCAATACTTGGCGTCGTTGACGTCTCTTCGTGCATCTTAGAACTTCGCCAGGACTCTTAGAGCTAAACGACATTATAATCTAAGAAGTACTACTTGACGTCGTTGACATCCCTTCGCCGGGACTCTTAGAGCTAAACGACCTTATAACCTGGGAAGCAATACTTCACGTCGTTGACGTCCCTTTGAGCATCCTAGAGCTAACTTGACGACATTATAATCTGAGAAGTAACACTTGACGTCGGTGACATCCCTTCGCCGGGACTCTAAGAGCTAAACGACATTATAATCTGAGAAGCAATACTTGACGTCGTTGACATCCCTACGAGCATCTTAGAGCTGGATTACATAATAAACTGAGAAATAATACTTGACATCGTCGACATCCCTCCGAGGATCTTAGAGGTAACTTGACAATATAATCTGAGAAAAAATACTTGACGTCGTTGACATCCCTACGAGCATCTTAGAGCTGGACGACATAATAAACTGAGAAATAATACTTGACATCGTCGACATCCCTCCGAGGATCTTAGAGGTAACTTGACGACATTATAATCTGAGAAAAAATACTTGACGTCGTTGACATCCCTTCAATTATCTTAGATATAAACGTTGTTATAATCTGAGAAGTAATATTTGACGTCACTGGCATCCCTTTAAGCATCATAGAGCTATACGACATTATAATTTGAGAAGCAATACTTGGCGTCGTTTACGTCTCTTCGGGTATCTTAGAGCTTAACGACATAATAATCTGAGAAGTTATACTTAACGTTGTGACATCCCTTCGATTATCTTAGATCTAAACGACGTTATAATTTGAGAGGCAATCGTTATTGGCATCTCTTCAAGCATCTAAGAGCTATACGACATTATAGTTTGAGAAGCAATACTTGGCGTCGTTGACGTCTCTTCGAGTATCGTAGAACTTAATGATATTATAATCTGAGAAGTTATACTTGCGTCGTTGACATTCCTTAGATTATATTAGAGCTAAACAACATTAAACTTTGAGATGGACGTCCTTGACATCTCTAAAAAGCCTCTTAGAGCTAAACGACATTATAATCTAAGAAGTAATACTTGACGTCGTTGACATCCCTTCGCTGGGACTCTTAGAGCAAAACGACATTATAATCTAAAAAGTAATACTTGACGTCGTTGACATCCCTACGCTGGGACTCTTAAAGCTAAACGACATTATAATCTGAGAAGTAATACTTGACGTCGTTGACATCCCTACGCTGGGACTCTTAGAGCTAAACGACATTATAATCTCAAGAAGTAATACTTGACGTCCTTGACATCCATTCGCCGGGACTCTTAGAGCAAAACGACATTATAATCTGAGAAGTAATACTTGACGTCCTTGACATCCATTCGCCGGGAATCTTAGAGCAAAACGACATTATAATCTGAGAAGTAATACTTGACGTCGTTGACATCCCTTCGCCGGGACTCTTAGAGCTAAACGACATTATAATCTGAGAAATAATACTTGGCATCGTTGACATCCCTTTGATAATCTTAGATCTAATCGACGTTATAATCCGAGAAGTAATATTTGAGGTCGTTGACATCCCTTCGAGTATCTTTGGACTAAACGACATTATAATTTGAGAGGCAATACTTGATGTCATTGGCATTCCTTCTAGTATCTTTGGCCTAAAGGACATTATAATTTGAGAGGCAACACTTGATGTCATTGGCATCCCTTTGAGTATCTTTGGACTAAACAACATTATAATTTGAGAGGCAATACTTAATGTCATTGGCATCCCTTCGAGTATCTTTGGACTAAACGACATTATAATTTGAAAGGCAATACTTGATGTCATTGGCATTCCTTCGAGTATCTTTGGACTAAACGACATTATAATTTGAGAGGCAATACTTGATGTCATTGGCATCCCTTCGAGTATCTTTGGACTAAACGACATTATAATTTGAGAGGCAATACTTGATGTCATTGGCATCCCTTCGAGTATATTTGGACTAAACGACATTATAATTTGAGAGGCAATACTTGATGTCATTGGCATCCCTTCGAGTATCTTTGGACTAAACGACATTATAATTTGAGAGGCAATTCTTGATGTCATTGGCATCCCTTCGAGTATCTTTGGACTAAACGACATTATGATTTGAGAGGCAATACTTGATGTCATTGGCAATCCTTTTAGTATCTTTGGACTAACCGACATTATAATTTGAGAGGCAATTCTTGATGTCATTGGCAATCCTTTTAGTATCTTTGGACTAAACGACATTATAGTTTGAGAAGCAATACTTGATGTCATTGGCATTCCTTCTAGTATCTTTGGACTAAACGACATTATAGTTTGAGAGGCAATACTTGATGTCATTGGCATTCCTTCTAGTATCTTTGGACTAAACGACATTATAATTTGAGAGGCAATTCTTGATGTCATTGACATCCCTTCGAGTATCTTTGGACTAAACGACATTATAATTTGAGAGGTAATACTTGATGTCATTGGCATTCCTTCGAGTATCTTTGGACTAAACGACATTATAGTTTGAGAGGCAATACTTGATGTCATTGGCATTCCTTCTTGCATCTTTGGACTAAACGACATTATAATTTGAGACGCAATACTTGATGTCATTGGCATCCCTTCGAGTATCTTTGGACTAAACGACATTATAATTTGAAAGGCAATACTTGATGTCATTGGCATTCCTTCGAGTATCTTTGGACTAAACGACATTATAATTTGAGACGCAATACTTGATGTCATTGGCATCCCTTCGAGTATCTTTGGACTAAACGACATTATAATTTGAGAGGCAATACTTGATGTCATTGGCATCCCTTCGAGTATATTTGGACTAAACGACATTATAATTTGAGAGGCAATACTTGATGTCATTGGCATCCCTTCGAGTATCTTTGGACTAAACGACATTATAATTTGAGAGGCAATACTTGATGTCATTGGCATCCCTTCGAGTATCTTTGGACTAAACGACATTATGATTTGAGAGGCAATACTTGATGTCATTGGCATTCCTTCTAGTATATTTGGACTAAACGACATTATAATTTGAGAGGCAATACTTGATGACATTGGCATTCCTTCTAGTATCTTTAGACTAAACGACATTATAATTTGAGAGGCAATACTTGATGTCATTGGCAATCCTTTTAGTATCTTTGGACTAAACGATATTATAGTTTGAGAGGCAATACTTGATGTCATTGGCAATCCTTCGAGTATCTTTGGACTAAACGACATTATAATTTGAGAGGCAATTCTTGATGTCATTGGCATTCCTTCGAGTATCTTTGGACTAAACGACATTATAATTTGAGAGGCAATACTTGATGTCATTTGCATTCCTTCGAGTATCTTTGGACTAAACGACATTATAATTTGAGAGGCAATTCTTGATGTCATTGGCATCCCTTCGAGTATCTTTGGACTAAACGACATTATAATTTGAGAGGCAATACTTGATGTCATTGGCATTCCTTCGAGTATCTTTGGACTAAACGACATTATAGTTTGAGAGGCAATTCTTGATGTCATTGGCATCCCTTCTAGTATCTTTGGCCCAAAGGACATTATAATTTGAAAGGCAATACCTGATGTCATTGGCATCCCTTCTAGAATCTTTGGACTAAACGACATTATAGTTTGAGAGGCAATACTTGATGTCATTGGCATCCTTTCGAGTATATTTGGACTAAACGACATTATAATTTGAGAGGCAATACTTGATGTCATTGGCATCCCTTCGAGTATCTTTGGACTAAACCACATTATAATTTGAGAGGCAATACTTGATGTCATTGGCAATCCTTTTAGTATCTTTGGACTAACCGACATTATAATTTGAGAGGCAATTCTTGATGTCATTGGCAATCCTTTTAGTATCTTTGGACTAACCGACATTATAATTTGAGAGGCAATTCTTGATGTCATTGGCAATCCTTTTAGTATCTTTGGACTAAACGACATTATAATTTGAGAGGCAATACTTGATGTCATTGGCATCCCTTCGAGTATCTTTGGACTAAACCACATTATAATTTGAGAGGCAATACTTGATGTCATTGGCAATCCTTTTAGTATCTTTGGACTAACCGACATTATAATTTGAGAGGCAATTCTTGATGTCATTGGCAATCCTTTTAGTATCTTTGGACTAAACGACATTATAGTTTGAGAAGCAATACTTGATGTCATTGGCATTCCTTCTAGTATCTTTGGACTAAACGACATTATAATTTGAGAGGCAATACTTGATGTCATTGGCATTCCTTCTAGTATCTTTGGACTAAACGACATTATAGTTTGAGAGGCAATACTTGATGTCATTGGCATTCCTTCTAGTATCTTTGGACTAAACGACATTATAATTTGAGAGGCAATACTTGATGTCATTGGCATTCCTTCTTGCATCTTTGGACTAAACGACATTATAATTTGAGACGCAATACTTGATGTCATTGGCATTCCTTCGAGTATCTTTGGACTAAACGACATTATAATTTGAAAGGCAATACTTGATGTCATTGGCATCCCTTCGAGTATCTTTGGACTAAACGACATTATAATTTGAGAGGCAATACTTGATGTCATTGACATTCCTTCTAGTATCTTTGGACTAAACGACATTATAATTTGAGAGGCAATAATTGATGTCATTGGCATCCCTTCGAGTATCTTTGGACTAAACGACATTATAATTTGAGAGGCAATACTTGATGTCATTGGCATTCCTTCTTGCATCTTTGGACTAAACAACATTAATATTTGAGAGGCAATACTTGATGTCATTGGCATTCCTTCTAGTATCTTTGGACTAAACGACATTATAATTTGAGAGGCAATTCTTGACGTCATTGGCATCCCTTCAAGCATCTTTGGACTAAACGACATTATAGTTTGAGAAGCAATACTTGGCGTCGTGACATCCCTTCGCCGGGACTATTAGAACTAAACGGCATCATAATCTAAGAAGTAATACTTGCGTCGTTGACATCCCTTCGCCGGGACTCTTAGAGTTGAACAGCATTATAATCTAAGAAGTAATACTTGACGTCGTTGACATCCCTTCGCCGGGACTCTTAAAGCTAAACGACATTATTATCTCGTTGACATCCCTTCGCCGGGACTCTTAGAGCTGAACGACATTATAATCTGAGAATCAATATTTGGCGTCGTTGACGTCCCTTCTAGCATCCTAGAGCTAAACGACATTATAATCATGTGCAATGTTCAAACCCTTATGCTATAACTAATGCACTGATATTTTTGCTGTAGAAATTTCATTATGATATTAATATAGATATAAGCGAAATAAGTGACATACATACGTAAACAATATGAGTTTTGCATATTGTGTAAAGTATTTTTTTTTTAATATTCTGAAAGAAAATCAGGTAAAATGTCACAAAACCTGGAAGTATTTATATGTTATTTTGCTGCGCTTGAACTTATATCCGATTTTTTGTGTTGTGATTCTTGTTTTTAGTTGTTTCGGCTAATGTCAAGTATAAATAATTATTTAACATTAATGATTACTTTTTTCATACAACATAGCCCAGTTGTGAGTCTTCAAACTTTTTTTCACGTTTAGAATATTAGAATTAAAGACTGGTAAAATTCTAATGCAAATTTATTAAGTTGATAAATGTTTTTTGTTGTTTTTGATTTGTTTTTGTTTTTTTTTAAATTTAATATTTTTTAAGTAAATGAAGCGGTAAAAGTTACTGCGTTTGTCTAAAGTTTCCGTCTATTAAATAATATATGAAGATTAAAGAATTTTTGATTGAAGGATTCAAAGCTACTGTCTGATTCACGTCTGCCGTAGCACTAGTTTTTCATGGTTTTAGAAGAGATATCAAAATTTTGTAGCATGTCACATACCGTTATGACGTATGCATTTTGTCGTAATTAACTGACACCAAACTAAATGCCATCTTAGCTGGAGTATAAAATGCAGAGCTTTTTAAAATCCTTACGGGGATTTAATATGGGAAAACACTCATGAATCGGACAGTAATTATTTTAACCAAATAGCCTACCATACCTGATTTGATTAAAAAACCACGATTATCTTATCCTGGCAAAACTAAGGGCGCGTTTTTTTCCACTTAAACCAGTTTCAGTTTTATAATCGGTTTTAAAACTTTCCATTTTTTTCATGTAACCGGTTTCAAACCAGATTTAAACTCTAACCAGTTATTTCATTTTTTAGCACCAAACTTAAAACTTTTTTACAAACTGAACAAACCGCCTCCGGTTGCGGTTAGATCGGTTAGATTTGACAACAACGACAGATCAAGATGGCGACAGTGACAGACCTCGCATGTATGTGTGAATGGTGTTTTCACATTTTTAACAATTCTGCAGTTTTTGTCAATCATGATTGAAAATCCGCATCATTATAGCTATGAACAGTGTCAGGATAATTAATTACACGGGGAACATTACGTCTCCTTAATGCGCAAGCAGCAAAAAGTGATGCTTGTCTGTTCTTGCTATCAAGTACAACAACATCTGTGTTATCCTCATGGTCATCCTCCATCATTTCCATTAAAATTATTGTTTTAAGTTTCAGGACTTGTTTGTTATCCGCCATTTTTTTTATTAAAGAAACTGATCATTTTTTCAAACAAAACCACTTAAAAACTAGTTTAGTTTTGAAACTGGTTAGAAACCTAAAACTAAAACTAAAACTGGTTCAAGTGAAAAAAATTCGCCCAAAGTATATTAACCAAATAGCTGACCAATACCGGTTTGATTAGAGACGATCACGAGTACCTTTTCCTATCGAAACTGAAGACTCTAGCCAAATAGCCTACCATTACCGGTTTGATTAGAGACGATTACGAGTACCTTTTCCTATCGAAACTGAAGACTCTAGCCAAATAGCCTACCATTACCGGTTTGATTAGAGACGATTACGAGTACCCTTTCCTATCGAAACTGAAGACTCTAGCCAAATAGCCTACCATTACCAGTTTGATTAGAGACGATCACGAGTACCTTTTCCTATCGAAACTGAAGACTCTAGCCAAATAGCCTACCATTACCGGTTTGATTAGAGACGATCACGAGTACCTTTTCCTATCGAAACTGAAGACTCTAGCCAAATAGCCTACCATTACCGGTTTGATTAGAGACGATTACGAGTACCTTTTCCTATCGAAACTGAAGACTCTAGCCATATAGCCTACCATTACCGGTTTGATTAGAGACGATTACGAGTACCTTTTCCTAGCGAAACTGAAGACTCTAGCCAAATAGCCTACCATTACCGGTTTGATTAGAGACGATTACGAGTACCTTTTCCTAGCGAAACTGAAGATACTAGCCAAATAGCCTACCATTACCGGTTTGATTAGAGACGATTACGAGTATTTTTTCCTAGCGAAACTGAAGACTCTAGCCAAATAGCCTACCATTACCGGTTTGATTAGAGACGATTACGAGTACCTTTTCCTAGCGAAACTGAAGATACTAGCCAAATAGCCTACCATTACCGGTTTAATTATAGACAAGCTGTGAAGATTCTTCGAGCAAAACATGCGAGGTAAACGAATTTACCTTACTATTCCGTTTGATGGAGATATACATGCTAAGTTTCCTGTGACAAATATAAAGGAATGTTTCTACATATTGTTGTTTTTCTCAGGTAAACCTCTAGATTCTAAATCGAATAGATCAGCACCTCCTTTGACTGAAGATGTTCATAGGTAGATTCCCTTGCCAAAACTAATGCAACGTTTTCTCGAATGTAGACCAAATAGCTCTCTTTTATTGGGGATGTTTGTAAGTAGTTTCCATTAGTAAAACAACGTCTCTGTGGCTCAGTGGTAGGGTAAAGCGTTCAACAGGGCCTCAGTAGACTAGTATAGTCTTAAGCGCCGACTCACGGATCACAGCGCCGTTTTTTCCACAGTTCAAGACATTAACCGCCTCGATAAAAAAGAAATAAAAGAATCTTAAGAGGGGCGTAAAAACAACAAAACTACACTGCTTATTGTTTAACAAACTATAGGTATTATAAATCCAACAATTACAATAAATATACAAAAGTAAAAAATAAAGCAAAAATTGAATCTTTGCCAAAGTTCATTATATAATGACTTACATTCCTGTGGTGTCTGTAAGTCTCGTCACGTGACCAGCGTGAAATTGCAAGAGAACAGTAGGCGTGATTGAAAACTACATCAGGTGACGTCACAAAACAGGTGCTGATTTGTCGAAACCAACGTCTGACGTCAGACGGAGTCACGTGACCAACGTAAATGTGCGATTAAAGGGTACGAGAAAAAAAGGCGTGATTTGAATCTGCGTCAAGTGACGTCATTAAAGAATTTATTATTTGACGTAACCGTAGGCTACCTTGTTCTCTGACGTCAAAAGAACTAAGAGCTAATATGTTCTCTGACGTCAGATGTAGTCATGTGATCAGGCAAATTCGCGACTTCCGGATAAGTGAACAAAAGTCGTGATTTGATCTGCGTCAATACGTCTAGTTTTTGACCTCAGTAAGCGGGGTAAGTAATAATAACAACAATAATAATTTAAAAACACAACATAAAAACGATTGCCTATTGCAAGCGAACTTAAACATATACAATTCATTCTTAAATAATTATAAGTATTCTGAACAATTCTTAATCGATAGCACCTGTTCTGAATGGTTTGTAAAATCAAAATATTACGAAATATTAACACGTATATACAATATATATTAAAGTTTACATCTGTTTTAACAGTCACGACTGCTCAGCTGTTATTTTTAGAAAGAGTAAAAGATTACATAAAATAATATTTGAAGTGCCAAAGCCACCCAGAGAATCAAAAGTAAAAATAAATTAACCAATCGTATTCCGTATAAATCTTCATCTGTACGGCAACACGAACAGTAACACGAAAAAGATTTCAGCAAAGGCGCACACCACGTTTTTGGAGCCCATTTACAGTTTTTGCATGTTGCTGTGCAACAGCAAAAAGGAACTGGAAATTCACACGTACAGAATGTATCTTTGGCAGTCACATGACAACAGTATTCGGTATCCCGGCAACAGCAACAGCGCCACCAGTTGTTGCAACAACCGTCATCCCCGCCCACTCCATTGAAACTTGAAATATAACGAAATGTGTATGCAAGGCATGAACTTATACTTGCCAAAAGTACATAAAGATGTAAATGATCTTCGCCTAAAGAGGAACAGTCACAAGAGTAAAACATAATAGCCAAACTAACTGCCTGTGGTAATTCCTTCAGAAACATCGCCAAACAAATTTCACTTTGTCCATGAAAAATCTGGAAAACGCTCGTAAACCGCTGCTTTAAAAGTTCTAGAAATACGTTGATGACTTGAATAACGGTTATCAGTGAACCAAGGATAGCAAATCCAATCAAAGCCATCCAGAAGCAATCGCTATTTAAACACACTTGTTGGAATGAAGATATCTTATTAAAGCGATACAATGCAGTTTTTATGGATTCATTCATGCATGTTTTTCTCTGATCCATCTGTGCACCTTCTATAATTTGGTTCACAGGACCAGCACCAGTAATCAGCCAATCATTTACAAGATCCCAAATTATCAAACAAATTACCAAGAGTTTGAAAAATATACCAATTTTGGAAATTGATTGACTTCCACTTTTTCCCTTGCCATCAGAGATAGAGTCGAGATTTTCGTCTTCTTTTGAAATAACAGAATCAAACGTTTTCATCCAGTTTGGCTTTTCTGGAAGATCGTCTGCCTTGCTGCTTCGGACAGACTGTTTGCGCTTATCTGGTGTCTTGTGTTTAGGCTTTTCCCCTGGTTCGGACGCTGGGTAGCCCCTGTAAATGGAATAGCCAATGGTGTCATGAATTCTGTTTGGCTGGGAAGAGACTACCGATCTACGATCGAAGTTGTCAGAATCCTCCCGTCTCCTTCCCGAGGTAAAATAATCCGTTTTAGGATCGCCATGATCTCCGAAATACCTTCCTTCTCCCCTGACTTGATCTCTAGCAAACCTTTCATTCATGTAACCCCTGTTATCGAAAGCAAATCCGCTATTTCTTTCCTTTTGAAACTCGTCTGAAATTCGCTGGTTAAACACAGGGACATATCGTTTATCCGTTTGTCCGTGCATTGGATTTCTCGGACTGCATCCGTCACTCTGTGTCGCTCCGTTATTGTTCCAGCTTTGTCGTTTTATATGGCGCATTTCATATTCATCTCGTTCATTTGAAAAGTTCTGGTTTTGATGCCAAAATTTTGTATAATCTTGGTTGCTCATTTTTAGACAAGTAATCGCCACACAAACAAAAAGCTATCGCCTACATGTAAAATGTTTATCTTGCGAAATTTGGCACACCTAGCTGATACGTTATATAAAACTGATAAAAATACTTTGAGACTTCAGATATATACATATTTAATGTCTAAATTTTTATCACTTGAATTTAAGGAAAGTTATCAAAAATGGGTACCCAATAGGGAATTTAAAATAAACATGATATTAATATTTTTTATTTCTTAAAATAAATGTATTTTTCGTATTGTCCAAAATTAAGAATTATTTATTATAGAATTATTTTTTTAAAATTGCAAACATTTCTAGTTTTGAATTAATTAGTAAAGTTTTTAAAAACTGAAAATGCACCTGGGATTATGAAGTGTTTTTCAAGGATCAAAATGACTACCTGGTCAGATAAGAGATGGTTTGATCGTCAGGTAGTTGAAAGGTATTTTATATACATCTGTAATAGCAATATAGGGCTGAGTTTACCTTTGTTTTCTTGTTTATAAATTTTACACGGTGTTTGGGCCAAACGTATACAAGGTTTACATACACGTTTTTAATGATTTTGGAATTACGTACCATCAGATTTCGGATGAATACTGCATTTATTAAAAAAAGCAACCTTAGCATAAAACTTGAAAATTTGTTTCGTTAACTTTTAGAACAGTTGTCACTGTTCATCGAGGTTAGTTACTCTTCCATCTTTCCACTAATATTTTCAGTCTGAAGCGAAAGAGGCACGTCACTTTCCGACAACAGTTGGTATCGGGAAATCACGGGTTTTCGATTCTGACACAGTCGCCAGACACGAATTTATGTTAGAGTCAGAAGAAATTCGAACTAATTCGAGCACCGAACCTGAAACCCGGCCCCAGTTTTACAAAAGTTCCTTAACATAAATCTTACAAATTTGAAATCTTAATAATTCGCCGGGTTAAAGGGGAAGATTTTCAAGATTTTAAAGTATCATTTTAAAGATCACTTCAAGCTTAAAACATCTGTATTTAGTTGTATCACAAATGTTTTTTTGGTAATTTAAAAATATATTGCCAAAATTTGCTAAATGTAAGTGAAGGAACATCTTAGTTAAGGAGTAATACAATCATGTAATTATTGTAAAACCGGGGACTGAGACTTTCCTAAAACTATAGAGGGATGCTTTACCTTTTCTGTTTGCACAATCCGTCAGTCCTGTCTGTCACGTGACAAAGTTGACGTCACTAACAGACTTGCACGTTATTTTTACAGTCGCGTCTTGATAGTTCGCATAAATGGAACTCGCCAGCGTACCACGTGATCAATACCTCCAGGCTCTGAACAGCGGCCAACATTCGTACCTCTTTTATAACTACCTCGCGACATACGGAGCTATGAGGTTGACGCTGTTTCGGAGCTTGCAATACCTCTTAACGCAAGTTGCAAACAGCAGCCAACATTCGTACCTCTTTTATAACTACCTCGCGACATACGGAGGTAGGAGGTTGACGCTGTATCGGAGCTTGCTCTTAACGTTTTTGCGGAATGAAATGGATAACTTTTTCGTCAAATAGTCCCAAAAAACCGTCGTTATTACAGAAAAACACAACTTTATGCGATTCATTTGCCAATAGAACTAATTGTCCAGCAAAACGCTGTGATATATCACGTGGAGCTCTGCCTGGGGAATTCCATTTTTCCAATGTGCCCTCTTTAATATTAAATTCAATGGCATTGCCTAATTTTGTCATTTTTTTTTTTTTTAAATTTTAACAAGACCTTAACAGTCCTTCTGGCTGAAACGTACCATGCACTTCCTGGTAAAATAAAAGTTCAATTGTCACGAATTTACAACATTTAGATTACTAAATTATATCATAACTTTCACTTGTTTTTTCCTATATTTTTAAACACTACACCGTTTTAATTAGATAGCTCATAGTGAATAAGACACTACGGCACCCAGGTTTTTTGGCGATCAGTTCAAAGGTGGTTGAGAAAACCGAAGTGCCGGTGGAAGAAACATTGACCACTGACCTTCGACAAGAAAAATGACAAATAGACATACGTCCAAGTGAGATATTAATCTTTTGGGAGATATGGTATGCTTGTTTTCTAGAATCATGATACAAGGTGTGGCCATTATGCCATGATAGACTGTATCCTCAATTTGGTTCCCCTGTTTTTGTCCTCATATAGATGTTTTATACATCTATAATAAACTAAGGATTAGGCAATAACTATGTCACCTTTAAAACACTTCCTAGTCGTACCTGATTTATCTAGATATATACCCGATATTTAGATAAAGGAGGTCTTTTATTAAGGTAAGTATACAATGTTCATATATCTTTGTACCCCTGAATTCAAGGTCAATAACGATCTGAATGAACAGAGCAGTCTTTTTAGAAACAAACACCCTCTGTACACAACATTTTCTACTAGGGCCAAACTTATGACCTTTGACCAATATACCTAAATTTTGTATGAAACATATCATCTCATGTTCGAATACATTTGCTCTAAGTTTGATTTAAATCATTCTAAAGATATAGATGTTATTGAACTTGACAATATTTAGACGAATAGACAGAGATTTCTTTATATCAGCTGAACTTAGTTTACAAGGATTTAGAAATATAATGGAGTCTAAACATAGAAAAACTGTCTCTTACTTGCTAGGTTTAATTTTTATAATTTCTATACAAGACGGAATGTTCAAGTGGCGCAGTGGTTAGCGCTTCCGCCTATCACCAATGCGACCGGGGTTCGATTCCCAGCGTCGTATGTGATAAGGTATGAGGTCACCTGCTTGAGCACGTGGGTTTTTCTCCGGGGTTCTCCGGGTTCTTCCCACAATAAGACTTCACGCGCGCTACAATTCGGGCCCACGAGCTAGATTAATATAAGTTGCACAACTTGTTTCTAAATCGTTGTAAAAGAAATAAAGTTTAAATTTATAAGACAGATTCAAATTTGAAGATTTCGTCAACGATTGAACGTGGTTTTGAAACAAGCTTGCTAATTATGATGCCTTAATTATGATCCCCCAAATCCAAATCAGGAAGCGTGTCAAATTGATTGATGTAGGTTAGCAGTTTTCCCTTGCAACCCTGTTTTCAATTACCAGCTGACTTTATATTAAAAAAAGAATCTTGACTGACGTTAAAAAACACTTTTATTCCAGTCAATTTACCAAAACATCTTTTAAAAAAGTCTTTCTAGTTTTATGTGTTAATTTACTGTACATTTCAACCTGATAACAAAACATGAAGGAATAATAGAATGATTCCTTGTGGAGCCAGAATCTACATTTTCCAGTCTTAGACATGCTGGAAAATGAAAAATCTCATCCTTCAGGTTGCGATTTCTATTTCTCCACTATAAAACCTTTTTTTTTTATTGTACTATATTTTTAAAAATGCTTATCTTATAGATATACCAAAACCACGCAAATAGTTAAATGTTTGCACTGATAGCCAATGGCGTAACCCATTCGTTAACCTCAAAACCGAAGTGTTAAATTGCGACGTCATTTGAAGTGCGTGCAGCCAGGATTTACCCTGGGAATAAAGCAAACAAATTTACCAAGACAAAATGAAGAATCTTCTTGACTGATTTGGGTCGCGTGGCCATATTTTTACTGGGGTAAAAAAACAACAAAGAAACTTACCAAGAAAAAATAATCTTCTGGTTTGATTTCGGAGAGAAAAATAAAGAATTTACAAATAAGCAAGGGTAAAATGTATTTTACGCTCTAGTCAAAATCACTTTACTTATACCTGAGTGGTCAGTTCTAAAATTGTGGAGAAAATTGTAGTGTACAGAGAAAACCAACTGTCCTTCAACAATGATAATGACCTGACAAATTTTGACAAGATGGTCCTTGGTCTACAATATGAATTTAAACAAAGTCACTCACCATCTAGCCTTAGAATCACACTTAGACTAAATCCTAGATCGTGAGAGGTACTGTTAATCCATAATGTCACACTTTAGACCAAAGATCTATCGATCCTTAAACAAAACTTATATGTAAATAATTGATAATTATTAATCTTTTCTGATTATAATTTTTGATTAAGATTTACGTGAAAGGAAGATGTAAACTTTTTTTCAATAATACTCCTGTTTCTTTAAATTCGAAAATTGACCATCTTGAAACAAATGGAATATTATTGATTAAAAAAAAAAAAAAAAAAAAAAAAAAAAAAAAAAAAAAAAAAAAAAAAAAACAACAACTCCATTTTAACTACCCACCCTCCTTCTTATAAGATTTCCTAGTTGTAAATATTGATCTATATTTATACTTAATACAATCATATATCAGGAATTTACATAACAACAAAGGCATTGCATAATAACCCAGTATTCCTGATCACAGTTAAACCGATCGATTGCAGTATCGATTATCAATATTACATGCCACGGTTTCGTAATATACATGTAAATAAATTAGAAATAAATTGAAAGTGACAAGAAAACCTCATTATGATTCACTTGGTAGAGAGTATTTTCGGCAATTTATTCCCCGTTTTTATCTGCGGTTATGTAGTTAATGTAAACTACCTGGTGTATTCCGTGTTGTTTATTTTTTATTTATTTTTATTTTAATTAATTATTTTCTGGTTAAACTATATAAAATAATGCTACCTGCTACATTTCCATGTAACCATATGATAAGATTAATTTTTCTCTATATCCAAAAAGTTTGTTGTTTGGGAGAAACGTTTTACGTTAAAAGTTTCTAGTATTTTGAAACAAGACATTTTTATTAAACTAGTGTACACTTATGAAGAGTTATGTCTTTACTGTTGCAGGTAAACATTGCCTGCCTGACCACACAGTCTATTACGGGTACAAAGCAAACCAGTAGAGCTCTTAAACAAGGAAAACCTTTTCGGTAATTTATTACTTGTTTTTTATCTGTGCCTATACTGTAAACGTACTACTTTTAGCGTGTACGTATTTTAGTGCAATTTACATTCTCGACTAATTCGCGTGGATTTAAATTAAAGCAAAAGAAATTTTGAGAAACGGACTATTTATTGATCAAAACCTGTATTTTTGCGATGTGTTTAAATTAATAATTAGCGCTACTGTTCTAGCATTAAAATTAATACACCGCCATGTAATGCCATCAGCGCAACGCACAGGCAAAAATTCTGCACTTTCGTCTATTGCTGGCGACGTCTCGATATAAGTGAAATATTCTTGACTGAGACGTTAAACGCCATTAATCAACTCAACTCATTATTCAAGCTAATAAATCTTACTTTATTGTGTTTTAGGAAACCATAAATTTATGTATTTAAAGCTGCATTAAGTTTTCCAAAGAAAAAATTAAAATTGTGCTAATCTAATTAATGATGTTCCTAATGAACAATGTTACATTTGGTTCAACGATAAAAGCTCGAATAAATACAGAAATTACTGTATTTACCCAGCGAGATGCAGCAATTGGGATCTAATATTAGAACATGGTTACGTCATCAAAACCCGGGTCATTTAAACACAACTTTCAAAACGTTGAAATACGATAAATTAAAGAACTTCGTTGAATTTGTCATTTTTGACTAAGTAAGGGATACATAACACCATTTCAAATACATCTGGGTATTAATGAAGGACAATTAATGCAATCTGTCATGTTTCACTTTCGATTCTAGGTTTTTCCGTACATCCGTGCGCATTCTCCAAGCTCATAATTACCATCGTAAAACACTGACCAACCGGTCAGAGGATTCCGTTCATTTACAGATAAAAGAAATGAAATTTAAGAAAATGAATGTCACGGATCGTGGTTAGAAGATATCTATTTTTAAATAGATATATTTTTAGAAAATCAAAAAAAATTCAGAAAAATGAAAAACTTAATGTAGCTTTAAGATTTTCATTCTAGAGATGGCAAAATATGAGCTAAAATTATATTGTACAAAGTGTTAAGTTTGAGATAAACATATCTGTAACCCATTAATCACTAATTAACTTCCTTCAGGTAAAAATACACTTATACCCATGATGCAATCTGGTGTGAAATAAAATGTTAGGTTGCACAAAAGCATTGGAGTTATCTCTCTTGCATTTTAGTGATCGATAATGAAGGCATACATACATCTGACCACCCTTTGTTGTCGAGATATCGGAAAGAAATTCTTCAGGATGATACAGATATAAAAAGTACATTATAACATGGCCCGGGTTTCACTATCATTCCTTAACTTAAATTTTCCTTAACTTAAATTTGACAAATTTGTAATCTTCATCATTTTTTTAATTATTGAGATATTCAGCCATTTTAGGTGTCTTTTTGAAGATCACTTCAAGCTTATAACATCTGCATCTAGTTTTTTTTTTTTTAAATATTTATTTGTAATTATAAGGGATAATGAAAATTTGCTAAATTTAAGTTAAGGAAAATCTTATTCAAGGTATGATTGTGAAACCGGAACATGGAATCAAGGCGTACTATCATGGCGGCATATTTATTTATATATTATCTATATATAAAGTCCAACTCACAAGATTCAATAAATATTGACTTTATTTAAGGTGGTCTTTATATCCGAGTTTTCATTGGTTGCAGATCAACGGTCTTAGTAGACAGGTGGTCTTTATATAGATGTAACATATACTTAGACCATTTCGGAAAACGGCAACATCAGTATTATAAAAAAGCCGTTCGGAGACATATATTTCAGGTCTATATTAAACTTAATAGCAAAACTTAAATTATATTTCTCTTTAATTTCATGATACTGGTACATGAAAGTTTACAAAATGTGATCATAAATGAAAGTGAAAATATCCGTCCCAAAAACACAAACTAACAATTTATATGAAAAAGCATATATCCATTCATTAGTAACTTTTTAATTGACAGAAGATGTAAGGTCTATATTCACTTCTGACAAAGTTTTATTAAAATCTGTTCAGTATTTTCAGAGAAAAAGTTGAAAATAGGTATTAACGACGCACACTGTCCTGGTATCTGAAAGTCTACTTTATAAATGAATTGGCAATATATCATAGTCTACCTCTTGTTAGGTTCTGTCAATTTTATTCAACAATGCAGTGACCTAAAATAAGAGTCCATGTCGGACCAGGCCAATTCCATATCTAGTGAGTACGAGAGTTTTCAAGTTTCCATGGTCAGTGTCGATGGTGACCGCTTGGTAGTAAACTCATCATACGTATCACAAACACTCACAGCAGGTAAGTAATACCGTATCGTAAAGATGTTGTGATGTTGTTTTGCTCTTTTTCGATTTTGATTTTACTGAGGCAGTATAAACCATATTCGGTTAGCAATACAATATCTGACTAATGATACAATGATACATACTGTATCGTAATCGCTGTGTCAAGATTTATATCATTTTTAAGCATTCCTGTATTATCCCAACCCTCACGTACAGTATAGAAATTATAATTTATCATGTGAAGATTTTAACTCGTTCTTGTACATGGCTCGTGTTTCAGAAATAAAGAATTTACTCCATCTTATAAACAGTCTTTAGTATATATTGTTCTGTCATAGCAAATTAAACTTATTATTTTTACAGGAGCATTTAGACCTGAAATACATGGCTCCGAACGTTTTTTTTTTTTTTTTTAAATAATACTGATGGTGCCGTTTCGGAGCCATGATGTCATACTATGTAAAAACGGGAAACTACATTGTAAGTTAGCTCTAAAAATATCAATAAAACATTTTAATAAAATTTAATGATCATAAATAAATAAATAAATAAATAAATAAATAAATAAATCAATCAATCAATCAATCAATCTAACGTAGGACTGCATGATGGAGAACGAGGTACTACTGAGTACCATACAGCTTCAATACCTGCGTGCACCTTTCCCGTCAGTAACTCAACCCCAATATTTAAGTGCAGATTGAAATACTATGGCAGACCTTTTCATTAAATAATTTCGTAAATTGTTATGCAAATGTTTAAATTTTTATAACAATTGACTACGATCAGCCTTGTGGTGTCTTACGAAAACAAAATTTGAAAAAGAGAACAAAATCAAACAAGGTATTCCGAACGATCATATCAAAGCGCTAAATAGATTCAGAGTAACGCAAGTGCTACACTTCCGGTTTCAAATCCCACATGAGATCGCCACAAAGGTAATGTTTACATCTTTCTGCAAGCAATATTTGATTTTGTTATAATTTATATATTTGTGTTTATCAAAAAACCCACGTACAGATATTTGTTTTTTTTTTCATTTCTATAAAAGACTTCGGTGTCGACTGATTTAATTCAAATTGCAGGTACCCGGCTTGCGATCGTCAACCACTGGAACTTCTTACAATTCAAAAAATGAAGAAAATGGGTACATTTATGTAAATTACAACTGATTTTATAGAGTGATGTGACATTATTTCAAACACTGATACAATGAATCAGCAGTTTTTTAAACAAGAGCAAGTTCATTCATCATTAAGGTTAAGTTTAACTTATGTGTGAGATACGCAAGTGTGTTTCATGGTCTGCCTTGTATTCGTGTGCATTCGGGTGGCTTTTATGCTGTAGGAACCTATTACCGGTGGTGATAATAGTTACGACTCTTTATTTATTAGCAGTGGAAGTATTTGCAGATTGTCTCAGTAACAATTTAAAGAACAATATTTGTTTCTTATATTCGCAACTTTACTTTGTTTGCATTGGCACTTCGATGTTAACAACTTCAGTCGCTACTGGAGCTACCCTACATGACTTATCAATAACGAAAGGGACCTAATTCCGGTGCATTAGAAAAAGAATTGCGGACTACGGATACATTGCCATCGAAGAAGCTATTATTCATGCTAATGTTTCGCATTTTGTTTGTAATATATATATATCATATTACAAAGTGTAAAAAATATAAATTACAGTTGTTTGAACCTTAAATTATTATTTTAGTAATATTATTCAACTGTATATTTACTTTGAAAAGGTAGTGTCAACTTCCCACAACAGTCTACTTATCTGTGCAATGAGGGCATCTAAATTTGTCACCTAAACGGATCACGCGGACAGAAGAACAGTATATCAAATGAGTCCAATGCTCACAAAAGTCACACTTAGCCCATTTCAAAATGACCAGACCAGTACAACCACGCATAGCATCTGGACTAAACTTGTTACAAACACAACACACTTCATTATCATCATCATTGTCATCATCATAATCACTTATACATTCA
The DNA here is from genome assembly GCA_029721355.1 of Tegillarca granosa. NCBI lineage: Eukaryota > Metazoa > Mollusca > Bivalvia > Arcoida > Arcidae > Tegillarca > Tegillarca granosa. The sequence continues at coordinate 23,413,849 of CM056608.1, forward strand.
TCACTAGTATCTATATTGATCCCATCATTGCTGACAAACGGTGTTGGTCTTGATATTTTACTGACTCTTCTTTTATTTGTTTGACTGCACATTTTTTGTTTCTTCGCCGATGAGTGGATTAATTGAACATTTTTGCGTTTTCCAATGTTACCAGTGATAGTTTCTTGTCGTTGTTTGATTTCTTTTTCTTAATTGTTTCACTTGTGATTGAAAGTGCATTTAAAAATATTGAGGGGCTAGTCTGTTTTATTTCATCTTTTTCTTTATTTGAAGCGACAAGCAGTGATTGTGTGTGTGTGTGTGTGTGTGTGTGTGTGTGTGTGTATATGGACTTGTAATTAGGTGCTTCTTTATTAGGAAGAATATAGATATATATGGACTTGTAATTAGGTGCTTCCTTATTAGGAGGAACATACCGCATGAGTAAATTACATCCGTATAGTGTAAATCTTTTTTTTTTTACTACGGATTTGCAAAGACCAGAATTTTGAATAGATTAAGGGGAAACTTCAATACTTATCGTGTTTCTGCAAAGGCAATATAGGGACAAAATTCATATTGACACGCAAAAAGTGAAAGCAGTCAATATGGCTATATATGTTTATGAATGGGTTCTTTTCCGCGAAGCGGGATATTTTGATCACGTGACATTGTGTATTGGAAGAAGTGAGATGCAGACGACATAATCAAGAGGTTGGAGTGTAGGAGGTTGATTTTAAGATAATGTGGGAATATTTTTCCGTGTTCACGTATCAGCGGAATGCTCAGACATGTTAAAAAATAAGGTATTGTGCCAGAAATGAAATATTTACCATAATTTAATGCGTTTACGAAAAATAATCTTGTCCTGTCACAGTACAGCTTCCCGATAGTTTCCCAGGTAAACAATATTCCGAACGGACCGGCAAAACGAAATTTATTGGAAAAATACCGAATGCACCGGAAATAGGTATACACCGGTAATAGGTGCCAACGCCATGGTTGTGTAACAGGAGGGAGAAAAAATGCAGGGTCGGTCGGGGATCGAACCCGGGACCTCCCGCACTATAGGCGAGTTCTCTACCAACCAGGCTACCCAGACCGCTACATTCCTCCCCGTTTTTTTATACACCCGTCAAAGACGTGGCGTATTATGGGATCACCCTTGGCGGGCAGGCGGGCGGATGGGCGGGCGGGCGTACTGGCGGCGGGTTTGTCCGGCCCATAACTCTGACATCTATGGTCAGAATGACTTGAAACTTGGTATGCTTACTTACCACGATGATGCGAAGTGCAGTGCTCAGGAACCGTAACTCTAGCTTCCTTAATTTTTGAGTTATTCCCCTTTTAATGCTGTTAGCATGTTTGTCAGGATCATAACTTTGACATCTGTGGTCAGAATGACTTGAAACTTGGTATGCTTACTTACCACGATGATGCCAAGTGCAGTGCACAGGAACCGTAACTCTAGCTTCCTTAATTTTTGCGTTATTCCCCTTTGTGTGCTGCCAGAGTATGCGGCGGGTTTGTCTGGCCCATAACTCTGACATCTATGGTCAGAATGACTTGAAACATGGTATGCTTACTTACCACGATGATCCGAAGTGCAGTGCTCAGGAACCGTAACTCTAGCTTCCTTAATTTGTTCTACCAGGGAGCAGATACACATAGAGTTGTAGGCTGAAGAACTTGCTGTCTTTGAAACAACCCAGTATACTAGAGATTACCTCAATTTTGTGATGAAGGTTACAAGAACATGATGGTAAAATTATATAAATGGTGTGGCTGGTGGTAAGTCTATTTTGTTACTGAAAATAATACCAAAATCTCAATAATTACTATTGTTTTTTATTGTACTTGTTGACTTGTGCACTGCATTTTGTATCATTGTGATGAATAATTGAATTGACTTATTGATTATGAACAGCTCATATGAACTGTATAAGTCCCTTTACAGTTCATAATAAACAAAATATCCACATAAATGACTTGCAGATTTGACGGGCGTATCTGCGGAACTCTTGTTTTGAGTTTGACATGATCCTTTGGGAAATCTCACCCTAAATTTCCTTGGAAAGACTTTATATGGCTGCATATATTCAGTCCACCACTTCCGAGGGCCACACTAGCCACCAAACTGTAACAGGAGGGAGAAAAAATGCAGGATTGGACCGGGGATTGAACCCAGGACCTCCTGCACTATAGGTGAGTGCTCTACCAACTGAGCTACCCAGACTGCTACAGATGATCAGAGGCACAGGCAAACAAAACTATTCCCAGTCATATTATACTGACAAAGGGTGAACAAGTATAACTTACTCAGTACAAAATAATATTCCAAATTGACCAAATGATAATAAATAGATCTTTTATACACTACCTAAATCTCTTTACACATAATCTGCATCTCCCACCTTCAAAAGTTGCCCTGACATCTTTCCCTTCCAGATGAGTTATCAATGATTTTAACAAAGAGGAATGTTATTAGGATAATTATAAGTAGGTCATGTTGTGGTCTGGCTTACTTTTACTCCAATTCTAGTCCGAGAGATGTGATGTCGATTTAATTTTACTTTTCGACTTTTGTAAAATCGATGATGTCGATTTTTTACAAAAGTCAAAAAGTAAAATAAAATCGACTACTCAAATTCTAAATTTTGTCCATTTTGTAAATTTTATTCTTTCTTATTTATTTCTTAGGTTTTAAGTAATATTACATGTAGTTTTATTGTGTTGGTTACTAGATTAAAATATTATTTTTATATTTTTTCATTTGAATTTGTAGATAGTATAATTTTGTTTGTTTTCTTTACAGAATGTGTTAAACAGTTGTATATCTATATAAAAACAGTCAATTGAAGACATTCAAAAATGGATCAAGATTTATATGATGAATTTGGTAATTATATTGGTCCTGAGTTAGATAGTGATGATGATAATGAAGAATCTGAAGAAGAAAGAGACGATGACAATGCCAGTGATTATGGAGGCGGAGAGGTATATATTAAAATATCACAAAACTTCAATGGTCTGTTTTGAAATTAAACACTAATATGAATATTTCCGGAATATTTTCATATTCTTATTTTTAGTTGGCCTAAAATCTTGGTATCATTTTGACACAAGACTAATATGCATCAGTTTATGTAATCAATATTTGGCTTTGCAAAATATTTGCAAAATTTTCAGGAAAAAAGTAAAAATATCTATTGACCCCAGTTTTTCTTTTAAAAGTATAACATGAAACAGATGTTTTTTTGTTTGGCCTTTTAGTAATCAGAACACGCGTCATAGTTTTAAATTTTGTTCTTTGTAGGATGATGATGATATGGACCAGGATGATATGGACGATCAACAAGAGATGCAAGTTGTCCTTCATGAAGATAAAAAATATTATCCTACTCCAGAGGAAGTCTATGGTCCAGAGGTCGAGGTAACTACTGTCTGTGACTGTAGATTATGTAAAACTTTCATATAGAAAATCCAATTAACTGTAGGAGGTCGTGGTTTGAACCCTGTCTAGGTCTGACCAAGACTTGAAAGTTGGTATTGAATGTTCTCTTGCCAAGCACTCAGTATTTAGAAATGAAAGTCACAGGTTTTGAAGGAGACCTTAAAAACTGATGCCCCATGTCATGGTAGGCATGGCATGTTAAAGAACCCTCCTTTCACATTGCCCTAGGCACACTGCAAAGGTCAAAATTTTTGCCAATTTATCTATAGCTGGTGACATCTAGAAATAAATGAAATATTCTTGACTGGGACATAAATCCCCATTAAATCTAATCAAGCCATTAAGTTAAATTAAGTTTGTTATCTTTTGCTTATGGTACTTGAGTCTAGTCACAACAGGAAATTGTTATGTGCATACACGATTACCATAAAATATCTTTGTAGAATGGAAACTCTTGTTGTTATGGTGATTTCACATGTTGAAAATGGCGAATTTTACTCTGGAAGTGATGCATTTGATGATGCATTACACCATATGCTCATAAGAATCCACTGTTTGTCTTGTTTTTCAACATGTAACATGCAACATGCTACAATTTTTTTTTATGTTCAGAAATATTTTAAGGTAATCATGGATGTGCATATGAATTGTCCGTTGTGACTAGACTCAAGTAAGTGAAAAGTTTTAGTTCTTTGAAACCAGTTTAATGATTTTTAGCTCACCTGAACACAAAGTGCTCATGTGAGCTATTGGTATCAGTAGAGGCAGATTGTCCAACGTCCGTCTGTCCGTCTGTCAACAATTGCTTCAAACGACTTCTTCTCAGAAACTTCTGGTCACATTTTGTTTAAACTTGGTCAAAAGCATCTATAGAACATTGCCTTTCAGATTTGTGTTTTTGGTTGCCATAGCTTCCAAATGTGGGTCACAATGACCTACATAGTTAAAAACCTAAAAAAAATCTTCTTCTCCAAAACCACTTCACTGAGATAATCTGATGTGATATTTGGCATCTAAAGCATCTTATAAACCAAGTTTGTGAATTCCAACAACTTTGTGAAAAATTAGGTTACGTGTTTTTGCGTTTATTTTTTATACATTGTGAATAGTACTTTTTTACCAAAATTACAATATTAATAAATTAAGGTGAATTCTTTTTCCAAACATCATTTTCTAATGTGAAGAAACATATGTTTAACAATTTTCATGAAATTCTGTAAAATACAAGTCGCTTTTTTCGACCTATTTCTTTTCAATTCTAGCAACCCAAGGGTCAAGGGTTCAAATCCCAGTGAGGCCACATTTTTTTTTTTTTAAAATTTCTGAATTTTATGACTTACAATGGTGCATGGAAGACATGTTATGAATTTTTACTTTTTAGTGAATTATTATTTTTGAAATACATGTGATACTGATATGTAGATTTAGCTAAAACCTTGATTTTTTTTTTTTTTTTTTTGTTTTACAAAATCATTGTTATGTGACATTATTTAAATTAATTGAACAATTTTTTAAAAATAATTTGCAGTTGAATTTTACATTTTTTTTGTAAAGTCTTAAATCGGGATATGAAAATTGCTCATGTGAGCTTTTGTTATGGATAGGAACTCTGCCATCCATCCATACATCCATCAAAAGACTTCTTCTCAGACACTACTGGTCAAATTTCATTCATATAAGTCAATAGCACCTTTAGACCATTGCCATTTTCAATTTGTTTCTGGTCGCTTTGGCTACCAAAAGTAGGTCACAGTGACCTATATAGCTCAAAACCAAAACAATAAAAATAATGCTATCTGAAGCCACTTCTATTGAGGCAACATGTTATGACTTAACCAGGTATTATCAAGACATACCAGTTACATTTAAACTCAGGTGAGCAAATTAGGGCCATCTTGGGCCTCTTGTTTTAATTATCACATTAATTATCACATTGTAAACATTTCATACAAATTGTTGGACTTTTTCATACTTGTATAAAAGATTCAATGAGATTTAGGAGCAAAAAAAAAAAAAAAAAAAAAAAAAAAAAGCATATAAGCCAAAAGCAGTATTTGAACCAGAAATGATAAAATTAAAAGTTTACAGTGGGTCTGTAAGTAGAATAAACATGTTTTACGTAAGTGTCTAAAACAAAAAGCGACATGAAATGTTTGTCCCAAATGTAATTGTTTCTAATCAATAGTTTGTATTTCTAAATATATATTTATTTTTAAATCACCTGTTTTTCTTTTTCGTTCAGAGATAAAATGATTCAAAAGTTGCTCTGCCATTTGCAAATTTAGCAATTTCTGCCTCACAATAAAATTGAAGCAAAAAATATTAGCCCAAAATCTAATTTTTAGAGCCAGAAATTGCTAAATTTGCAAATGGCAGAGCAACCCTTGAAATATTTAATTTACTTAATATAAAAAGTATTTTCAACCTAAGCATTTTAAATATTTACCTTTTTGTTGACAGACCATAGTTCAAGAAGAAGATACACAACCTTTGACAGGTAATTATGATATGATATAGTATATGTAACTTTGTTAACTTGCAACAACATTTTATTTCTTTCAAATATTATGGGTAACTGAAAGTTTTGTTTTGTTCTGAGGGATGAAAAGTTCTGTGATCTGTAAGTCATACCACACCTGTTCTGCTAGCAAAGCAAGTATTACGGGTCTCATGTTTTGTCCTGCTCGGCGAAGTGTTGCCTGGTGCTCTTTCTGGTGCCCAAGTTCCCCTGTCTTCTTGCCTTCACTGATACTCTGCCATGTCAGACTTCCACTTATGCATAAAAGCAACTGTCTGCACCTTGGCCCCTGGGCTACATGTAGACATTTAACTCCACCAACTGCTGGAAGTCATTGTTTTACTTTACTCAGCCACTCTGTGTTCTTGACAATAGAGACAAATTATAGGTCTTACAATAAGAGTTGAGTAATGGTTTTAAGCTCTGGTCAAGATTCTTTCACTTATATCAAGAAAACTGGAGTGCCTTAAGAAAATCACTGACCTTCAGAAAATGTCATTTTAAGATAAGTTTTCATAGTTTTGTTGTATCTTACGAACAAGCTTAGATGGCAAGTTGTATAATCATGATTTTTTTACAAAAAAATTATATTGATATTTTTTCAGAGCCGATTATTGCTCCTGTGAAAAAGAAGAAGTTTGCTATGGCAGAACAAGATCTACCACAGACTGTTTATAACATGGAGTAAGTTTGTTATTTTTGAAACATGAACCATGGTACAAAGTAAAATAATAAAACTTGGATAAATGGATAATTTCCATATAGTGCAGCAAGGATGAAACAGTTATGCCAAAAATGATTCTACTGTCTGATTTATGTCTGTGGTAACACTGGTTTTTTTTTTTTTTTTTAAAGTTTTAGAAGAGAAATAAAAAAAACTTTGTATCATGTCACATACCATTATGGCATATGCATTTTGTCATAATTAAGGAGGTGCTTACCCTTCCGGAGCACCCGGCCTCACTTCCTTGATGGAAGTTCACGTGTATAACATATTTTGCCAGTTTGCAAAGTTTTTACTTTGTTTTTTGGATTGTGATATGGATAAGGACTGGTATGTTTGTTCTATTAACTGGAGTAGCTGGAGTATAAAGTGCTAAGTTTAAAATCCTTAGGAGGATATAACATGGTAAAATGCAGAAACATGTAAACTGAAAGAATATCACTGTCAAAATCATGCGGGTTAGGGTAATCTTGATACACTGCTCACAATACAGTATGTATCCTGATATTATTAGTCACGCAGTGTATTGGTGACCTTATATGGTTTTTACAGGGTCAGTACTTCACCGACACTGGTCAAGGGAAGTAACTCTCATACTGACTAGATATGGATTGGCATGACTGGATGTGGACTTACAAAGTATTGTTAAGTGAAATTTATTAAAACTAACAGGAGGTGTATACAATAAAGGCCATTATTAATTAACAACATGTGTTATTGATACAATACATAAAACTCTTCCTCACCAATAAATTCACAAAACTGGGCCAATGTGAAAAAACAGAGCCAATATGGGCGCGTGCAACTATTATTATAAAAAAAACAAAATGGCTGATCACATGGCATTTCACATAATCTAAAAGGGGTAAGTGCCAATTGAATATTTTTTGATTACAAAATATGCTTATTTATGTGGAAAAGTTGCTTTTGTTTTAAAAAATTATTATCAATAAAAGTATCACACAAAACAGACAAAAAAGCTACACATTTTAAGTCAATCGTCTTTCATGTCTTGTAAGCGTTGGTTACGTTTCTTGTGACGCAGTATATTTACAAACAAGCGGACGTAAACAACTTGGATTAGATGTAACGAATAATATACAAACATAATTGTTTTGGAAAAAGCATGCTCGGGGTTTTTTCACATGACCTAAGTCTGTATGAAATGATGACAGAAATTGAAGATTCTGACATAAAAACATTCTCTTAGATATTGACACCAGTATCAATCAACACTTCCCACAAAAAAGCAGATTTGTTGATGTAACAATCAACGATACTGATAAAATTATTGTTATTTTTATTATTTAATGTTTGAAATGTTAATTAATAAAATATCATTAATCAGGTATTTTCATATTGGCCGAGTTATTTGACCTCGGTATGTCATATTGGCCCTTGGCCTCTGGCCTCGGGCAAATATGACACACCTCGGCCAATATGAAAATACCTGATTAATAATATAATATTACATATTTAAGGTAAACTTTCAAATAGATTTTAAAAATTTGGCTAACATAGACAGTAAGGTGGCTGTGGTTCATATTTGTAGTATATCTTGTGTAACAACTAATAGTTCAACAAAATTTATATGTTATATATTTTGGATATCTATGTGAATAATTCTTTTGGATGTACAGTCACAAAAAAAAAAAAAAAAAAAAAAAGATAGTCCAAAAGTAAATAAAAAATAAAACAGATATAGATTATGAATTCTGAATCTTCATACTGTTAAGACCACCCTTGTAGAGAGATAGGTATGACAGCAACTTGGTTATTATGTTGCCCTTAACAGATGTTATTAAGTCTTCACATACTTTCGACGTTTTACAACACAATAGTATTAAGTATATTTGGTTAATTTATAATTTTTTATTTTTTTATTTTTCAGATTTTTAGCAGATTTGATGGACACACCTGAGTTAATAAGAAATGTGACATTATGTGGTCATTTACATCATGGAAAGGTAATTAAAGATAAATTACTTCTAATAATGGAAAAACTTTTTTTTTTGCTATCCAAAGGGGTTTTTAACAGCGTGTTTACAACAAGCACAGGCAAATGACCACTTTCACTGTCATAACCATAGATTCAAGATGATGTCCCAAAAATAAATTTATGAGAAATGTTTTAATAAATTCTGAAACCAACATGCATTTCTATTTATATTTCAATACATGTGTATAGTGTCTGTCTGAAAAGGATTTGAATAATAAAATTTGGTAAATTTCTTGTATAGATGCCCAATTTAACCTATGGGGGCCTCAGTGACTGGGTGGTCTAAAGTGGCGCTTATGGATCACAGCATCTTTCACTGCCTGGGTTCAAATCCCACTCGGGATAAATCCTAATGTGAGAAAGTTTGTCAGTTTGCTTGTCAAAGGTCAGTGGTTTTCTACGGGCACTCCAGTTTTCTCCAGCATCCAGAACTGACCGTCTCAAACTGACAGTGTAAAACACCATTACTTCACTTCACTTAATTTGACCTATATTTTAGCTTTTGATCTTCAGTCGATGTTGGTCCAAATCTAAGGGAGATTATTGATAAAGCGTCTAGATGATTGTGATGATTTAGATTCATTGTTATTGCCCACTTAATTTGTTCACACAATTGCTTGTGAAAGTGTACGAAGTGTTGAACACTACTCTGATTGTATGAAAACAGTTTATCTAGTTATCAGAGAGTTGTTTCCCTCTAAAAAAATTAATGATGTTATGTTGAGCAGTATGAAACAGACCACCAAACATTTTCACAAGAGAAATAGAATTAAATGAATAATTTACTTTTTATCTGAGGTAAGGTCAGTTGGCAAAGGATAAATTGATTGACCACAGATATTGTTCTATCGGACTTTTAAAGTTTGAATTGGCTTTTTTTGCCAAAAATCAGTGTTTGTGAAGGCCTGGAATATATATGTATATACATATGTATATATCAAAAACAATATAAATTATTCTAGTTGCAATGCAAACAGGATCTGCTAATTGAATTCTCCCCTGAAAAAGTCCTGCCTTCAAAAACATCAATGTATTTAAAAGTTTCTGCACAATGACCACTGTGTCTTGCACCTTTCAGGCTGGTCAAAAATCCATTTTTTCAGTGATATTGCTTGAGGTAGATTTAAAAACTGTTAGTTTGAGTCTGTTATATTGTTAAACAAGACATTTAATTCAAGCCTGCTCAAGTTCACCTTGCTGATTAATGAATGACCCACCAGCTATTTTATTATTATTCTTTAGGAAATGATTTTGGAACAAGTCAGTGTGTGTGTGTGTGTGTGTGTGTGTGTGTGTGCGTGTGTGTGTGTGTGTGTGTATAATTGATTGTCTTGTACTAGCATGCACAGAGGGCAACTTTTTGTTTAGGTGTAAAACTCATTGAGTCTTTGCCAAAAAAAAAAAAAAAAATACAACTCCCTTATCACATCATTATGACATCAGGTGAACCATTTAGTATTCTGTCCACTTAATGTCATATGCCAGGTAAGGAAGCACTTACGAGTTTCATTATGACCCAGCCAGTTTTTGAACTCCCTGACACTCTACCAGTGGATAGTGGTGGAAACTGCAGAAGCTGGGGAAAAATGATCTTCCAAAAGTGAAGAGACAAACTGTTTTCACACCAAGATTTGCCAGAATGGAATTTTATCTTTTATAGTGAAAGGCACTTTTGTCCACAAAATTGCACTTTAGACCACCATGCACAGAGACCTAACTATCAAGACTTAATGGGTTTTAAACATCAAACCAATGCTTTCCATACATGATTTATTTATATGTTTTGCTTTTGTTACCAAGCAACAGCTTTTAGTATCTTTAATTTAAAGGGTACCTGTAACCAAAAATTTTTTTATATAGTTTTAAATATTATTTAAATATCACAATATTGAAAACCGCATCAAAATTGGTGACAATGTAAAAGAACATAGCGGTTTGAAATCCACATTTTTTAACTTTATCGCAAAGTGAAACACCTCTGAAACACCTCGTTTTGAGTTATAAATGTGTGACCTCATTGCAGTACAAAAATGTGTTAGAAGTCGTATCAAACGTAACAGACAGTAGTAACAATAATGATATCTCAACATATGTAGAAGAAAGTAACGACTTACATGTACCTAACTGTGTCAAATAGTTTGTTATTATTTGGGGAAGCAGTAGGCAATTTGAATTGAATCCTAACCTACTCGAGAATTGCTATTGAAGCTGGTTGCATAGCTGTTGAAAAATATGTGACAATTGTTGACTTGTCAATAACACAAAAATTTATTATATTGTTGACTTTTTTTAAAAAAATAAGATTATTTTGTTAAGTCGTACTGGACAGACTCAAGAATTGTGATTGGTTGCATAGCTTTAACAAAAAATATGTGATTAGTTTTAACTTGTCAAATACACAAAAAATTAAATTTATCATCGACATTTTAAAATGAATTAAATATCAAGTCGGACTGGACAGACTACTGGATAAATATTATAGAACTTACTGTGGTACCGGCTAAAAATCAATACATAAAAATTCAATCACCTATGCTTTTTTGTGCAATGTTTATTCACAGTTAAAATTAAATGGCCGTGATGTAGAAAACTTCTAAGTAATCTAGTGGCATTACATTTCTTCGATAATTGAAAGATGTTCACACAATTAAAGTTTGTTACATAGTTTTTTTCAACAGTCTGATGACTAATTAATGCTGGGGTAATTAAAAAGGAAAAAAAACCAAAATATTCCATCTCAATTTTTTACGCAAAAAAATATTATCATTGTTTAAATTGAAATGACACAGATTTTAGAATGAGACCCCATTTAAAAAATGAGATGATGATGATAAATATAATAATAATAATAATAATAATTTTATGGATTTGTATATGTAGAATAAAGAATTTAAAAATATCACAGCTCAAGTATGCCCAAGGAAAAGTGAAAACTAAAATCTAATAAAATCAAATGTTGTAAGTAGATCAATAAACGTGTTTTAAATAGACTAATCTGGTCGTCAATTTTTTAATTGTTAATTTTATTATTATTATTATTGGCATGAAAATTAAGGAAAATTTTCTTTTTCATACTTTTTAAAATTTTAAAATGAAACATCCATTTTTTTCCAAAGTGAAATCTTTACACTGTATTATTTATGTCAAAAAACGACTACCAAATAAAATTATTTCACTTTACTCAAAATTTAAATATATTATTGTATATTGCAGGGTCGTAAGATAACTTTAACAGCCTGCAAATCAATTTTGCAAATTATAAGTTACATCCTGTTAATTACAGGTGTGTGTCTAAATCTAAGGAATGTGACTAATAAACAAAAGGATTAATAATAATCTAATTATTGGTAAATGTCAAACGGATGTTAATTCCACTTCACTAAATAGTTTTCCTGTAAAATAATCATAGAAAGTTAAACTACGAGTTCAGATTTAACTTATTTCAGTAGTTGGTAAATGATATTCTGTGGAGGTATGCTATTGGTATGACGTCACTACATGGGAGCCTCGATATCGACCTTTTTAATTTGGATTTTTGGAGATGTATTAGAACTTCACTAGATATTTTTCATTCGGCTTTTTGAAGTTTGAATCGTCGTTTTTTGCCAAAAAATCGGCGTTTGTGAAGGCCTGATTGCCAATCATGATGGAAAACCTAATACAATGTTCCAAAATTATTATCCATTTTCTTTCCTTTTAAAATATAGCATTTGAGTCCAACAGACTTTTTGTTGGTGTTTACGGGGTCATCCAATAATACTTCAATACTGTTTGAATATATGTTTTCAGTAGAATGTTTCACAAAGAAAACAAGTTTATGTACATTCACCATTATTGTTGTTGGATGTCCTAACAACAGGGGATGCAACTTCAATGCAACTGATATGAATCTCACATGATATCTTCTTTTCTTTTGTTCTAGAATATGACAATATATATCTACTTAAAAATATTTAGGACAAATAGTTATGCAGTTAAATTTTTTATTTTGCAACTTATGACAAATTTATACAGAATTTTTTTAAGTTAAATAAGATAAATAGTAGTTTAACATTTATAAAATTAAATACTAGTAAATTAAAATTTAAAAAACTTAAAATATTGAATACATAATTCTTCTTGAAAATATTGAAGATTTTCTTATTATATTTAGGCTCAATGAAAAATAATAAATTAAAAAATTTAGCATTATTTTAGGACAGAAACAGTCACTCCAGTATCCCTGGTTAAGTTCAATTTTATCTCCACTTTTTATTGTCTTGGTCACTCAAGTGCTTGAATTCCACACCACAAAGTGGATATATGTTAAATATTTTCCTTTCCCCATTTTCCCAGGTCATGACTGGTCCAGGATCTGATCCTTCCTTTGTTTTTGGTCCACAAGAAAAGTCAAACCAGTGACCGTAGGGTCCAATTATCACACATTCTTCAGGTCCATCACAGTCATTAGGTTGTTGACTTGCTGAATCCCAGAGAGTGAATTCACTTTTTCCTTGAAGGTGTCCATTCCAGTACACATCTCGGCCCTCAGGGTTTCTGGCATTCAGCCAATGAGGAACACCTTTACATGTGATAATATCGCGGGCAAATTCATTCCACTCAACAGTAGGAAGTACTGCCAAGTCTGCATGTTTGTTAATACGCCGACAATGTTTACGAGCAGATTTCTGGTTGTCAAACACACCAGGTCTTGGATAATACACAGATCCTTTTAACGAAAACAAACAATATCCCGACTCAAAAGGAGATAATTTAGCACATTCGTACTCAATGTTTGAAACTTTAGAAGGCATCTTAGTACCAAGAACGGTAGATCGTCTCATCAGACGAAGTCCTGATATTGCCCTAGAGGTCTGTGACCCAGGTCCAGCTAGATGTGCAACTGCTGGGTTATATAACAAAATTAAATCTTTGGGTCTGTATTGTTGGGTGTAAATTTTATTTGAACTGAGAATTTTTAACTGAAGAAGATCTTGAATAGCTTTTGTTTCCTCTACAGATAACTTCCGAGGCTCACTTTTAACATCCTTTTTTTCTAAATATTGTCCTGACAGTTTACCCAAAGCAAGCATGATCGTGTCATCATTACGATGTTGTTCTTTGTATAATAATGGTTGTATAATACTTGCATTATGTCCACTTACAAATGAGATCTTCTCTAAACGATTCCTGTCTTCATCTGAAAGCTGATCCACTATTTCTTTTAACGGAACTATCAATGTTGGCCCTTTGTTGCTATGTACACAATATATCATTGTAAACATGTGTGGCATTGGAGCCACATTACCATCAACATGCCATCCTTCTATGCCGACACCTGTCACACCCTCCTCGGGGTCATTTGAAAAATATCCTAGATGTCTGTCAGGAATTTTCTTATGAGTTTTTCTATTTATACTACTTCCTTCTTCAAACAGCTTTCCTAATGTTTTTGTAAATTTCACTTGATCTTGCCAGCTGAAATCTTGATCTCTGAATAATAAGAATCTAAACATGTATGCTTCTTCTTTCATTTTCTCAGCACATTTTTGATCGATCTCATTTAAAACTATCCCATCAACCTTTGCTCCAAAAATGTCTGTCAGAGGAGTCAATGTATAGTTACATGAATTTGTTGCCATAGTGATGCACATTTGGTATACACTAAAACACAAAATGAAATAAAGTGATAATTTAAACATTGTGTGTCCTTGTTTTTTCACACTTTTTGAAATAAAACTATCCTCATGCTTTGTCTCTATTTACACCCTGTGTGATATGTTAGATATGTCAAGTAAACCAGTAATGTTGATTATCTGGGTGAACTGTTTATCATATTTATCATGAAGTGTTATACAAATATAGGGTAATAATAGTTACTTGTCACGGCTGGCGGTTTTGAATAGAAGTTAAATTCATAACTTACATGCACAAGAGTCACAAAAGACCTACTCCCTTGTTTTTTTATTGTTGTTGTTTTTTGTTTTGTTTTGTTTTGTTTTTGTTTTTTTTTGGGGGTTTTTTTTTTTTGGTTTTTTTTTTTGCACATATAACAAAGTTGATTAAAATACTGTAAAATTTTTTGGGTTTTTTTTTTTTTTTTTTTTGCATTTTATTAAAACTTAATTTATTGTATTGCACATTCTGAATGTGATCTTAAGATGCCAAGGTTGAAAATCTAGAACAATTGATTATAGTTTTATAAACACCACTGTCCTGGTTAACATTTTATCATCAGTATATCTAAAACACGTTTCCTTGATGTGATAATTTTTGTTTGTTTGTTTGTTGATATTTTGGGTTCTATCATTTTTTTCTGACTAAAAAATTAGGCCCTATTTCTTTTGACAAATAAGTAATTTTCTTACTCATTTTGTCATTTTTAGCTATTGCTGAGCTATTGCTATTCATCTTCGTCTGGCGTGTGTCGTCTGTCGTGCCTAACCCAGACCTGCCAACCCTTACGATTTATATTTTTAATTCTTACGATTGTACGGATACAGCATGTTTTTTTCCAATTTTTATCTTTTCCAGATATTCTCTTTCATTGTCTTTACGTTTCCAAACCATGTTGTAAAAAAACTGTCCTGGAAACCCTTTTAAGGTATGCAGATTACAATAAAGCATTAAAAAGATAGCCAGCGATCACTGTTGTTACGCAAAGTTGGAAGAGCGTTTGATAGTAAAGCATTTCAAAGACATTCTGAAGTGTAATAATCAAGCATTTGTGTGATTTTAAAGTTTCTTGCAGTAACTGTCACATCTCAAAAATGACTTTTGTAAAATCTTACTGAAACTGGTGCAATCTTACTGAAAAATGTCTGCTAACCTTTTAACATTTTAATCTTCTCCTCCAAAACCACTTTTAATGAAACTGAGTTACCATCATGCCTGGGTGAAGGCCTTTCAGATTTGCACAAATGAAAAAGTTATGTTCCCTTGGGGCCCCCTAAGGGGGAAATATTGAAAAACTTTAAAAATATTCTCCTCTGAATCTACAAGAGATATACCTTAGTTATTTCATTTATAATATCCTTAGGTCATCTAGTTTCAGATTTGCACAAATCGTAGCCATGGGGCTCAAAATGGGGAAATGGCAAGGTACTTAGTGGGGAAATTGCTAAAAATTATACATTTGTCAATATATTTTGAAAACGATTATTTTTTTGCAAATACATGTACATTAGAATATTGTAGGTATGGATACAATGATCATTTTGATATATGGTTCATTGTTGTAAATTCAAAGGTCAAGGTCACAGCTGCAAAAGAAGTCTGAAATTTTTTATTATTATGAAAACTAATAACTTTTTGTATAGGCATGTTTATTAGAAAATTTTAGGTATTGACATGGTGATCATTTTGATATATGGCTCAAAGTCAAACATTCAAAAGGTCAAGGTCATAGCAGCATAAGAAGACTGAAATTGTTAATTATCTGGAACACTGTCAACTTTTAGGTCAAGGTCACTGCTGCATATGATGGCTTAAATTAAAACTATTACCTTTTTTGTATATGCATGTATACATGTATTAGAAAATTGTAGGTATTGACATTACAATCATATTAATATATGGTTCAAGGTCATAGGTCAAGATCATAGCAGTATAAGAAGACTGAAATTTTGAATTATCTTTAAACCTATTGACTTTTTGTAAAGGCATGTATAATAGAAAAATTTTGTAGGTATTAATATGATGATCAATTTGATATATGGTTCAAGGTCATAGGCTCAAAGGTCAAGGTCATAGCTGCATAAGTATACTGAAATTGGTTAATGATTTGGAAATTATTCATTGTACTTTAGTTACTACATGCATATTAGCCACTTATAAATGAACTGTTACTCAATATTTCTGAGTTATTTTTTGTCAGTTCGAAACTTGAGAACATTTTGAAAGTTTCTGTAGTTAATACATTGTATATTGCTCTTTGCAAATAATTTTTGACATATCCTCAGGTGAGTGTTAAGGCCCATGGGCCTCTTGTTTTAAAGTTATCACAACTTTTACTTCTTTTAGTTCAGTTCCCCTAAGAAAACATATATACATCTTAATTGTGCCATTTTGAGTTATATAAAAAAAATTTATTTTTTCATCTTGAATTTCCAAATTGTATTTCAGTCCTTTTAAAATCCTACAAATCATGTGACCTGTCCCAACTTTATTCCCCCTGCAAACACAAAGTTAAAGGGGAAAATCTGGTGGTTAAACTGTCTGTTTGACCCTATATAGTGTAAGCTTTGTAAATATCACATATCACATCTGTTTTAATAAAACTTGATGAAAGTCCACTTTATCTCCAACACTGTGGTAGTTCAGTTGGTAGAGTGCTTGTTCCGTAAGTGGGAGGTCATTGGTTTGAACCCAAACCAGGTCTGACCCAAGACTTGAAAGTGGGTAGTGACTGTTCTTTTGCCAAGCACTCGGGATTACGAAATGAAAGTCATGGTTCTTCTGAATGGCAGGATAAAGAACCCTGCTGTATAAGGCCATCAGCACAACACACAGGCAAAATTTCTGCACTTCTGCCTACAGCTGGCAATGTCCTGATATAAGTGAAATTTTCTTGACCGGGACATTACACACCATTACTCTTTTTCTGTAGTTCTGTTTATAAAAAAGAAAAAATATTGCTAATCATGTTGGAAAACCTCATTCAATGTTCCAAAATTCCTAACAATCTTTAGCCTTTTTGTTAGTGTTTATGGGGTCATCCAATAATAATGCAATTTGAATATATTTCTTCGGTAGAATGTTCCACAAAGTAAACAAGTTTATGTATATTCGCCATTTTTATGTTGTTGTTGTTTACCCTAGCAACAGGGGACACAACGCAATGCAACTGCTATGAATCTCACATGGTATATCTTATTTTCTTTTGTTCTGAGGCCCGTTCAAGATTAACTGCATACACTTTCACATTGAATTCACCATTCAGGAATGATTGTTTGCCCAAAGACACCAAAGCGACCGCTATCACTGTCCTAAGGTTGCTTACCTTAGATTCAAAGGTGGCGTCCCTTGGACAAAGTTTATAAATAGTTTAAATATTGAAACCAATACGCATTTCAATTTATATTTCAGTGCAAGTATATGGTATCTTTTTAGAAGGGATTTGAATGATAGGATTAGTTAAAACTTGTACCGGTAAACAGTTGCCCAATTTAATATATATTTTGACATTTTCTCTCCAGTCAAGTGTCGATGTCTGAATTTAATGGATATTTTTTATAGATTCTTAGATGATAATGATGACTTACATTCAATGCGAGTACAAGTACTCGCATCCATTCCATAGAACATAAAAATTGTATTTGCCAGTGCGGTGGAAAGTGACCAGGATCTTGAACACACCTCTGGAATATGACAATATATATTTACTTATGATATACTTAA
Organism: Tegillarca granosa; assembly: GCA_029721355.1. Lineage (NCBI taxonomy): Eukaryota > Metazoa > Mollusca > Bivalvia > Arcoida > Arcidae > Tegillarca > Tegillarca granosa. Next base: position 23,431,901 of record CM056608.1, read on the forward strand.
TACAAATAGTTCTGCAATTAAAATAATTTTTTATTTTGCAGCTTATGACAGATTTATACAGAATTTTTTTTTAAAAATATAATAATCAGATAAAAAATATTACATTGTTAAAATAAATTGAAATTTAAAAAATTTTTTAAAAAATCTAAATTATGCTATAAACAGTCTAACTTTGGTAAATTTGGATTTTTGAAATGTTGATGTATTGGTTTATGTAATGAACGTTTATTGTGAATATTTGCTGATAGTGAAATGGTGATTTACAATGTTAATAAACATTTCCTATTTTATAGGTTTCATTTGCCCACATCTGAACTAATTTTTTTTTTTTTTTTTTTTTTTTTTTTGTCTTATTGAATACAAAACCTTAAAATATGAACCTATAATTCTTCTTGAAAATATTGAAGATTTTCTTATTATATTTAGGCTCAATGAAAAATAATAAATTAAAAAATTGAGCATTATTTTAGGACAGAAACAATCACTCCAGTATCCTTGGTTATGTTCCATATTATCTCCACTTTTTATTGTCTTGGTCACTCAAGTGCTTGAATTCCACACCACAAAGTGGATATATGTTAAACATTTTCCTTTCCCCATTTTCCCAGGTCATGACTGGTCCAGGATCTGATCCTTCCTTTGTTTTTGGTCCACAAGAAAAGTCAAACCAGTGACCGTATGGTCCAATTATCACACATTCTTCAGATCCATCACAGTCATTAGGTTGTTGACTTGATGAATCCCAGAGAGTGAATTCACTTTTTCCTTGAAGGTGTCCATTCCAGTACACATCTTGGCCCTCAGGGTTTCTGGCATTCAGCCAATGAGGAACACCTTTACATGTGATAATATCGCGGGCAAATTCATTCCACTGAACAGTAGGAAGTACTGCCAAGTCTGCATGTTTGTTAATACGCCGACAATGTTTACGAGCAGATTCCTGGTTGTCAAACACTCCAGGTCTTGGATAATACACAGATTCTTTTAACGAAAACAAACAATATCCAGATTCAAAGGGAGATAATTTAGCACATTCGTACTCAATGTTTGAAACTTTAGAAGGCATCTTAGTACCAAGAACGGTAGATCGTCTCATCAGGCGAAGTCCAGATAATGCCCTTGAAGTCTGGGACCCAGGTCCAGCTAGATGTGCAACTGCTGGGTTATATAACAAAAGTAAATCTTTGGGTCTGTATTGTTGGGTGTAAATTTTATTTGAACTGAGAATGTTTAACTGAAAAAGATCTTGAATAGCTTTTGTTTCCTCTACAGATAACTTTCGAGGCTCACTTTTATCATCCTTTTTTTCCAAATATTGTCCTGACAGTATACCCAAAGCAAGCATGATCGTGTCATCATTACGATGTTGTGTTTTGTATAATAAGGGTTGTATAATACTTGCATTATGTCCACTTACAAATGAGATCTTCTCTAAACGATTCCTGTCCTCATCTGAAAGCTGGTCCACAATTTCTTTTAACGGAACTATCATTGTTGGCCCTTTGTTGCTATGTACACAGTATATTATTGTAAATGTGTGTGGCATTTCAGCTGTATTTCCATCAACATGCCATCCTTCTATGCCGACACCTGTCACACCCTCCTCGGGGTCATTTGAAAAATATCCTAGATGTCTGTCAGGAATTTTCTTATGAGTTTTTCTATTTATACATGTTTCTTCTTCATACGGCTTTCCTAATATTTTTGTAAATTTCACTTGATCTTGCCAGCTGAAATCTTGATCTCTGAATAATAAAAATCTAAACATGTAAGCTTCTTCTTTCAATTTCTCAGCACATTCTTGATCGATCTCATTTAAAACTATCCCATCAACCTTTGCTCCAAAAATGTCTGTCAGAGGAGTCAGTGTATAATTACATGAATTTGTTGCCATAGTGATGCACATTTGGCATACACTGAAACACAGAATGAAACAAAATGATAAATTCAACATTGTGTATCCTTTGTTTTTTCACACTTTTTGAAATAAAACTATCCACATGCTTTTTCTCTATTTATACTCTGTGCAATAAGTCACGTAAACCAGTAATGTTGATTATCTTCATGAACTGTTAATCATATTTATCATGAAGTGTTAAACATAACCTGTGGGATACGTCAGATATGTCACGTAAACTAGTAATGTTGATTATTTTGATGAACTTTTGATCATATTTATCATAAAGTGTTATGCAGTGAAACTTGCGAAAACCGGACCGGCTCCGTTCCTTGAAAAAAATCCGGTTTTCACAGGATCCGGTTTATTAAGGTTATTCGCTAGAGTTCACTGCCCTTGATAATAAGTAGCAGATCCTTTATGTTATCTCCCTTTGGGATATGTAGCCATTGGTAACACATGTACATGTGGTTTATTGGAAACAATAAACTTAAAATACAACATAAATTTTTTGGGTAGGTTGCTTGTATTTTAATGTTTTATTTATCTCAAATAAACTATCATGAAATGACAGACGGGTGGGATCAGACATCATCATTATGATGTATAACTTGAAATAATACGTATATCATAAAGTTTTTATGGTAAGTAACGTGTATTTAAAGTTGTTTTTATTTCAATGCAAACATATCGGCAAAAATGCAGGTGCGCTTTCCTCTGCTGGAGGATGTAGGTCAATGTAACTAAGACTCAGCCAAAACATTAAATTGCTTGAATTTACTGACATGGTACATAATCGATGTTTGGTTTATGTCGATTAATGATAACAACTGCCATTCCATTGTTAAGAAACTTGTTTTCCTTATTTTTCCATCATATGACTGCGCAGAATGTTTTATCTATACAAAGTGCATTTCAGTTGTTCGATTGAGAGCCGAATAATTTCAGGATTCAAGGTCATCTTAACTGTGACTATCCTATTCAATTATTATCTTGACTGAAGTTTTTGTAACCTCAAAACTTTTTAAAATATCAATCTTGACTGAAATTTTGTCAATTTAAGATAGCAGAGAAAGTTGTGAATTATCATTGTGATATCGAGTCATACCAGCAAAATGAACCAACAAAGTTGTTCCTTTAAAATTAATGAGTTACAATCAAACACAAGCTAACCTCGATTTCGGTTGACTGATCTCTTTAATCCGATAATTATTGTTTATTTGTGACACCTTTCACACGTGTTTATGTATACTCAAGCCATTTGATGACGGTAATAATTTGTATTTCTTACAGTTTTGTTTTACTTAGAAGTTGAATGATGTTATTTATGATATCGGAAATTATTTTTACTTTTATTTGTAATTAATGTTTTTATAATGTCGGAAATAACAGTCATTTTGTTACAAATTTGCAAGTTTAAAAAATTTCAATAAAATTCTCGGTTACGGTTTCGTTTTTTTTTTTTCATAATCGAATTCGGCTTACAAAGGTGAAAATATATAGGTTTTTTATGATCCGGACGGTGAAATGCGTCCGGTTTTCAGAATTCACAGGATCCGGTTTATTAAGGTTTCTATCATATAGAATAAAGAAGAGTAAATCGCGACAAGCATACACGTCTGGTTTTACAGGATTCCGGTTTTTCCAGGGTCCGGTTTTCACAAGTTTCACTGTACATATATAGGGTAATAAGAGTGACCTGACCTTCATGGACTGGCAGTTTTGGATAAAAGTTAAATTCATTAATCATATGCACAAAAGTTACAAAAACATACTCCCTGTTTCTCTTTAACACATATACCAAAGTAAAGTAAAATACCGGTACCCTAAAATTTTGGGGTTCTTTTCTTACATTTTCATGCAAGTTATATTTATGATATCGTACATTCTGAATGTGATCTTACTTAGGATGCCAGGGGTGAATTTCTGGAACATTTGATACAAGCTTTATCAACAAATAACAAAAGAAAATCTTTGGGTTTGTATTGGTGGGTGTCAATTTTATTTCAACTGAGAATGTTTAACTGAAGATCTTGTATAGCTTATGTTTCCTCTACGATAATTTCAGAGTATCCCTTTTAACATTTTCTTTTTCTAAATATTGTCCTGACAATTCATCTTAAGCAAACATAATACAGTAAAACTCCGATCTATCGCCACCCGATTTATCGCCAAACTTGTTTATCACCAAAGTATCGTGTAGATCCGTTTTTCTCTCATGTAAAAATCCCCGTTTTAGTGCCAAATTCGCCTATCGCCATCCGCCAGCCTTACCTTATAACCAATGATCATTTTACCGTTATTGTAACCTCGATATTATCGCCAATGAACATGGTCACATGTAACTGATTTTATTAAAAGTAGACACACAGTTGGACAGTCAGAGACTCATTCATGTGTATACAACTACATGTATGTATGGCTTTCCAATAATAGAAAAAATAGCGATTACTGAATTGTGTTTCTTTTATAAATAAAAAATACTCAGCTGATCTTTGTTTTTGTTTGTTGATTATATAATGTATAAACAAAACGTCGACACCAAAACGAAAAAGGAATTTTGTTGAATATCAAACAGAAAAAGTATATTATAAAAAATTACGAAAACTTGCTAAAATTACCCAGCTAGAAACTGCTGGTTATTTTTCAACGTTATGGGGGATTGGAGTAAAAAGAAGAACTGTTGGTGATAATTTGCCTGCAAAAAGGCCATTACGGTGACAGAGGCACTCCAAGAAAATGACATGGCAGTGCTATGTATTCTGAGAAGGCATTGAAGTTGTGTTTACTAATGCTCGAACTCAGAATATATATATAAAAAAAATAAAATGATTCTTTAAATCATATGAGTCTACCACTGAAAATGATTTAATTGAGCTGTCTCCAATTTTCGATTTTAACGTACGTATCCAACTCTAACCACAAAAAGTACACATGTCAACTTCCGGTTTCTGTCTCCCTCAGTTTATCGCCAAACTCGTTATAACACCAAAATATTAATGGATAAATGTTGGCGTTATAATGAGGTTTTACTGTAGTTTCATCATTATGATAATGTATAGTGCTTGTATTGTGCCCACTTACAAATAAGATTTTTTAAGAGCTGCTGTACAATTTTCTTTAGAGAAACAACCTACTGAATTTTGACCAATTTTGTCGAGCCTGGCATTGCCATAAGGCGAGACTTAGGTGTTACTTTTACAGCTTTAAAGGCGGCGGTTTTCGGCGGCTTGTCAAAATGTGAAAGTTTATGTTAAAGTAATGTATTTTCTACTCGATCAAAAACTAACCAGGCAAAACATTTACATTTGTAATTCCAGGGAATTCTTGTTGTTGCTATGTATGCAATATAATATAGTGAACTTGTGTGGCATTGGATCCACATTACCATCAACATTCCTACCTACCTATCCTCTTTGCTCCAGTCAGAGCATCAGGTCAAAACAAGGTCTCTCCATTCAGTGCAGTTCTTTGCATTTTTCTAAGCCTCACACCATGTCAGTTGTAAGTCTTTCAGCTCCTTTTCTACTGTCTTTCTCCATGTTGTCTGTTGTCTTCCTTGCAGTCAACCTGTCATCCTTCATTGTTGACACCTGTAACACACCTTCCTCAGTGTCATTTGAAGAAATATCCAAGATGTTTGGAATTTTCTTATGAGTTTTTAACTCACCTGAGCATAAAATGCTCAAGTGAGCTATTGTGATGGGTCATTGTCTGTCGAGCTTTGTGCATCGTGCATCAGCTTTTGACTGTTAACACTCCTGAGGCCACAATTTGGATGCAATCTTAATCAAACTTGCTCAGAATGATCCTCTTGACAAAAGCTAGCTCAAGTTCGTATATGGGCCATGTTGGGTCAATAAGTAGGTCACTAGGTCAAATAATAGAAAAACCTTGTTAACAGTCCTGAGGCCCCAATTTAAGTGCAATCTTCATCAAACATTGTCAGATTGAGCCTCTTGACAAAAACTAGCTTAAGTTCGTATATTGGCTATGTTGGGTCTATGAGTAGGTCACTAGGTCAAATAATAGAAAAACCTTGTTAACACTCCTGAGGCACCAATTTAAGTCCAATATTTATTTAACTTAGTCAGAATGATCCTCTTGACAAAAGCTAGCTCAAAACCGTATATGACCCATGTTGGGTCAATAAGTATGTCACTAGGTCAATTTATATAAAAACCTGGTTAAAACAGCTGATGGCTCAATTTTAGTCCAATCTTCATCAAACTTAGAATGATTTTCTTGACAAAAGCTAGCTCAACTTCATTTATGGCCCATGTTGGGTCAATAAGTAGGTCATTAGGTCAAGTTATATAAAAACCTTGTTAACACATCTGAGGCTCCAATTTAAGTCCAATCTTCATCAAACTTGCCGAGATTGATCCTGCTGACAAAAGCTAGCTCAAGTTCATATATGGGTCATGATAGGTCAATAAGTAGGTCACTAGTTTGATATATAGGAAAAATCTCTTTTAAAAATAGAAGCTCCAGTTTGCCAAAATAAAACTGAGTGTACATCATGTTCAGGTGAGCATCCAGGGCTTTCATAGCTCTCTTGTTCTATTTGTACTTCTACTTCTTTCTTCAAATCATTTCCCTACAATGCTTGTAAATTTCACTTGATCTTGCCAGCTGAAATCCTGAACTTTGTAATAATAAGAATCTGTACATGTAAGCCTTTTTTATTTTTGGACAAATTCATAATTGATTTCATTTAAAATTAACACATCAACTTTTGCTCCAATTTTTTTTTTTTTGTCACAGGAGTCAGTATATAGTTATATGACATTGTTGCCGCTAATTTAAAATGCCCATTTGGCAAATGCTGGAACACAGAATGAAATAAAGTAATATTTTTTAACATTGTGTATGCTGTTTTTTCCACACTTTTTGAAATAAAGTTATCCCCAATTCTTGCATCCACTTAAGATCAGTGGTTTTCTCCAGGTACTCCAATTTCATCGAACCATTCCAGAACTGACTGCCTCGAAATAAGTTAAAGGATCTTGACTGGGGCATAAGGCACTATTACTTCACTCCACTTCTTGCTTCCACTTAGATTTTGTTTGAATTGTAAACTTAGGCTCACATGCTTTTTATCAGACTTATTATATTTGACATTTAATAGAAAATAATCAAACCTTTGCAGGTGCTTTTTTTTTTTAACTGAGAGTAAAATTCATAATTACATGTATACGCACACAAGCCAAAGAAAACATTTTTTGTAGTTTTGACAATTAATGTAATTTGAGTTTAAACAAATAGAGTAATATTATGGTTTTTTTTTTTTTTTAAATTTATGTTTATCATCATTTTTTTTTGTTTGACATTTGGCATTGATCTGGTTTTTTTTTACATATCATTATTCTACATGTGATTATATCGTGTTTCATGTGATCTTACCTGAGACGGGGTGAAAATCTAGAACATTTGATTGTAGCTTTATCAACATCATTGTTGTCGTGGTTAATATGTTATCATCAGTAAATGTAATACATATAAGTTTTCCTTACGTAATGTAGATATAATAATTTTCCTGACCAAAGGTCATATGAGCTTATGGCATAGCGCAGCATGTATATGTGCATGTATGTGTGTATGCACCATTGAGAAACATTTTCAATTTTCTCTGAAAGTACTGGACAGATGTCAATGTAAATTGGCCAGAAACATGTCCGAGTCATTTCCATGACTACTGAAACTAGGTCACCGGGACCTTATGGTGCAGAAATCTTGAAAATATCTTCTTCTCAAAAAGTAATGATGGGAGAAAAATCTGATGTGATATTTGGCTTCTCTAGGGTCTTAAGTCTGTAGTTTTATCATTTCATGGGAGAAAAAGTCTGATGTGATGTTTGGCTTCTCTACGGTCATAAGTCTGTAGTTTTTTCATTTCATGAAATTTGGTCTAAAAATGGGTCAAGTATTTTAGGATTAAAATTTTTAGAATTTCGAAATTATCTAAAAAAATAAAAGAGCAAGAAATTGCAAAAATGATCCACATGACAAATTCTAACAAAGAGAGCAAGTTTCATGACTATATGTTAATCCATGTAAGAGTTGTTGTCCCTGTATTCAAAGTTTTAGAAATTATATAGAAATCAAGAGCTCTGTCTGTCCCCTTAACTCAATGTCACATCTTCTCCATAACTCCAACAACAATAGATAAATTTTGATTAAACTTGGTGCAATTGTATGTCATCATAAAATGTGGTTTTACTAAATTTAAGTGTATACAGTAGGTATTATCAAGGTCAAGATTACAAGGTCACAAGGTCATTAGGTCAAATTTTGAATTAGCTCCATTGATAATGTTTGGTACAGGGGTTATTGTCTCTAAAAAGGCTGCTCTAATTTTAAAAAAAGTCGGGGGGAAAAATCTGTCTAGGATGAACCTGAAATCTGTTAAATTCTGTGAACTCTTAAAATATTATCAGTAAAAAAATTACCATGGGGTTTTAATTTTAAATAGCAAGGGTTGGCCCAATCAAATTCTCACAATAGGGAATAGATTTTAATCTAATAAAATATCTCACTTATCTAATATTGGGTTTCAGTACATAGTGTTCTGAATTTTTGCCTCTATTTGTCAAGTGGCAAATTGAAGGTCAAGGTTTTCCTCTGGAACTCGTGGTTCCCTTGGAATTTTAGACTGCTATGAGTAATTGGCCTTTGTAGCACTTTTTAGGTTTAAAACTAACTTAAGCAAATCTTATTTGTATAAAAAATCAACGGGGTGTAACATTAACCTGCCCTAGATTTTGACCCTTTACAAGATCCATCATACAAATGTACACAAAATCCCAAAATTTTAACCTTGTGTAAAATTATTTCATGTTATAAATCTTTGTAATTTTTATTTTTTCAGACGTCATTTGTAGATTGTTTGATTGAGCAGACACATCCAGAGATGGTGATTAAAGATGATAAAAATGTAAGTTTATCAACAAGCTTTAAAAACTTTGGACCAATTTAGTAACTGGGTAAAGTGCTGGCTTCATATGTGGGAGGTCAGGGCTCGAACCCTGGTCGGTTCTGACCAAGACTCGAAAATATGTAGTGACTTTTTTTTTTTTTTTTTGTTGCCTAGCACTCTGCATTTAGAAATAAAAGTCACTGGATCCTTCAGAGTAGACCTTAAAAACTGATACCCCAAGTCACAGTAGGCATGGCATGCTAAAGAAATCCTCCCAGCACATTGTTCTGAACACACTGCAAAGGAAAACAATTTCTGCCACTTCACCTATAGCCATTGACATTTAGATTTAAGGGAAATATCTTCACTGGGATGTAAAAACTCGTTCAATCAATTAATCAAAAACTTATGGGACTTCAAAATCAATGAATGTTCAAAATTTGAATCATGTATCAATTTGAAGTTTAATTCGTGTCAGTACTATTTCTGTCAACATGGTACTCTGCATATATTTTTAATCTTTAATAACTAATGTATCAATCAATGTTCAAAGTACTAATTTCATAATTTATACTTTAAAGTTAGATACTGCTGTATTTTGTTCATTTAATTAAAACCATTTACTTTTGTGAACTAAATACAGCTTTCACCATATGTACTTCTAAATTAGCATGGTCCATTGAGGTCTTGAAATAACCCTTAAAGATGAGGAATGTCCTGAAAAAAACCTTAAAAATTGTTTTCAAGACCTTGAAGAACCCTTAAATTTGTTTTTTAAAATCTGAATAACAATTTTTAAAGATCAACATTATAAAGTTCTGTAATTATTCATCTTCTTGATCAGGTTCATGAAAAATTGTCTGGATTTTGGAAAAATTGGTGAATTCCGTTCCTGCCTGTTTTTCGAATTTTATGTTCATTTTGTTTTATTGAAATGAAGTCTTTGAATCTTTTACCAATAGTCTTAAAATACCCTTGAAAATTTCTTTAATTTTTCTACCCAAAGTCTGTATGAACCTTGATCAAAATCAGGCGATAATGTCTGTGATTGTATTAGTTGTTACGTGTTATTTTTGTCATTGATGATGTTTTTACTTTCTTGGTTGTAGATTAGATACACAGATACCCTGTTTACAGAACAAGAGGTAACAGAAAATTGTATAATACAGAATCATTAATATTTGTTTATTGAATTTTTGCCATTTTAAAAAATTTTTAGGATAAAATTTTATAGAAATAAAAGCTTTTGGGAGCTTTGATAATTTAAAATTTTTACTGACTAAATTTTGTAGTTTTCACTTAACCCATGAAAATAGCAAAATTTAACTGCCCACAAATATCTTACAGTAATTTATCAAAAAGAAAATATATATACTGGCTTTAATTGCAATTTGCAAAGTACAGTGGGGTTTACCTGTGTATCCCCAAACACCTGAAAACGTTTTTACGATACAGTCATTTCCATTGGAAATGTGTTGAGGTTCTGTGTAAAAACCAGGATGTTCTCAGCATTTGTATCATAAAGATTTTCCACATCAGAAACTTACGATATGAGGGAGGGTGTGGGGGGGGGGGCATCAAAAACACATTACCATACCAAGTCTTATAGCTAATATACATCCAGTTTACAAGTAGTTGAAGAATGTGGAACTCTTCTATGATTTAGGTATAAAAAGTACAGAAAATCTTACCGTACTGTCTGTTCTTTCAACCTTTAAATTTCAGTGTTGTGCACCATATTTTCTTAGCTATTGGTACATTTCTTTGTATGTTAACTCAATATTTACTTTATTTATACCCCTACAAATCCAGTTTAGAAGGGTATAAAGGAATCCCCCGTCTGTCTATAAATCAATCCAAAATTTTTTTCACTCCGTAACTCTTGAATCCATGGATGGATTTTAATCAAACATGCCACAAACATATACCAACATGAGATGCTGTATTTTGGTCCAAAGGTCAAATCATAAGGTCATATTAGACTTTAGACCAGTTAGAGTTTATGGGGATGTTTCTCAAAAATTGCTTTAGTTTAAACTATACTTTATTTTACTTTCAGCGTGGAGTTAGCATTAAGTCTACACCAGTTACCATGGTTTTACCAGACTCCAAAAATAAATCATATTTAATCAACATGTTCGATACACCAGGTACAGTGATGCTTTGTTAAAACATTAAACCCTTGATCATGGGCACTATTTGTTAATTGTACAGTTACGTTTTGGCATTATAAAAGGGTTTGAGATCAACTCTTAAAGAGTTGCTTGAAGACAAAACCTATAGGAAATAATTTTAAGGATTTCTAAACAGTGGTTTTGCCATGGCTGTTGAAAACTATGGTCTACCTTTTATAGCAGGAAAATTTGGACTGTTTTTGTAAGCTCAGAATTTTGAAGTTCATCATAAAGATTTTATATTGTGACAATATCTAACCTCTTTGTCGGCTAGGACAGTTTGGACAACTTGATTTAACTTTAAACTATTTGATTGTGTGCCACTATTGACTTTTAGGGAATTTTAGTGGTCAAATTGGGAAATTCTAGTCATATTTCTCCAGGGGAAACTACTGTATAAGTATTTATTTTGGCTGTATATTAATATTGGTGCTTTTGGCATGAAATTAATTTACGCCAATATTAATACACTTCAACATTAATTTTAGCTCATTTGTCTAAGGGGAAAACAATGACAGTGCCAATATTAAAACATGCTAAATGTTTAAGAACCTTGGAAGTGCCAAATATAATACACGGCAATATAAATACTTATACAGTATTTGATTTGGTAGTAATTTTAGGTAAACAATACTACTCCTAAAACACTGTGCAAGAAAGAATGTGTACATTTTATATGCTAGACAACCTGATAATCTGTATCACAAGGTCTCTGTGACACGAGAGGTCTTAAGTGCTAGCTTTTGCTAATCATGCTGATTCTCAACACCAAAGTTCGAATCCTGGTGTGTTGGATCATAGCGTTAAATTATTTTTCACTAAAGGTCAGCAGATTTGTCTGTGCCACTTTGGTTCTACTGGCATCTTCATAAACTGACCACCTGCATTAAGTGAAAGAATCAAGAGTTGAACATAAAACACCATTACTCCATTCCATTTCTACATACCATGTAAAGGGAGATAATTAATTATACAGCATTATCTATATCATAAGATGCATTTTTTCTGTTCCTTTTAAAAGTTTTTTTTTGTATTATTTGAGTAAGTATAGTTTGGTTGGATGGCTTTTATGTTGCTTTACACTGCATCAGCAATTATTCAGCTTTTTGAGATTAAAGCAAGGTTTATTAATCTATAAGGATTAATCTGCGAACAAGTTTTCGTATGCCTTTGATGTGCAAGTATGTACTATGGTCTGCCTTTTACAAGTGTTCACTCATGTCAATTTTACGTTATGGTGCTAGCTCATCAATTCAGTATGCCAGCAGTTTAGCATACCACTCCTCCAGTCACATAACCTTGGTATTGAGTGAACCAGACGATACTCTTGGAGGTTTAATTCATTTTAGTTAAATATAAATTATATATATACAAACATGCAGGTGTTAAAAAGTTGCATAACTCTTCTGTAAATTGAATGAAGAAGGTAGAATTTGTAAAGTGTTCTCAATGTCCTTAATCATATATTTACAGGTCATGTAAATTTCTCTGATGAGGTGACAGCAGCCTACAGACTTAGTGATGGTGCTGTTATATTTGTAGATGCTGCTGAAGGGGTAAGTGGATTTGTCAGCTTTTGTTCTTAAAAGAAAGCCCTTTTTTTCTCAGTTTTTTGTTCACAAATGTTTTGCGGAAAAAAATCTATGCAAAATATTTGCTGAACAAAAACTGCAACAAATAATAATTATTTTAAATGGCCAATGAATTTTACTTTAGTTTCATTCAATATGGTAAACTAGCTGACTACAAATTATTTGTTCAAATTCAGCTTTTTAGGCCATTCTGCTACCAAGAACTCTTGTAACCATCATTATCATGGTAACCATGGCAACAGATAATAAGGATCACACAGATTTTTTGCTTTTTCATTTTCATTTCTTTATAATTGTGAACTATGTTTAACAATGTTGATTTCTTTTTACAAAGGTGATGTTGAACACAGAGAGACTTATAAAACATGCATTACATGAAAAACTCCCAGTAACAGTGTGTATAAATAAGATAGATAGACTTATCCTAGAATTAAAACTGCCACCAACAGACGCATACTACAAACTACGACATATACTGGATGAGATCAACGGCCTTATAAGGTAGATATATAGTAGTTGTAATATACATGTTCAAACATGAACTGGATAAACTCAGCAGTCACTACCCTTGAATTGATTATTACAGAAATATAATTTTTTCTATTCTACCATGTTTTGTACTGTATAACTGCAGTAAATACTGTATACTGGATTGAATTCTGAGCATCTGGTCAGAGGTCATCTGTGAGTAAACATGTCTAATTTTAAAGATGCTTGAAAATTTGTCATACATTGACAACAATCAAACTAGTGCTTTATTGATTCACAACACAGTTGTGTTTAAACCGTGTACACAGTAATGCCATCCTGAACATTACGTAAGATTTTTTTCTTATCTATGTTGAAATCACAGGGTACCCCAGTTTTTATCAACCAGTCAAATTTCAAGAAATTCACAAAAGGTATTATAATCACACATATACATGTACTCATTTATCTAGTTGAAGAGTATGATTTTATCCACTTGCGGAAAAACCCTCAGTGGTCTTAGCACAAAATATTTTTATTCTTGAAAATATAGTGATCTACAGCATTTACATGTTAAGAATTTACGGTATTCTTTATAAAAAATATTGATGTTCCATTATTTCAGTGTTTATGCCGAAGATGAGGAGAGCCATACCATTTCACCACTGATGGGAAATGTTTGTTTTGCCAGTTCCTACTTCAGATTCTGTTTTACACTGCAGTCATTTGCCAAAATTTACAGTGACACTTATGGTAAAAAGACATGTATAACTTTTATTTATTTTTTTTTATGTTGGCTATAATATATTTGATTGATTTATTTAATGTGGTTTTATGTCCAAGAATATTTCATTTATATCAAGATGTCACCAACAAAAGATGAAGTGGCAGAAATTTTGACCTGTGCAATGCACTTAGGGCAATGTGCAGGGAGGGTTCTTTAACATGCCAAGCCTGCCTGTTTTTTAAGGTTCATCCAAAGACCCCATGACTTTCATTTCTAAATGCCCAGTGCTTGGCACAGTCAGAACAGTCACTACCAATTTTTTCAGTCTTGGTCACACCTGGCCGGGTTTGAAACCTTGTCCTCTCAAATATTAAGCAAGCACTCTACCAACTGAGCTACCATAGTGGTTGGTTTTAATATAAAAAACATGAATAAGTTGATGTTAAAAGCCACATCAGCCATTTAGAAGTCGATCATGGCTATAAACATTACAATAAAAAACAAATACAAAAAACTGTTTTGTAAAAAACATGTATACTGTGTACCGTAATTATCATTTTAACAAATATAAACTTTGTTGGCTTAATATCCAAAACTATATAACAATAAGGTCTGTGGTTTTCTCTTGGCACTCTGGTTTCCTATACATGTACTATACCAAAACTGTCTGCCGTGATATAAATAAAGCAGTCTTAACTAATCATTGCAACTATAGCCACAAATTTTTATGTTTTCACAAACAATTTTGCAAGAAGAAACTTGGTTCTACTTTTACATCTTTTCATGGATTTCATATAAATATGTCCCTAGACTTGAATGTTTTAATAAATCACCTATTCTAATTTTTACCACATCGTCACTAAATTCTATACTTTTTATGCTTATGAGATACAGTGACTGTACTTGTTGAACGGAGAGCAAACCTAACAAAACTGTTAACTTGTAAGTTAGTTGTTTTAAAACAATTACATCAATTGTTGGCATATTTGCCAAAAATGATAAAGCTTTTTCCACATTTAATGTTACATAATAGCATGGTAAGTGAGTCAGTTTTATTCCTTTTCATATTCACTAGGCCTCAGTGAAAAAGAAGTCTAAAGCCCACAATAATCCATCACAATGCCCCCTCTCCTCTCAATCTTATTCAGGCAGATTCTTAGTCTGAGAAAGTTTACCAGTTTGCTTGCCTCAGGGTGGTGGATTTCTTTAGGCAACTGTTTCCTGCCATGATATAATTAAAAGAATCTTGACAAGGACATTTAAAAATTTTACCCCACTTTTCGCAATATAAATAAAGTAATCCTTACTATTTCTGATCAAAAACAAATTTTAAAAATGTTGTCATGTTATCAGCAAATAACTGTAAAACATGAATATTTTTTATTATATGGTTACCATGGTGATATTCATTGTTGATCATGAGATGATGTTTTCTGATATGACAAAATGTGTAAATGCTAAAATTAGGAAATGTTTATTAATTCATGCTTGTTAAAAACCACCTTTGCATTAATGCAAAAATCATCTTTGGTAAATATATTTTAATTAATGCAAAAAACAAATATTATTTTATTCAAAAATCAATTTTTGATTAATGAAAAATCTCTTTTTGATTGATGAAAAAATACATTTTGATTAAAAAAAACATTTTGATCAATGCGAAATTCGCCCTTTACATAATGCAAATTATTATTTGTCACATGTGTCAATTAAAACAATTTTCATTTTTTTCTCATTTAGGTGGTATAAATAGTAAAGAATTTGCCAGAAGATTATGGGGAGATATATACTTCAACAGTAAAACGTAAGTAAATACTGAAAACTTGCTTTATATTATGTGTGATTAGACTGTAGAATACATGTTTAATGTATTTACGGAATTTTTAATCAACATGTAATAAGTTTATATTTCTAAAATTAAAATGTGAACAAAAAAAAGCACCTTCTATTTGTATTTTATGACAAAATTAGTTATTTTATGGTGACTTTAAAAATATTAAGTAATTTATCGAATACCTTGTTATGATTATTATTTTCTTTTTCCCCGATATCAACAGAATTCTCTTTATTTGTTTACTTTGAGTCTCGCTATGCATATTCACTGCATTCTCTGTCAAATGTAAGATGATGTTTACTGTGTGTATGAGCTGTTACTACCTCTCAGGCTCAGTGGTAGAATGTCTGCAGATATTAGTGATGTAGGAAAATAACACTCAAATGTGTATATATATACAATGTATATAATAATTATTTTTTACTTGTATGTTTCTGTGCATTGCAGAAGAAAATTTTTGAAGAAACCTCCACATGGTTCATCACAGAGAAGTTTTGTAGAGTTCATACTGGAGCCATTATACAAGATATTTGCTCAGGTATCTAATATCTCAACAGTAGACAACAGGGACTTCATTTAGGAGAATTCAGCAGGGACTGAGTTACTCATAGTGTTGCATACAGAAGATTTAAAAAAAATTCCTCTTCACTGTCATACTCTTTGATCTGGGTCTGATTTAGTCTTGTTATATATTTATCGTTCATCCCCATGGAGTGTGGTTTGATCCATAGGCATAGCCAGTGAGAAAAATGTATGCAACACATGCAAATTTTGTGTCATTGGTGTAAAAATGCTCATGTCTTCAGTAGCCTGTTCTCAACTCCTTTAGAAAATATACAGGATCACATTGATGTATTTTTGTATTGTTTTCGCGTCAAACCATTCTTATTATGCCAATTGAGAAATATTTTTTTGGCATTGGCCTTCATGTGTCTGTGCGAATATTGTTTATGGGGTATTTCATGTATCCTAATTTAGTGTTTAACATATCAACTGCAAATTTCAGATATATATCATTAAGAAACAGAGCAGTGCTTTTTTTCTTTCCATTTTCTTCTTTACAAATTCAAACTGAGCCTGTCTTGAAAACAAGCACTGATCGGCGGTGGATATATTGTCTGTGACAATATCAAAAA
This sequence comes from Tegillarca granosa, assembly GCA_029721355.1. Classification (NCBI taxonomy): domain Eukaryota; kingdom Metazoa; phylum Mollusca; class Bivalvia; order Arcoida; family Arcidae; genus Tegillarca; species Tegillarca granosa. Next base: position 23,448,648 of record CM056608.1, read on the forward strand.
CTTGTTTTTTCCTGTCTTGTTTTAAATGTAATATATTGATTAATCGATACATCATAAAATCAGTCACTAATTTCTTTATTTTAATCGATTTTCAGTTATAAAATTTAGAGGTCATGAATGTATATTTTATCACTGAGTACTTTTATTTTGTCTTTTGTTATCCTGCAGGTTGTTGGGGATGTAGATGAGTGTTTACCTAGAGTCTGTGATGAGCTTGGTATATCCCTAACTAAAGAAGAAAGAAAAATGAACATAAGACCACTAATGAGAATTATATGTAGAAGATTCTTTGGAGATTTTACAGGTAACACTGCTTAACATTTGTGACCTGTAGACACAATTATTCAAAGATGAAATCTGATTATCTGTAACATCTGATGGATACAACCATATATTAACATTTGCATTGATTTGACCAAATAAAACGCAAGACTGGTGACATTTATTTGAGCTATAAATTTCATTAATACATGTACATGTATATGTGACTTGCTTATAAAGATATGTTAAAGTTGTACACAAGAACTTTTGAAATTTCCATAAGGCTAAATATTGAATATTGGTAGTTTAAATCCAACCTTGATTGAACTGTTTAAACTATCAAAAAAAAATGTTGGATTTTTGTCAAGCCTGTTTGTCGAGCCTGGTATTGCTATAAGGCAAGACTTAGGTATTTCTTTTCCGGTGTTTTCGTAGTCATTGGGGGCGTGTCAAAATGTTAAAGTAATGTATTTTCTACTCAATGAAAAACTAACCAGACAAGACATTCAAACTTTTTACTGTGTTTAAAAATATGCCGTGGTTATTGTGGATGCTTTAAGCAATTCTAGTTCCCACTAGATTCAAGGAAGTGCGAAATGATTAACTTAACACAAGTATATTTCACCGACACAAGCACAGTGACTTCATTAGTAATACTTATATAGGAAACTTCAACAGAATGGCAGATGTTCACATAACATACATACATGTGTATAGATGCATAGTTTATACAAACTCACCTCACACACGCATACACACACACACACACACACACACATGTTACATTCCTTTTTAGATCATAATTTTATTAACCATTTTAACGATATATTTTAGGTTTTGTTGATATGTGTGTAGATCACATCAAGTCACCAGCAAGTAATGCACAGACAAAGATTGATCATGTTTACACGGGACCTGGTGACTCGGAACTGGCAGAGGCCATGTGTCAGTGTGATCCAGATGTAGGTTATATTATGAACATTATAATTTGATTGATTGGTAATTTAAAAAAAAAAAAAATGAAATTTTTTATTATTCTAGAAAGTGTTTAGTAACGCAGGTTCAAGTACAGCCAAATGCACATATAACTATCAAATCTGTAGAATTACTCCACTTGGCACAAATGTGAGACAATATGTAGCATACCAATTTTAGGTGTGCAAGTCAAAGGTTAAGGTCACAAATTTTAATCATAGATTTTGTCCCATAGGCAAAGTTGTGGAGAATTTGTCTCTTGAGATAATGCTCTTGTTTAAAACTAAGATGTTTATCATGTGGAGCTGTTTTTTGTATTACACAGGGACCTTTAATGTTACACACAGCTAAGTTATACCCTACACAAGATGCCACAAGTTTTCATGTATTCGGTCGAGTTATTAGCGGTACATTATATGCCAATCAGGAGGTTAGAATACTTGGAGAAAACTACTCTTTACAAGATGAGGAAGATTCAAGATTCGGACAGGTTGGCAGGTTATGGGTTTCTGAAGCAAGGTAATTAGGATTTGGGTCAATATGGTTAAAAGCTTTCATAAATGCAAAATTATCAAATAAATATTTAAATTTTACTAAAAACTGCTGAGTTTTCTCTACGTAAAGATTGATTAGTCTATTTTTGTTTTTCTTTTAACCATTTTTTTGTTGACAGTTCATGTATGTGTATATTGCTTAAAATTTCAAGCCTAAATATGAATGACTTGAAGATCATTACACACTAATCAGAGTTATAGTGGTGTTAGAGCAAAGTGTATACAATATATATTCATTTTTGGGTAATATTTGGTAATTTCTTTGACCTTTGGACTTTTGAAGAATGGTACCTAAATTGTTAAAAAAAAAAAAAAAACTAAAGCAGAAACCAAGAATTTTGAATAAGGCTATAGTGACTATCTCAGACAACAATAATCTTTTTATTGATTAGGTATAAAGTAGAAGTCAACCGAGTACCTGCTGGTAATTGGATATTGATAGAAGGTATAGATCAGGCCATCATCAAGACATCAACGATTACAGATGTTTCCAGCAATGAGGAGGTAAAATCTTTGTACACCCTTAACAATACTATTTTCTTGTAATTAGGGGATCTCATTGGTCTTGTTGTCTTAGGTGCATGCTTATGGATCACAGTGCTTCTCGCTTTCTTGGTTTAAATTCAGCTTAGGCAGATCCTGGTGTGAGAAAGATTGTCAGTTCACTTGTCAAAGGTTTCCTCTGGCCACTCTAGTGTTCTCCACCATCCTAAAACTAACTGCCACGATATAAGTAAAAAAATCTTGCCTTGAGCGTAGAACAACATTGCTCCATTCTGTTCAACTGTTCCTGTAATTAAGCGGGTCAAATTTTAGATTTTAAAAATAAAGTGAAGATAGCTTAAAATACAGGTAAGTTCATCCTTTGTAGAACTATGTTGAACAGAGGGAGGCTGTGATAATGTCAGCTTGTATGACTGACAAGATAAACTTCTTCAAACTTGGAGATGATAAATGTTTTGTTCGATAATTTTTGTGGCAGTTCTTCTGTTATTTTTGAACCTTTTCTCTCTTTTATTTGCCACACTCTTACAGGGGAAAATGTATGTTTTTGTGATTTTAACCAACCCATATGTACTGAATGATTTTAACTTCATTGTTTTGTTATCAACTTAAAGGTAAAACTGATTTGTATAAACTTTATTAGCATCAAACATTTCAGCTGATTTTATTGTCATTTTCTGATGTTATTGACAAAAACCAATTGTGAATTTTTTGTTCTTGTTTGTGTGCACACACACACACACACACACACACACACACACACACACACACACACTGTTGAAATTTTGTTAAAAATTGATGACCTGTTTTAAACTTGGGTATTGTAGGTTCATATATTCAGACCACTGAAGTTTAACACAAGCTCAGTTATAAAGATAGCTGTAGAACCAGTCAATCCGTCAGAACTACCCAAAATGTTAGACGGTTTACGTAAAGTCAACAAGAGTTATCCTCTCTTGAACACAAAGGTAAGGAAAATTACTCTATTTCATATAAAGTCAACAAAAGTTAAAAATAAAGTCGGCAAGAGTTATCCTTTCTTGAACAAAAAGGTAAGGGGACATTACTCTGTTTCATATAAAAGTCAACAAAGGTTAACAGTCAGCAAGAGTTATCCTTTCTTGAACACAAAGGTGAGGGGTCATTACTCTGTTCATATAAAAGTCAACAAAAGGTTAACCTAAAGTCAGCAAGAGTTATCCTTTCTTGAACACAAAGGTAAGGGGACATTACTCTGTTCATATAAAAGTCAACATAAGGTTTACTTAAAGTCATAGAGTCAACAATAGTTATCCTCTCTTGAACTCAAAGTAATGGACATTACTCTGTTTTATTAAAAAGTCAACAAAATTTATATTGATGAGGTACAGTAGAACTTTGATAACTCAAACTTTGATATCTCGAATACCATGGATAACTCGAAGTCTTTATTTTGTGCTGACTGGTTTTCTATATAAATTATTTTAAAACAACTTTGATAGCTCAAACTTCTATAATTTGAATACCCCTGATAACTCGAAGTAAAAATTTGGTCTGTAGTTTAAAAATCTATTAAAAATTAACTTCAAAAACTCGAATTATTTTTCTAACAATGTAAGATGAACGGCCCGTTAAATAAAACAATCAGAGAAATCACATATCAGTAATTAGGCTACCATTATATTAGAGAGTAGTTCTAGTGATCTACCATATTAATTAGTATCAATTAAGAGATTAACATTCAGTACTGTCACAAACATTTAAGTCTAACAGGTACGCTAATCCCCTACTCTAATTACAGAAGCTGAGTAAGATGCCTCTGTTGATAACAGTTCAGCTTTCAACTTAATTACTCCAAGCTTAATTTAAACAACTAACCCTGTGGTACTCAGTACTGCATTAAAATCTTAGACTTATTGTACTGCTTTGTAATATTATTGATTTATTAACTATCTGTTCCTATTTTCTTATGAATGTGATAAATAAGTATTGCTGATAAACATGTACATATAACTGATTCCCGATTCGTTGTTCGTATACATCTTAATTTTAAAATAAAAAAAAACACTTTTTGCATTTGCAGTCGATATCAATTCTTTAATACATTTTTATTATTATTATTATTGTTTCATAAGTATTTATTGTTTTCTCTATTGCATTACAATTGAGTACCGGTAACTGTTTACAACAATGAAGATTTCTGTAGTAGAAAATATATACTAGTATTAAGGTGACGTCATCGTTTAACTCGAACACCCCAATAACTCGAAGGCACCACCAAAGTCCTATGCACTTCAAGTTATCGAAGTTGCACTGTATATTGTTTACTGTATATTGCTGGGTCTTCTCAGATTTAACTTTTACCAAATACTTATTTATTCTTTGCAGTCTAATCATATACACATTTTACATGTATTTGGCTTATGAAAACATGATCATTTAAGTTTGTTAAAATCCTCAAAGAAATATTATTGATAGTATATTCAGCTTCATAGATGGAAGGCAATGAAAAGAAATTGAAAATAAAAAAAACAAAAAAATGTTACATAAAATTGGATATGGAATTTAAACATCGTAGAATTTTTAAATAATTTTTAGATTTGGTTTTCATTCAGTACTATTTTCAATACATACATGTATTTATTTGTGTATTAACAGTTTTTGACAAAGATTTTTCTGTCTGAGATTGAGATGTGTTACAAAAAAACAGCTGGCACTTTATTTAGACCACTCTGCCATGAAAGGCAGGAAGAAACTTCAGTTTTTAGTGTTGTGAACTTAATCATTATCTATACTTATGTTCACCTCCACGATAAATTTTCAAAATCTGACCATACAATTCTATCAGGGCGAGGATGACAGTTGATTTTAGTCATTGTGTTATTTTTACAGGTTGAAGAATCTGGTGAACACATAGTGCTGGGTACAGGTGAACTTTATCTCGACTGCGTGATGCATGACCTCAGAAAAATGTACTCAGAGATAGGTTAGTACATTTATTTGTCTCTTAATTTAATTTAAAATGAAAATTTACAGGTAACAAGTATTTTATTTTGTCATAAAAGGATAGTTTGTCAATGTTTTGTCTAATGAAAAATGAAAATCTAATCATCTTATTATAAACAAAATTACACAACTGAAATATTCTTGACTGGGACGTAAAACCTTGTTAAATCAATCAGTCTTTAATTTATATTGAAATAGTCAGTTCTTGGACGGCAGATGTAAGCGAAATACCGGTAGAAAACCACTGACCCTTGGCAAGTGAACTGACAAATTTTCTTGCACAAAGATCTGTCCAGTGAAATGAAAACCTTAACGGTGAGAGTTGCTCTGATCCTTAGGTACAGGCTTAGAACAAAGAGGGCCGTTGAAACTACTGGTAGTTGCCATGAATGAAATTATAGGATAAACAATTTTATTTTGTTTCGGTTTAAAAAGATAGCAAAGAGATGGCTTACTGTGTTTTAATGATTTGAAATAGATTCTTTTATATGTATAATTATATGTTTAAATTTCTTTATTTCTAGATATAAAAGTGGCAGATCCTGTTGTGTCATTTTGCGAGACTGTTGTAGAAACATCATCACTTAAATGTTTTGCAGAAACTCCAAATAAAAGGTAAATATCATAGGTTTTGTTTTGCTGCATGAAAAGAACAGATCCTAGTCTTACAGGTCAATTATTTTGGTGCTGTAGAGGAAGGTCAGCCAAAAGCTTTGGTGTATATATGACATTACTGGTATATCCCAATGCTTCCATCCTGGAGCAGGCATCTATAGACAAGTTTTAACTAGTTTTATTATTCATATCACTTCTAGAAAGACACCATACACTTGCACTAAAATGTATATATTTAATTGCATGTTGGTTTCAGAAATTATTGAAAATTTTTTTACAAACTTTGTATGAGAGTCACCATCTTGAATCTAAGGTGAACAACCTTACAATAATGATAGTGGTCGTTTTCGAGCACGTGCACAACCAATTACTCCTAAATGGCTTACAGCCAAAGCGAAAGTGTATGTACACTGTTTTGAACGGGTCACTTGTTTATACTATGAGCTTTGGAGGGTCTGGATGGCTTAATGGTTTAAAGCAATACCCTACATATCACAGCATCTCTCCCTACCTTGATTTGAATCCCCTCAGGGCAGCCCTTAATGTATGAAAGTTTGTTAGTCTGCTTGCTGAAAGATTGGGTTTTTTTAAATCGCTGATCTGACCACCTTGATATAAGTGAAAGAATATCCACTTGAATTTAAAACTCCATTACCCCACTTAGCTCAAATATTAGAGATTACAAATGTGGCAATTGCAAATATGGCAAACAGATAAAACTTTCTCCATGTCAGTCTCAATTATTTTTTTTCATATTAGGAACAAACTGACAATGATTGCAGAGCCATTGGAAAAAGGTTTAGCGGAGGATATTGAAAACGAGGTTGTACAGATTACCTGGCCCAGAAAGAGGCTCGGAGAATTTTTCCAGACCAAGTACGACTGGGATTTGTTGGCTGCTAGGTCTATTTGGGCTTTTGGACCTGATGCTACAGGTCCAAATATCTTAGTAGATGATACCTTGCCATCTGAGGTATGTGTTTAAAAAATAACTTTTGTCAATACAATGATATTTAACATACCTGTTATTTTTGTTTCCCTTGAAAAAGTACTGCTTTGACAATTTCTTAGATCTTATATTATTTTTATCTTTATCAACACTTGGGTCTTTTAGATCAGATAAACAAATTTAATATCTCGTGAGGTTCGCAAGGATAAAAAAAGAACCTTCACTGTACTTTGCAATGAGTACATAACAAAGTATAAACTTATATAGCTTTACTTACAGCAAAAAATATCTCAGTATAAATGAAATTATCTTGATTAGAACACAAAAAACCCATTCACTTGCATGTGCACTCGTGTAACATTTATCTTTGTCAACTTAATAATAAATGTGATGTGGACTTATTTTACTTGGGGTCTGATTTCCATTGAAAAATTTCAAAAAAAAAAAAAAAAAAATTCTTGGACTGTAAGAGGGCCTCAGTGGCCAAGTGGTCTAAAGCGCACTCTTTCTGATCACAGCACCTTTCACGGCCTTGGTTCGAATCCCGCTCAGGACAGATCCTAGTGTGAGAAAGTTTGCCTGCTTGCCAAAGGTCGGTGGTTCTTCCACCATCCCATAACTGACTGCCTTAAAATAAAAGAAAGAATCTTGACTAGGGCGTTAAAACATCATTACTCCACTCCATTCTTGGACTGTAACTTTGCTCTCAGTTTATATGATCAATAAAGTGTACAGCCAATTCATGAATCTGACCTGTTTTAAACTACATTATTAAAAGACCATCTGTTCCAAATAAAACAACTTTTTTCTATTGTACAAATATCTGTATTTTAGGTAGATAAAAGTCTACTTGGGGCTGTCAAAGACAGCATTGTACAAGGATTCCAGTGGGCTACTAGAGAAGGTCCATTATGTGATGAACGTAAGTTTACAAGTTTCCTGTCTTATCCATTGTTTAAGTTTGTCTATTTATTTAAATTTCAAATTTGAAAAAAAAAAACTATGTTGCAAAATGCTATTTTACATGGATATTTGACAATTAAGGCTTAAGTTTTCATTTAATACAATTTCAAATAATATTGCAGCACAGATAAGGGGAGACGTAAAGGAAAAATTGTTGCTTTCTCGTAAATCAATCTGTGTGAGTGCAACATAACATGAATTTTGCTATGTTTCAAGAAATTTAAAGTTATAGCTTAGTGCTACTAGTTCTGTTAGACACCACATGATTTTCTTGTGCACATGTATATGTAGAGTGCCCATGTGTAAATTTTCTCGATTCAATGATGTAGGTAAAATATAAAACATTAGGCGGCCCAAATGGTCATCTTGAATACGTATTTTCTAATACAGTTGTTGAATTTTCATACTGTCCATAACTAAAACATACAGTTTTGACAAATAAAAATACTTTTTCATCAGGTCTCTGAAAAAATTAATTAATATGAACTGTTCATTTTCCAAGCAATGCTTTCGGATGCCTTCCACTGTCAAGCTTGAAGTTCCTCCTAGGCAGATCACAGTGTAAAGAAGATTTTCAGTTTGCTTTTTTTAAGGTCAAGGGTTTATTCTGGACACTCTTGTTTGCTCCACCATTCTAAAACTGACTATCTGAATATAAGTTAAAGATTCTTGATTTGGGCTTTACACGGCATTCTAACCAAGTATAGTTAAAGTGAATAAAGAAGCTACATGTAGGGAGTCTTTTGATTTTATTCTATTTTAGTATTGTACTGCATTTCCTTGCTTTGTAATATTTACGTTATCTATTTTTCAGCAATACGTAATGTTAAATTTAAGATTCTTGATGCGGTTATAGCACAGGAACCAATACACAGAGGAGGAGGTCAGATTATCCCGACGGCCAGACGTGTGGCTTACTCGGCTTTCCTTATGGTGAGTTCTTTGGCAAATTTTAAAAAAGAAGTCGTCCCGATAAAGATCCCTGACCAAATGGAAACTGCTGAAAACTATAAATTTATGGTTAATGTTGTTAGTAGTTGTTGGTTTTTGTCAACAAATTTAAAAGTCATGCTAAATATCTGTTTAATTTTATGGACATTGAAACTCATCTAACCCTACCTGTAGAATTTCACAACTTTTGATTGAAGATGGTAGCTTAATTATTTGTTGATAGCCCTTAAAACATTGCTTCATTCCCCTTATTGTTATGTTTTGAGCTCAGCTGGCGATAGAATGTTAAACTGAGCATGCTGAAACCATAACTTAAATGATTTAAACTGAATCCAGATTTAGCAATTTTTTTTTTTAATTTGATGTTTAAGGGTATCACTTGATATTAAATATTCTTTATTTTCATTAATAAATTCAGATGAACTTGACAGACCCTAAAGAATCTTTGTTACATATTTTCAGGCTACACCTCGTATGATGGAGCCTTATTACTTTGTTGAAGTTATGGCTCCTGCAGATTGTGTGTCAGCTGTTTACACAGTGCTTGCAAGAAGAAGGTAAGAATTTTATTTCTTCATCATTTTACTTTTTGTGTTAACATGACTATGAAAATGTACTCTAGTTGTTACCATGACAATGTACACAATGTGTTACCATAACAGCATACTCACTCAACAGCATACCCTCAATGTTACCATAACAACATACTCTTGGTGCTATCAAAACAACATACTCTCGTGTGGTACTGTGACAGCATACTTTCATGTGTTTCTGTGACAGCATACTCTTGTGTGTTACTGTGACAGCATACTCTCATGTGTTACTGTGACAGCATACACTCGTGTGTTACTATGACAGCATACTCTAGTGTGTTACTGACAGCATACTCCCGTGTGTTACTGTGACAGAATACTCTCATGTGTTACTGTATACTCTTGTGTGTTACTGTGACAGCATACTCTGGGTGTTACTGTGACAACATACTCTTGTGTGTTACCGTGACAGCATACTGTTGGTGTTACTGTGACAGCATACTCTGGGTGTTACTGCGACAGCATACTCTTGTGTTACTGTCACATCATACTCTCGTGTGTTACTGTGACAGCACACACTTGTGTGTTACTGTGACAACATATTCTCGTGTGTTACCATAACAGCATAGTCTTGGTGCTATCAAAACAGCCTACTCTTGTGTGGTACTGTGACATCATACTCTCATGTGTTACTGTGACATCATACTCTGGGCATTACTGTGACATCATACTCTTGTGTGTTACTGTGACAGCATATTATCATGTGTTATTGTGATAGCTTACTCTGTGTGATACTTTGGCAGCATACTCTGGGTGTTACTGTGACAGCATACTCTCTTATGTTACTGTCACAGCAAACCCTCATGTGTTACTTTCACAGCATACTCTCGCATGTTACAGTATACTCTTGTGTGTTACTGTGACAGCATACTCTTGTGTGTTACTGTGACAGCATACTCTCATGTGTTACTGTGACAGCATACTCTTGGTGGTACTGTGACAGCATAGTTGTGTGTTACTGTGACATCATACTCCTGTGTGTTACTGTGACATCATACTCCTGTGTGTTACTGTTACATCATACTCCTGTGTGTTACTGTGACAGCATACTCTGGGTGTTAATATGACAGCATACTGTTGTGTGTTACTGTGACATCATACTCTCGTGTGTTACTCTGACAGCATACTCTCATGTAAATGTGACTGCATATTCTTATCTCCTCCAACTTTTATAATGAAATGTATAGAATTGGAGAAATACATTTAAATCAATTTTGGATTTAGAGGTGAATTTTTCTTTTTTCTTTATTTACATACATGCATTTTAATAATTTCAAACAACTGTATTATTTCAGAGGTCATGTGACACAAGATGCACCAGTACCAGGATCTCCTCTTTACACCATTAAAGCATTCATTCCAGCCATTGACTCTTTCGGATTTGAAACAGATTTACGGACACATACACAGGGTCAAGCCTTCTGTTTGTCCGTATTTCATCATTGGCAGATAGTTCCAGGAGATCCACTGGACAAAAGTATCTTCATTCGACCATTAGAACCACAGCCTGCTACACATCTTGCTAGAGAATTTATGATCAAGTCAAGGAGAAGAAAGGTAATAAATATTATTTACATGTATAAATCTATAACCATGAAACAGGGCTCGGGTGGGCGGTGTGGGTAACCCTGCTTGTCCAAATACAAAATCTTATTGTCAGGATGAGTGAACCAGTGAATAATAGAAAACCTGCATAAAATAAAATATCTTTCCTAACATAGCCTTCAGTTCAAGAAATCAAAGTGTACTTTAATCAGAGTCATTTTTGACTGCACGCCTGTTCAAAACAGAAAGGCTTTTGTTATACCTCATGTGTGAAGATCAGTTTCAGAATCGTTTTTAGGTTTTTTGGATGGACTAGTTTGCATTTTATATAGTTATGCTGTTCTTACAAAAGCTGTGTAAGAACAGCATAAATATATACATGTAAAATTTGTAGTTTTGTACTATTCACTTAACTTACAAAACTACAAATTTTACAACATTTTGAAAAAGTTGCTTATGATACACAATGTAACAAGGAGATTATATGCTCAACTTCCTTTATTACTTGGGCAGTAAGCACTTACAAGGCCTCTAGTGGCTGAGTGGTCTATAACTTGCATTTTAAATACCGCTCAGGTTTGAATTCAAGAACGTAGATCCTATTGCGAGACTTGGACAGATTGTACATAAAACTAAAAAAAAATTATACTGATTCTTCAAATATCACTCAAAATTAAGAAGACAGAGTATCTATTGCTTCACTCGGTGTCAAGATGATGTGACTGGGGAGTGGTATACTTGCTTGTGACGTACTGAAACTGTGAGCTAGCTAGATGCCCCAAGTTTGGGTTAGTACAATGCAGACCATAAAACAACATCTTATACATACAAGAACTTGATCTTAGATTAATCCTTAGTGATTAATAAACTTGCTCTCCTCATAAATAGCAGAAAAATTACCAACAACATTATATCCACCAAACCAAACTTTTGTGAGCAAATTTGTGAGTTTGCTTGCTGAAAGTTGGAGGCTTCCTTCACTCCAGAACAGACCATTCATGATATAAATGAAAAATATTGACTGGGTCATATAACATCATTACTCCTTTTGCATTCATAAACACACTCACAGCACACAGATGGCAAAGAAACACAATTATTTTGTTCTTTAACAATTTTTTTTGTTTGTATTTTTAGGGTTTAAGTGAGGATGTTAGTATCAACAAATTTTTCGACGATCCTATGTTGCTGGAATTGGCTAAACAAGATGTCATGTTAAATTATCCATTGTGATCACAGCCGTCTGGGACTTATGTTTCATCACTAACATTAGATATAATTAAATTTGTTTATAAACCAGAGGGAGCATGGATCTAAAAAACTCAAGATTTTTTGTCGAGGTTCAAGTTTCAACACAGTTAAAAGTGTTCGAAAAAAATCTTGATATATTTCAAATGTTACAAGATACTTTTGTAAAAAAAATTTAAAAATTAGGATTTATAAGCGCATTGAACGAGTTTGAAAACAAACTTTTAAAAGATAAAATTATAATGGTTATTCTATTCATGGGAATCGGAGATATGCCTTAAAGTGAAGATGTTCTCTTCTACAGCACATTCACCTGATAGCCTGTGAGAGACATTTTGTTTTATATTTTTAGAATAGTACTGTGTTTACAAAAGCAAATTATCATGATGTAAAGTGAAAATCCTTATGGCTCTTGTCTGTTCAAACAAGAAAATTACTGATGGAGATGAGCTTTATAATTTTGTTAAGTTTAGCAGGTTTTGTTGTGAACATGACTTTATTTGATATCAAACATTACATTGTCCACATTTTGTAAATAGTCATATACATGTATCATGTATCATCGAATAAAATAAGGACTGACAATTATTGAAGTTTTGCTTTTAGTTTCATCACAAAGTAAAACCCACTTCATCGACAGGGGACTTCAGTGGTTGAGTGATCTAAAGCAAGTCCCAATGGATCACAGCCTCTCTCGCTGCTTGGGTTCAAACCCCATTCAGGACAGATCCTAGTGTGAGAAAGTTTGTTAGTTTGTCAGTGGTTTTCTCCAGGCACTCTGTTTCCTCCATCATCCCACCTGAATTGGAATAACTTGTTCAAAACTCGTATACTACATAAACTTGTGTTTAATAATTAAAAAGAAGGTCTTATTTAAAAATTCTAGAAACTTTTAACATAAAACAACATTTCTCCCAAACAACAAACCGTTTGGATATAGAGGAAAATAAGTCTTACCAAATGGTTACATGGAATGTACAAGGTAGCTTTGTTTAATATAATTTAAAAAAAAAAAAAAAAAAAAAAAAAAAAAAAAAAAAAAAAAAAACATGGAACATATAAGGTAGCTTACATTTAATATATAAGCAGGATAAACACAAGGTATAAATTACTGATAATATTACTCTCCTACCAAGTGAACTTTTAATTATTTTCTCATTTTTCATTTCTTTTATCTAAAATTGATGGAATCCATACTTCGACTGATCAGTTAAGAATAAGACCATACCTTGATCAGGAATTCTGGGTTATTAAATTCTGTATAGCGGATTATTTTTGCAGTGTGCAAATTATTGTATATTTTGGTAGTATGTATAGTATTAAAATCAGCAAAATAAAAATTGTGAAAATCAGTTGACCATGAGTGAGTTGTTTAACATCACCAAAATAAATACGCTAAAATTTTCAACTGACCTTTTTGTCAAAATCATCAAAATTTAACCCCGCTAAAGTAATCCACTGTGGGGTAATGTTTTTACCAGTAGGTTAAACCTGTCTATGACAAACATTTGTCTATAGTGGTCAGTTTTTCAAGCCCTGGTAACTTTCGCTGTATATTGCACCTCTCTATAGCGGGCACCTGTCTAACAGTTATTTATTTACAATTTTCTAAAACATATTTTTTTTCATAAGATAACATTAAATTTCTTATATGTCTTTTATGGAAAGAAAATTAATATTTAGCATTCATTATAAATGAATGAATACTGAGTAAAGTGTCCTCTCTTTAAATTCTACATCAATGGACGAATTATGATCAAACTTAACAAAAATATAAACCGACGTAAAATGATATGCACAAACCAATTTTATGCGTATTGAGTTGAGTTGAGTAATGGTGTTTAACGTCCCAGTCAAGAATATTTCACTTATATTGAGACGTCACCGGCTATAAGCGAAAGTGTAGAAATTTTGCCTGTGCTAACGGTTGTGCTGACGGCATTACACAGCAGGGCAACCTATCCCGCCACGCCCACCTTGACATGGGACCTCGTTTATTTTGAGTTTCCATCCGAAAGAACCGTGACTTTCATTTAAGATAAGATAAGCTTTATTTAAAGTCAGTATACAATATAAATACAAACAACACAAGCTCTATAGAGCTTTGGACCGGCACATGCATACAAATAAACATACATCAGACATAAAACATACATGGCAAATAAAACATGAAGTAATGAGAGAATAAAATACTGAGCCTAAGCACTAAAGCAATTAAGCGTAATTAGCAATAGCACTAAAAGCAGTTAAGCATAATTAGCAAAAGCATTAAAAGCAAGTTTACAAGCACAATAAAACGAAAAAACATATGGTAAAAAGACATACCAGACAATATCAGTCACTTTAATTAAAAGAACATCCTGTACAATTACAAATTTTACCATTCCAAGACTGAATATTTTTAAATTGATTAAAATTTCTTTGTGATCTGATATGTTCGGGTAAGTCGTTCCAAAGAGTTGCTGCACTATACCTGAATGACTGTTTACCAAATTTTGTTGTTCTTACACTAGGTAAATCTACAATATTAGAATATCTGAAGCTGTAATTGCTATTTTTAAACTGAACCAAATCATGAAGACAAAGAGGAGCTAATTTATATAGTATTTTAAATGTTTCGGTTGCCATTGTTCTCATTCTTCTGATGTGAAGAGAGGGAACATTGGCAATATTGAGAAGCTGTTCGTATGAGCTGTCATAGTCACTGTAGATAAAACGAAGTGCACGCTCTTGAATTTTTTCGAGCTTTTTTTGTATTGGCTTTAGAACAAAAATGCCAAGCCAAAGGGCAAAAATTGAAATTGGATAAAATAAAAGTGTGAAAAATTGTAAGTTTGTTAAGCCGAGAGATACATGATCCAATACGTTTAAGAAGATTTAGCTGCTCTGACGCATTACGACACAAGCTTCTTATATGACTATCAAAGTTTAACTGGTAATCAATATTTATGCCAAGAAGGTTTACAATATTATCACATGAGATTGTGGAAGATTCTATATTAAATATTGGATTTTTGTTATGAGTTCTGTTTCTAACTGCCAGAGCCTGAAACTTGTCAGGGTTAGCCTACATACAGTTTATCTTAAACAAATCTATTAAAACGAGACTTTCTTCTTCTAAAGTATCAATTAAAGCATTATAATTCGAATGAGCATAAGATAATGTATTGTCATCTGCATAATTATATAAGGTTCCTTTTTTAATAAAGTAAAAAAAAAATATCGTTTATGAAGACATTAAATAGGAGGGGCCCCAGTATGGATCCTTGTGGTACACCTTTGCTTATATTTGCCCATTGGCTAACAATACCCTCAATTTTAGTTTGCTGTTTTTTATCCGAAAGATAATTTTTTAAGAGTTTAACTGATGACTCGGATAAACCATATGCTGACAATTTACAAAGTAATATTTAATGTGGAAGGCAATTAAAAGCTTTGGATAAATCCATCAATATTGCTGCAACATAATAATTTTTGTCCAATGCTGTTTTTCAATCCTCTAGTAGTTTCAATAAAGTTGTTTGACATCCATGCCGTTTTCTAAAGGCGCATAAAAATTTATGAAAAATTTTATCAAAATATTCCGATAATTGTTCGGAAAAAATCTTTTCAAACACTTTTGATAGTAGTATACTGACAGGACGGTAGTTTTTTTAAACAGAGGTGCCACTTGTGCAAGTTTCAAACCATTGGGAAACATACTGTTTTTCGTAATGCCGGGTGCTTGGCGAAAGAACAGCCACTACCCACTTTCAAGTCTTGGGTCAGACCCCGTCTGGGTTTATGTGTATCAGTTCAAAGCAGATGAGTTTGGCCAAAGAAAAAAATGTTGAGGACATGGGTATTTGTCTCTAGTTCAATCTGTTCGTAATTGACCTGGTCCCAGTATTACAATTATTCCGTTACTAACATTTCCCTTAACTTTAATCTGGCAAATTTGAAATCTTAATAATTTTATTATTAACAGAAGTCCATGGACTTCTGTTATTAATTAATTAATTTATTATTATTATTATTTTTTTTTTGATATTCAGATTATCAAGATGTCTTTTTGAAGTTCACTTCAAACTTTTAACACCTGCATTTAGTTGTATCGAAGATGTTAATTTTTCATACAATTAAAAAAAAATCCTAAAATTTCAGGCTAAATTTGAATTCAGGAAAATCTTAGTTAAGGAATGATTGTCTGGAATCAAGGTGTACTATGTTAAACCTTTATTGTATATATACCTTTTTGTATTACCTATATAAGACCTTATTTCTTTATCTAGTATGGGATTTATTAGATCTATATATATGTTTTCCTTGTGCGTGGAAAATATACTTATTAAACTTGAAGTTCAAACACGGTCAAAGGAAGATTGTGAAAACAGGAAAGCGCTAGTGAATACATTACCTTTAAAAAGTTTCTCCAATTCTGTGCATATAACAATTTTTTAATTTTTCAACAAGATAACAAATTCAGAGAGAGAGAGAGAGAGAGAGAGAGAGAGAGAGAGAGAGAGAGGAGAGAGAGAGAGAGAGAGGAGAGAGAGAGAGAGAGAGAGAGCGTGACTGCTATGCCTCTGCCTTTTCAGACGCACCGTAGAATATCGTAAGATTCTCGAAAGAGCATTATAAAAAATTAGTTTAACATTCGAACTTTTAGAGAAAAATCGTTGTCTTTTTCATGCTTGTAAAAACTCTTTTTTGGAAAGTTTCGGGACTTTTCATTTCCTGCAATGAAGATCAAAATGGCTGACGGAAGCACTGCAGTAATGAGAAGAAATCGTCCAGGAACGAAGTCTGAGGTATGTATACTTCACGCAGACACATGCATATTGTTCTGTAATGCAAAGATACTAGAAATCCCAGTGTTTCACAACAGGTGCAACCATTTTGATAGGAATTTCCGAATCATCGCTAAAGGGGGGGGGGGGTTTCCAAGTTATGATGTTAAAACGTCATTTGCGAAAGATATTGGTATAGATTTGCATATTTACCGCTGTTTCGGTTTTCCTTAAATGCTTTTTTCGCCCGTAGCGTCAGATGGCATAATAGTTTGATCATTGTCCAACCATTTGTGTTAGACGTTACAGAGTCGTTTCATTGCCATTAGGATATTTATTTGTTTCATCCTCTTAATATAGCAATAGTTACCAGCAATCAAGCTTTTGTGTTCTAGAATATTGTAAGTATGTATATACATATGTTACACTTTCCTTGTCAGCACTCTAACAAGTTTATTTCTCAACAGATTTTCATGAAACTTCATACATGGATTTATCATGGTAATATCTGGAACAAATTTGTGTTCAGCCAGATCCTCAATCCAAGATGGTTGTCATTACAATAAATTCAAGTCAATTTGCCCCACAGTAAAATCACCCGTCAATTCGCCCCCACTTTTAACAAATTCGCCCAATGTCAAAATCGCCCCCCCCCCCCCCCCCCCCCCCGTTCAAAATCGCCCCCACTTTGGGCAAATTCACCCCCACGTACAAATCACCCCCTACAAATTCGCCCCATTTTTTCTAAACTTCTTTTTGTAGTAATGACTTATGAGTTGATTTATGACGACGTGCTAAGTAAATTCCCCTGGTACCTGTCTGCGGGTCTCCATCAGTGACAGAGGTAGTAGGTCTAAATGTGGTAGCTCAGTTGGCAGAGTAATCGCACCGTAAGTGGGAGGTCGTGAGTTCAAACCCAGACAAGGTATGGTCCAAGACCGGGAAGTACTCGGCATTATGAAAGCTGATGAAGTCTCATTATAAGTGACATATTTTTGACTTGGGAGTAAAACACCATTACTCAACTCAACTCTAAACTGGAGGCTACGAATTTGACAGGGGCGAATTGACCTGATACCGAAAAAAAGCATTGGGATCAATTTGATTCAAATTTGGTATCTACAAAGAAGAATCCTGGACATTTTTTTATTTGCATGTTATCAGCACAATATGCAAATTAGCAGCAAAATATAGTCGATTCTTTGAGGAATAATATTATACATGACTCCATTGCAAGGGGATTAGTATCACTTTTAAAACCTTGTTAATTTTTAAAGTATTTTTTTCGAGTTAATTGTATGGTTTTTGTTTAAACTGCTTAAAAATTTTGTTTAAATACTGTAAATGATTTGTCCCACATAAATTACAAAAGTGTAGAAAAAATGTTATCTCAAAGAACAATCTTACATTCTTTCAAATCAAAATAGTTTGGGAATAGATTGAAAAATGGTATAAAGTTGTCATTAACTTGTGTATGAAGCCTTAATTTTTAAATAGTGAATTTGTTTTATAGAGTTGGTGTAGCTGGAGTGATGAAGCCTTTGAAGAGATGGACAGTACATTAGCAGTTCAACAGGTACAATTTTTCTGGCATTTGTTATTTTTAGCTCAACTGGCTATAGCAAACTGAGCTTATGGCATGGCGAAGTGTTTGTGCTTCAGTGCATGCCTGCATGTGTAAACTTCTATCTTCTCCGAACACACATGACCAAATGAAACAAACTTTGATTTGGAAGGTCCCTAGGTGGAGGAGATTAAAGTTTGTGATTTTCAGCTTGATCCTAAATTCAAGATGGCCACTGTTACTATAAATAGAAAAAAACAGGAAACTGGCCATATCATATTTATTTGTGGATCAATTTGGTCATTTAATATATTCAAGGGGTTTTTCCAATTTTTTTTTTTTTTCATTGCCTTGTTATCTGCAAATGAAAATAGTCTTATGTGCATATTTTCTGGTCTCAATGCTGTGGCTAGTTCCTTGTTTGAGAAAATTTGTAAGTAATTTTGCCCAAGGTCAGTGGTTTTTCTGTGGCCAGTTTCCTCCATCTCTGAACTGACCATCTTGATAAATGAAAGAATCTTGACTTGGGTGCATATTCCGGTCTCCTTGATAAAGTTTTCAAATTAAACATATCCACCTAAATTTTTTTTAGATATTTCATTAAGCTACATTATAATTTGAAAATTACTAAATTAATTTCTATTTACTATTATTTTCAGTTTATACAGCAAGCTATAAGAAAAGATGTCACAAATATAGATGAAATATTGACACCCCCTGATGGACAGGATGAAGGTGTTTGGAAATATGAACACCTCAGGTGAATATTAACCATCTTTTCATTTTCTCTATCTTTCTTTCCTGATGATGTTCAAGTTGGACAACTTGGCTTGTACTCCATTTTTTCCAAACATGTACTTTATATCACCTCAAATATATGCGAAATACTCTTGAATGGTGCATTAAACTCAATTACTATCTTTTACCCTTTTTCTAAAATAAAAAAAATTACTTAATATTTTATAAATAGAAAGAAGGGAAATATAGGATAAATAATTTGCATATACATGTAATGCATACATGTGTTTAAACTGAAAATACTAAAACAATTTGCTTTTTCTATTAAACAAATCCATAATCCAAGTTAATTGATAAAGTTGTGCAGAAATAGCAGATACAAGTTGAAGCTACAATAACACTCTCTTGTCACTATCTTCTAAAACAATGTTGGTCATTAAATTCAAGTTAAACAACTTTCATAGCAGTACAGTGTATAATCATGGATGTATAAGACAGCACTATTTTATATTTAAGGCAATTCTGTATGGAGTTAAATGGTTTAGCTGTAAAACTACAAACAGATTGTAACCCAGAAACCTGTACACAGATGACAGCGACTGAACAGTGGATATTTCTGTGTGCGGCTCATAAAACTCCCAAAGAGGTATTTTAAAACATGCATTGCACATGCTATAGATCTCATAACTTTTTTTTTTTCCAAACTTGTTACTTGTCCCACGGTTTTACAATTATCTCTTAATGATGATTTTCTTAACTTAAATCTGGAAAATTTCAATCTTATTTATTTTGTTATTTCTTGATTTTTTTGTAATATATATATATATATATATATATATATATATATATATATATATATATATATATATATATATAATTGGTCAAAATCATGTAAATAAATATGTTTTCAGAGCGTCTAATTACAGTTTCAGTTATTTCTGGAGATATCCCTCAATTTGAAGAACACACCGTGCTTAACATTTGAATTTGGTTTTGTCAGAAATAGTTATTGGTAGTTTCAAAAACCATTCACTGAATTTGCTAAATTGAAGTTAAGGAAAATCTTTGTCAAGAATTGATAGTGAAATTATAGCCTTGTGACATAAAGATTTGTAAACTTTGAATTTGTTCGGCTGATAGTTATAAATAAACACATGTAATGCTTAATTAAATGATTTATGTTTTTACACATCAAATGTTAGATTCCCATCTGAATCAGATCATGAATACACACAAAGAACTAAATTTTCACAAGTAAATTGAGATTTAAATCCTCTACATGCACACACACTCATAGTATGACACTCATACTCACAGTATGACGCTTATGCTCACAGTATGACACACACTCAGAGTATGAGTGAGTGAGTTGAGTAATGGTGTTAAAGTCCCAGTCAAGAATATTTCACTTATATCAAGACGTCGCCAGCTATAGGTGAAAGTGCAGAAATTTTGCCTGTGCGTTGTGCTGATGGCATTATACAGCAGGGTTCTTTATCGTGCCATGCCAGAGTATGACACATACAGTAAGACACACACTCACAGTATGACACACATTCACAGTATGACACATGCTCAGTATGACACATACACTCACAAGTATGACACACATGTTCACAGTATCACACACACGTTTTTAGTATGACACTTGTGTATACATATACACCCATAAATCACTTTTTAGGCTAATGTAAATCTACTTTTAGAGTTTTCCTGGTACCGTTTCCCCACCAATTTATCAGATTCCTTTACCTCATCTCCCTAGAAATTTCATTCATAATATTAATTTTAAAAAAATTATCTCTATTTTACAGTGTCCAGCTATAGATTATACAAGACATACACTAGATGGAGCTGCTTGTTTATTAAATAGCAATAAATATTTCCCTAGCAGGTAAATCAATTAATATGAATAATGTTATAAAATATCAAAATGGAGTTTTAAGATACAAAATATATTTATTGGAAGTTTTGATAACTAATGTTATTCTAATTGTAAAACAAGTTTTAGGAATGTTCAAGGAATGAAAATAGTGACAAAGGAAAATTGTTTTTTTCAGAATATTGTGACTATATATGGCATTTCTCAATTTTACATATATTGAAGGCTTTGTTGGTGAGTGGTCTAAAGCGTGCACTTGCAGATCATAGTGCCTCACCACCTCGTGGTGTGGGAAAGTTTTTCATTTGCCAGACAAAAGTTGCTGGTTGCTCTTGGTACTTGGGTTTCCTCCACCATTCAATTTCAAATGTGAGTGTTTTTTATCCATCAGTTATTGACATAATCAGTTTGACATTTTGTTAATAGTTATTTTGAAAGCTCAGCGGTGCCTTTGTCTGGTTTTTAATGATTGTTCTTACAATAAAAATATTTTTTGTTTCAGAGTTAGTATAAAAGAATCTTCAGTAGCTAAGTTAGGTTCAGTGTGTAGACGTGTTTACAGAATATTTTCACATGCATACTTCCATCATAGAACATTATTTGATGAATACGAGGTAAGATTTTGACGGATCACTGATATATTTGAGGCTGATGGTCTTGTTATTTGTAAAATCATTATTAGCTAAAGCTGTTGTTGTGATGTTAAACATGGCATCAGCAATTTTTCAGCTCTCTGTGATGAAAGCAAGGTTATTAATCTGTGTGGATTATGCTAGGAACAAGTTTGTGTTTGCATGTAATGTGCAAGTTTGTTTTATGGGCTACTGTGGGGATTTTTTGTAAAAGAACTGGCTCATCTAGACAGCATACTGCATACTAGTTTCCCATTCTATTATTCTGGCACACGGGATTGTCCTTCTAATGCTTAACCCTAGACAAAGAAACATATTTTCAAATTTTAAAATTATGAATGACCTGGAAGGAGTATGAACCTAAGATCTCTCACTTTAGAGACAGACACTCTATTTGCTCATGTGAGAAAATGTTTTAAGTTGAACAGTTTCAGTGCCATTAAATAAATAGCAGTAAAACATGACAGGAATACAACCAACCTAGAGCCCTTCAAATTTTTCCTCTTTTGCTTTCCCTTGCCCCAATATCATTAAACAGTTAGTAAAACCGTTTTAATATCTTCTTATTATGAACTGAAATACCTACCGGTAGTTTAAATTTAATCTGTAAAGAACCTGTGAATCTCAGTGGCCAAATGGTCTAAAGGTTTAGCCTAAGATCACAATGCCTCTTACTGCCTAGGTTTTAATCCATTTTGGGCAGATCCTATTGTGGGAAAGTTTGTTAATTCGTTTGTCAAAGATGGGTGGATTCCTTCATCATTCAGGAACTGACCATCTCTGTATAAGTGGGGGGCCTGGGTGGACCAGTGGTCTAAAGTGCGCTTACGGATCACAGTGCCTCTCACCACCTGGCTTTGAATCCCACTCTGGACAGATCCTAATGTAAGAAAGTTTGTCAGTTCCCTTGCCGAAGTTGGTGGTTTTTTCCGGGCACTCCGGTTTTCTCTACCATCCCAGAACTGACTGCCTCGAAATAAGTGAAAGAATCTTGACTGGGGCGTAAACCACCATTAATCCTCTCCACTCTGTATAAGTGAAACTATCTGGACTTGGAAGTAGAACTGCATAACTCTACTATTGGTACTCTCTTTTAGGTGATAAATGGAATCAGATTTATTTTGTTCGTCTGAATTTAGGGGAGCTACGTGGCCAAGTGGTCTAAGTTTGAATCCCACTTGGACAGATTCTAGTGTGAGAATGTCTGTCAGCTCACTTGCCGAAGGTGGTCATGTTGGTGTTTTTTCTCTGGGCATTCTGGTTCCCTCCACCATCCCAGAACTACCTTGATCTGAATGAAAAATTCTTGAATGGAGCTAACAAAAATTTTTTTACTACATTCAATTCAACCTGTTCTGAATTAACATGATGCTTTTTTTTCTTTTTTACAGAACGAGACCTATCTTTGTAGGCGATTTACTAACTTTGTTACTAAATATAACTTAATGTCTAAAGACAATTTAATTGTTCCGATATTAGAAGATCAACAGTTACAATTAATAGAGGGAGAGAGCGAGGCTTAATCCAATATCGTAAAATCATAAAGACTTCGTTTTAGGTTTCATGGAAAGTTTTATCGTTTGAATAAACAGTGATGGTTGTTTAAAAGAAAGAAGCCGGGAAAATGCAAAAATATAAATAAAACATTAGTTGTTTGTTCATAATTTTGTTGAAAGAATTGCTTTCTTTTGGATGCAGACAAGTGCAAAAAAAAAAGCAGATTAATAACTTAATAAATTAAAAAAAAACAAAAAACGGGTACCGGGTAGTTTAATTTAAAGAAAGTTAAAGTAAATATGAATGTTTAGAAAGCATGAAGTAGGGAAATGTAAAAAAAAAAAAGCTGTTTTTGCCAATTTATATTAGAAAAGCAAAAATTGGAGGGAAAAAAATAATTGCTTTTGAATTAAGAAAAAATAATAATGACACTAAAAGCTATAGCTTGCTATAAAAACAACCTAAGTTATCAAGTTTAAGAAGAGTTACTTCCCATAGGATATAAAAGGTTTATCATGTAACTAGGATGATTTCCAGGTAGAAAATCTACATAGGTAGGCCTGATTAGAAGCCATGTCAAATGTCATCACTGAACAATTGGATTATTTTTATTGAACCAGCAGTTACATCTGCTCACCGACGTCAATTTCCTGGGTACCATTTTATAGCTGGAAACAAAAACATACATTTCAAATGGGACTCACGGAAACTGATGAGCATAGAATAAGCAGCAATTCACAGCTATGGAATGTTCAAATACTAAGAGACAAAAGATGAATTTTTTTCGTCGGAAAAGTTGCAGAAATTTCTTAAATCTTTATAGTAAACAAAATGAATGGTGAATTAATTGATCTATGTATGAATTTTTTTTTTCTTGGGCCAAAAATTTTTTAAGTAGTAGACCAAATACTGCTGTTACTAGTTTGAGAACTGGACCTTGTATGATTTTTGTGCAGCTCGTATTTGGTTGTAATGTTTTAATTGTAATGTAATTAACGTCATATTATTAGAACAAATCTGGGAGTGTGATATCCAAATAATTTTGTAGCACTTGTATTGGAATGAGTGATTAGGTTCATGTTTGTTATGTTATTTATATTAGAATGAGTCTGTGAATGATGTATAATGTATTTGTGTTGTTTACATTAGAATGAGTTGTCTTTACACAGCAACTCTAGTTCTCAATTTTTTCTTGTGGTACAGGGTGGAGGTAGGGAGTGGTGAGTGGTTGAGTCACATCTATTTCAGAAAGCTGAAGGGACTGGGAGGGAGGAGGTAGAGCTATATCTTAAAAGAAGAAAAATATAAAATCTAAATTTTTTTGTCTATTTTCATAAGCCAGGTATTTGGATTAGGTGTTGAATCAAACTTCTGGGACAGTTCTATTTATCTGGCCTCAGTTTCACAATCATCCACTCGACTCAACTTGGTGTACATTCAACTCAAAATATTCCCATTTTTCTTTCATCAGAATTTTAAAAAATTCTGATTTTCCGAGACAATGTTTGGTTTTGTTCAACAAACCTACAATAAACAATTTAAATATAACATTTGATGTTTAATTTTACTTTGAAAAATTCCTAATTTGAGTTGAGTGTACATGCAGTTGAGAGAATGATTGTAAAACTTTGGACTGGTGTACAAATATGTCATTAAGAGAGTGACTGGTTTAAATAAGTTTTAATGTACCATTTTGTCAGAAATACATATGAATTTATATTATTATTATGTTGTAATCTTGTTATATAACTGTAAACTTGATTATGTTTCTAATACATGATGTACACAATACATTATTTATTATTTAACATGTAATTTCTGCTCTGTGTTCATTTTTAGCTCAACTGGCTATAGCCAGCTGAGCTTATGGCATGGTTTTGCGTGCGTCCGTGCGTCCGTGCGTGCGTGCGTAAACTTTAATCTTCTCCTCTGAAACCACTGGGCCAATTGGAACCAAATTTGGTGTGGAAGGTCCCTAGGTGGGGTAGACCAAAGTTTGTACCAGGCTACCCCGCCCGACATCCAAGATGGCCACTGTTACTATAAATAGCAAAAACACATAAATAGCCATTGCTGAGTCATTTTTTAACCGTTTTTGTTCAAATTTGAAATGTAGATAGTAGATAGCGGGGCATTCAACATATGTAACGGGTTTTTATGAGAAATTTTTCGTTGACCCGATTTTTACGAATTATGCAAATGAGGTGTAATATTTAATCAATTCTTTGAAAATCTTCTCCTCTGAAACCACTGGGCCAATTGGAACCAAATTTGGTGTGGAAGGTCCCTAGGTGGGGTAGACCAAAGTTTGTACCAGGCGACCCCGCCCGACATCCAAGATGGCCGCTGTTACTATAAATAGCAAAAACACATAAATAGCCATTACTGAGTCATTTTTTAACCATTTTTGTTCAAATTTGAAATGTAGAGAGTAGATAGCGGGGCATTCAACATATGTAACGGGTTTTTATGAGAAATTTTTCGTTGACCGAATTTTTACGAATTATGCAAATGAGGTGTAATATTTAATCAATTCTTTGAAAATCTTCTCCTCTGAAACCACTGGGCCAATTGGAACCAAATTTGGCGTGGAAGGCCCCTAGGTGGGGTAGACCAAAGTTTGTACCAGGCGACCCCGCCCGACATCCAAGATGGCCGCTGTTACTATAAATAGCAAAAACACATAAATAGCCATTGCTGAGTCATTTTTTAACCGTTTTTGTTCAAATTTGAAATGTAGAGAGTAGATAGTGGGGCATTCAACATATGTAACGGGTTTTTATGAGAAATTTTTCGTTGACCTGATTTTTACGAATTATGCAAATGAGGTGTAATATTTAATCAATTCTTTGAAAATCTTCTCCTCTGAAACCACTGGGCCAATTGGAACCAAATTTAATGTGGAAGGTCCCTAGGTGGGGTGGACCAAAGTTTGTACCAGGCGACCCCGCCAGACATCCAAGATGGCCGCTGTTACTATAAATAGCAAAAACACATAAACAGCCATTGCTGAGTCATTTTTTAACCGTTTTTGTTCAAATTTGAAATGTAGAGAGTAGATAGTGGGGCATTCAACATATTTAAAGGGTTTTTATGAGAACATTTTTGTTGACCCAATTGTCAAGAATTATGCTTAAGGTGTAATATTTAGTGAAATCTTTGAAAATCTTCTCCTCTGAAACAACTGGGCCAAGTGGAATGAAATTTTGTGTGGAAGGTCCAAATGTCAGCCTGACTAAAGGTGGTACCAGGCAACCCGGCCTGACATCCAAGATGGCTGTCATAACTAAAAATAGAAAGAAAAAAAAAAGACCATTGTTGATCTTTTTCTTCCACCAATTGAGCTCAAATTTTAAATATATAAAGTATACTGTGTGGGATTCAAAATACATAATGTTTTTTTCTGAGAAAATTTTTATTGACCCAATTTTCAAGAAATATGCAAATTAGGTGTAATATTTAGTAAAATCTTTTCCTCTAAAATCACTGGGCGAATTGGAACCAAACTTCCTGTGGAAGGTTCCTACATCGGCCTAAAAAAAGTTTGAACCAGTCTAAGATGCCTGTTGTTACTAGATATATATATATAAAATAGCCATTGTGGATCCATTCTAAGCTCAACTGGCTAAACCCAGCTGAGTTTATGGCATAGTGAAGCATGCCTGCATGTGTGTGTTGCAAAGTAGGCTTCATTGAAGCAAAAATGGTCATAAGCTCAATTTATTTCCCATCTTAAGCTGATGAACCAATTATGGTAACCACATCACATTGTCTTACAGGGGCCACAGTGGCTGTGTGGTCTTAAACATTCGATGGTACGAATCACAGCACCTTTCACCCCTGACATTGTGCATTAATGCCAAGTGGGCTAGCACTTCATCTTTGAAAGTTTGTCAGTTAACTTGCTGCTTGGTCGTGGTTTTCTCCTATAATCCAGTGTCCTCCACCATTTCCAAAATTGACAGTCTCCATATAAGTGAAATATTCTTGAGTTGAACGTTAAACAGCATTTCAATCAAAAACAAACATTGTCTTACATATGCAGCCAGTTGAGCATCACAGGCCCTATTGGGCCTCTTGTTAATTTTTTAAAATTAATTTTTTTTTTGGGGGGGGGGGGGAGTAGGGGTGGCGGTGGTGGTGTTTGCCTTAGCTTGGGTTTTCGGGGGGAAACGTTAAATAATTCAGATAATATTTTCTTTGTAGACTATCAATAATCTTATGATAACCGCTTATCCTATATATTGTAAGCTGTCACTGATATTCTGCCTATTGGTGCTCATTTTATTTTTATCTTCATCAAACCTACCTGGAGTGATCTCCTTGACAAAATTTAGATCAGATTCACTTGTGTTAACAAGGTTTTTTCCTGTGGTTTTACGCTACATTTTTAGTCCAATTTTAAAACTTGCCAAGAAAGATCCTGTCAAAATCTTGGACATATTAGGTCATTTTAGGTCATTCAGTATTTCCCTGACCAAAAATTATAGAAAAACTTCTTAACACCTTTGCTGCCACAATTTCAGCCAATTCTTCTACAAACTGGGGCCTTGGTGGCCGAGTGGTCTAAATCTCACGCTTAGGATCAGAGTGCCTCTCACTCTAATCCTATTTGGGACAGATCCCAGTGTGAGAAAGTTTGTCAGTTCGCTTGCCGAAGGTCGGTGGTTTTCTCTGGGCACTCCGGTTTTTCCCCACCATCCCAGAACTGACCGTCTCCAAATAAGTGAAAGATTCTTGACTGGGGCGTAAAACACATTACTCCACTCTTCTACAAACTTGCCAATGTGTATTTAACATAACATACCGGATTTACACACTGTCCACTGTTATTGATAGATCTTCGTATCTTTATACGTTTTGGAAACTTTCTGACCACACTTGTTTTTTCTAAAAATTAAATTAATGCCGTAATATAATGCTTAAAACGTAGATGTTATAAATGTAAACATTGTGAACATTTTCACCCTTCTCCCAAGATCTCTGCTGTTCCTTGTAAAAATTTTGTAAAATTGAGTTGTTTTTTTTTTTTTTTTTTTTTTTTTTTTTTTTTTTTTTTTTTTGAGAAATACCTGCCGGTAAACAGTTCTTTTTTCGCGAAATTGTGGAACTAATGCCCAGTTCAGCGCGAAAAGGTGTTCATCTTGAACAGTTTCAATGATTTAAAGATGTATAATGCTGTAGTTTTTATAGATTAGACCTTTCCATCATCTCCATGGTTACCTCCGTGGGAATGAAATGAACATCGGGCACTAATTCATTGAGTGACAGATGTGGTTAGATCTGAAATGATGTCGATTTCACATTAATCATTAATTCTTGTAATTTCATTGGTTGTGATCTCAAGGCGAGGAAATGTATGGCACAAAAATAGGAACATTGCTGGGTCAAAAAAGCATAAGATATATTTTCATGCAGCTACACATGAAATCGATGATGTTTCGATATAAGTGAAATGATACCGAGACGAAAACCGTACCTATTCGCTGGTGAATGTAAACAGACGACCTTGTGTTGTATATTTTTGTGTTTCAAGGACACATAGGAGATTATTGGTTGTAATGTTGCTTAACGTCGCATAATCAATTTTTCAGCTATTTGCGGTCATAGCAATGTTATTTATCTATAAGAATTAATCTGAGAACAAGTTCTTGTATGCGCAAGATGTGCAAATGTTCATTACGGTCTGCTTTGTATTAAGACACTCGTGGCGACTTTTATTTTAGGTGCTAGTACAACCATTCAGTATGTCGGTCTCGTGGCGGGCAAAATATAAAAGCAATTCACATAATAGTTTTTGACTTCTTACCACGCAACAATATCCATTGAATGTGTAATTGCATAAATCTAAGTTTATCAGCAGGAATGTCGACATTTCTCAATTGAATTTCTCAATATAGTATTATTCTGTATAAGCGTAATAAACCACGCAGGCTAAATCGGGGCCTCGATGGCCAGGTGATCCAACGCGCGCGCTTACGGATTATATAACGCCTCTCACAGTCATGTTTAAATCCCTCATGGGCAGATTCTACTGCGGGGATGTTTGTCGGTCCGCTTTCCAAATGTCGACGGTTTTCTCTGCATAATCCGGCTTCCTCCACCATTCCTGAACCGAACGCTTCGATATAAGTTAAACTATTTTGACTGGTGCGTAAAACATCATTAATCATATAACACTAGCGAGGTCCAGAAAGAAATAATATGTTCCGAAAAAAATTTGCTGTTTGGACCACAACTTATATTATAAATTAAAAGTATACAAACTCCGATTTGGTTAGAAGAAAAAAAAGCGCATTGCAATTAAAAATTTTCTTTTATGATATTTAGACAAAATATATTGGTACAAAAGCATAAACAAATTAACGTGTAAACTGTTGATCAAGAACTGCAATTATTTATCTGAATAAGCTACAAATAATGCAAGAATTTTACATGCTTGACTAAACTGCAAATAAAAAAGTAAATAAACACTCCATCGTGTTCAGATGTGGTCAAAATCCAGCCGTTTGTTCTCTCGAATCATGTTTAAATAAAGTGTGATTAATATCCAGCCTTTTGTAGTGCTTCCCGGACTTGTTCCGTTTGTTTTGTGTTATTTCCTGGAGAAATAGACGCATTGTCATACAATCCTACCACAAAACATGTTTTAGCCTTGGAAACAGTCACACCGGCATCTTTACACTTGGCAATCACAGAAGTTCCATCTGCTCGAAGAACCATAAAATTCGGAAATCCGGGTATTTCCAGTTTACTTACAGCCCCGGTACCTTTTGACATGGCAGTTGCAACATTTTGGAAAAATGTTGGTGGAATCTTAAAATCTCCAGGAGTGACCTTCCAAGGTTTACCTTTTAAATCGAAAATTCCAGCTTTTGTTGCTGCAGGTTGTCCGTCACTACCGACCAAAACCTTTTGTACCCAGCCATCCCATCCAGACATGATGAATGATTCAGTAAATAATTGTTATGAAGACGAATTTTTGACTTGGTAGCGGTTGCTATGTGATCAACTGTACCGGAAATACGTTGTTATTACACAAATTCTATGACGTCACTGAAAGCGGAAGAAGGTTTTTTCCACGTACAGATGTGGGACTGCGTAAACTGAAGTAATGCCACAGGCCTGGCCCAGTAAATTTTGTAACGTTTAATCCATTTAATTGCGTGAATTTCCATTGACACTTCTATTGACAACCAAAACAACACCTAGTTTGCCAGTTGGCTTGCCCAAAGTCGGTATTTTTTTTTAAATAATAAAAATTAATTATAAAACGATGATGATGATGATGATAATAATAATAAAAATAACAATCATTATCATCTGTTTATCTAAATTACTGAGAATGCTTAAATTAGGATATTTATTGCTTATTTTGTTCATAAAAATAATTCTGGATTTAACAAGGACGCATCGACGTCTCGATATCAGTGAAATATTCTTGACAGGGACGTTAAACACCTTTAATCATCTCATCCCTGTTTCCTCCATTGATTCACATACTTGTAAAACTGCCAAATGCCAATAAGTGAATAAGTACATTTTCAGCTACTTGTTTTAATTCTATAACCTTTTATTGTTCATATAAGTGCAAAAATTAACAAATGGGCTTTATAAATGAATATTTTAAATACGTTCGGAATTCAGAGCATCTTACGTGAAGTTAGTCAACATCCGGAACACTTAAAAGGCTTACCAACAAACATCAACAAAAGATTAATTTTTGTAACAAAATAAAAATTGATATAACAGAAAAGATGTATTCCGTCAGCATGGTAAGTATATTTTATTAACAGAGGTACCAGTAATCAATTTGATTGTAGTTGGTTGTAATGTTGTTTAACGCCGCATCAGCAATTTTTTCAGAGGTAATCAATTTGTAGTAACATTGTTTAATGTCCCATCAGCAATTTTTTCAGAGGTAATCAATTTGTAGTAACATTGTTTAACGTCACATCAGCAATTTTTCAGAGGTAATCGATTTGAAGTAGCATTGTTTAACGCCACATCAGCAATTTTTTCCCGAGGTTATCAATTTGTAGTAGCATTGTTTAACGCCGCATCAGCAATTTCTTATCCATTTTGCAAGTTTATTTATCTTTAAGGAACAAATATCAGAACAAGTTTGTTTGTGTGTGTGATATGCAAGTGTGTATTATGCTTTGCCAGAGCACACTTGGGTGACTTTTTGATAAGATGCTAGCTCATCAAGTCAGTATGCCACAGACAAGCATACCACTCCCAAAGTCACATTTTCCTAGCGCCGGGAAAACCAGTTGATAATCTTTACTTCTCTAGCAAAAAGTATGGCAAGGCAGCAGTTTCTCTCAATTTTAAGTGTTACGTATGAACTCGCTGGGATACAAACCCTCAACCTCCCGCTGTCGTGGTGGACGCTCTACCACTGAGTTACCAAGCCGGCAAGAGAGAGAGAGAGAGAGAGAGAGAGAGAGAGAGAGAGAGAGAGAGAGAGAGAGAGATGAACAAATAACATTACGGTCTACATAATTACGTGAAGTTCTCTAGATATCTTTTTATGGTATGCTTCACAAAACAAAATGGAGCGCTTTACATTTTTTAAATGTTTCGTTTATAAGTAGAGCGCTCAAAATAATATGTTGAACACATAATACATAATTATCTGGTTATCTGGAGCTCTCCACTATACTTCATTATTTATGCGCTTCATCAAACTATGTAGAGCTCTCCACTTTATTTATATACATGTCTCATTCATATCATGAAATTAAAAATTTTCTAAAGAAGATTCTCAAAAATTTATATTAAAATATTAAAAATTTAAAATAGGACGATTCTACAAAAAAACGCTTATAAAGGCATAAAAATAATAGATCAGAGAACATATAAGAGGGAAATTGAAAGTTCCTCACTTTTTTCTTTCTTTCTTTCTTTTTTTTTTTTTTTTTATTTGAAGCATTTTCTTTTGACACCATTTTACAAAATACATCATAAAAAACATTTCATTTAAAGAATTTAAAGACATGATATAAGTATGAAATTGTTTGACTATTTTAAGTGCAAAGCTGGAAAATTTTCGCAGTCTGAATCGACAGAAATGTTGGCGTTTAGCATGAATGAAGAATGGACAAGTGAAGAAAGAGAAGAGTACGAAACTGAAATTGAGATGAAAGAAGTGACTGCTGAAACCATGATGTCAGAGTTAAAAAATGAAACCGAAATGACAAAATCCTTCACAGCTGAAACCAAGATGATAGAGGCGAAAACTGAAACCGAAATGACAAAATCCTCCATGTCTGAAGTCGAGATAACGGATACGAAAACTGAAAGCGGAATGACAAAATTCCCCATGATTGAAATTGAGATGACAGATGCGAAAATTGGAACCGGAATGACAGGATTCTCGACGGATAAAACCGAGATGACGATGGACACTAAAAATGACGTCACAGATACAAATATATATGACAATGTTCATCTTCAAGAGACTGACAACAAAGGTACAAAACGTGAACTCTCCGAGCAGATATCGTATGGTAGTAGCGTGAAAGAAACCAAAGAAAAAAGGTAAAACTTGTTTATCCAAAAAACTACAGTATTTTCTTTGACACAATTAATATATATTAAAATATAATTAAAAAAAAACTATTGGTCTAATCTCTGTATTTCTAAGTCCCGCCTAGGCCGAATGTCGAGGTCCTTCCTGGCGTTAAAATATAGTTTTAGAACGCCAACCCACTTTTGTGGCTTATTCTTTATTCGAGATGTTTTTGAAATGCCACATACTGAATTAATCTTTTCATGCTTGAGATACAACAACCCCCGTTCCCAACATAACCTAAGGGGAGGGGGGGGGTTTAATCAAACATTTCACCTCGTGACCTTGATATTGACCACACTTAAATTTTGTGTGGGTGTTGGTATACATTTTTGCGAAGTGTGATCTTAATCCATTCATATACGTGAAAGTTAAGGAGCGAACACAATATTGGGACGGACGGACGGACGGACGGACGGACGGACAGACGGGCTGACGTTTACTGGTTATAACTATAGATTCAACCTCGAGACTCAATCCTCTAGTACGTTCAGAAAAAATGCGACGATGGGAATATTAAATTTTTAACGTACTGATCTCGTCAACGTACATGTATACGCATCGCAACTCGTAATTTTACAGGTACTTGTGAAAGGGGTAAGATCGTACCCCGGCGTATCACCACTCTACCGGGTAACGACTATACCCCTCCCACCCCTAACTGCCATTTGTCTACTGGGCAATACAAAGAAAGATTTAAATGGCTTATGTTTTTTACTCTTTAGATGTATGACTTCCAAGTTTAAGGCGCGTTTAACGTTTAAAAACATTGCTACTTTATAAGCTTATAAGTTAATGTGTAAATTATATTTGCATTGTTTCAGCCGTGTTAACTACTTGGCGCATTTAGTATTCTTTGCTTTCTTTCCATGCTGGATGTTTGTATGGTGTTGCCTGGTAAGTACACTTACAAGTTTCAATCATAAACCACACCCTCGGTAAGAGGTGGTTACTGGTTCGATCCCATACCCGTACCTGAAATGTGTGGACTACTAGTCCCACACGTGTTTATGTTACTGATAGGTTGAATGGTGTTGCTATCGTTTATCTAAAAAAGAGAATGAAACACAAGTTAGAGGTAGTGGGTTCGATACCGAACCGTGTTTTTTTCTCCATAAACGTACTTATTCATCTCTGGATTATGTCCATGTTTTGTTTTGTCCATTGCGTGCTTTAAAGAAACAACAAATTGATGTTTTCTTTTCTTTTGTCGGCACATTTTTTGCAGTTCCAACTGCACATTTTAGCCAAACTTTCTGTTATAGGTAGGTATTTTTTTTTTATTGTTGGTACTGTTTGGAATGTTTTGTTTATGTGTAATAATAATAATAATAATAATAATAATAATAATAATAATAATAATGATAATAAGGTGTTAGTGAAAATAATATACAATAAAAGTCAATAATTTACATTCTTTTCAAATATATATATATTTTTTTAAAAACTTTGGCTCTGAAACCGCTATAATATAAGCTGCCAATAGAGTTTTTTGCCGAGTTGATGTGCAACATTTTGTTTATCATTACAAATTCTTTTATTTCAGACTTTGACGAATCAAGATTATGAAAAGTTTGTGAAAAAGACGAAGAAAAAGGGGAAAAAATAACTCGCACTGTGTGTGTGTGTGTGTGTGTGTGTGTGTGAGAGAGAGAGAGAGAGAGAGAGAGAGAGAGAGAGAGAGAGAGAGAGAGAGAGAGAGAGAGAGAGAGAGAGAGAGAGAGAGAGAGAGAGAGCAAAACTGATAAAGTATTTTGAGACTTTAGATATATGCATATTTTTAACGATCGATGGCCTGATAAACATTATATATATATATACATATATATATATATATATATATATATATATATATATATATATATATATATATATATATATATATATATATATATATATATATATATATAAATATTATGAATGACTGCATAAGTTTTGTTGATAAGCATCAAGTATATTATGTAAAATTGTTTGCTCATTTCAGTGGGAGTTACCTCTCATACCATGAAATCTAAAGTTACTTGTTTAAAGACATAAGGCATACAGGTCTATTCTGCATTCTGAATTTAATTGTTAACATACCTGCTTAATTTTTTAAATATTTGTAAAATGTATTGTACTTAAAGCTTGATTTTTTAAAACATTGCAATCAAATGTCTCGTAATATTTGTATAACTTTTTGAATAACCATAATAGGTAATATAAATTCTTCTGTACCACCATTGTATTCAATGTACATGGACTGGTATGTTTACATTTGTTTGGTTAATGTATAGATAGATATATTTCTGTGTGAAATATTGTACTGCGTAATGCTAAAAAAAAAAAAAAAAACACGTATATATAATATATCGTTGGAATTAGTTTTTTGGAATTGTGGAGGAAATCAGAGTGTCCTCAAACCATTATCCTTTGCGACTAGAGGCCTTGTGATCGAAAAAAGGGCGCTGTAACGCCGCATACCGGTTTTGCCGTATAAACGCGTCCTCTATACGTGTTGAAATTACCCGCATAGACGTGTTGCCCATAGTTGCTATGCGGCGTTATGTACAGGGCGCCTTAGACATTCAAATACATGCATTTGGAGTGACAGTGTTTGAAGTTTGAATGGTAACATTCAGTAAACATCTTTTTTTGAATGTGTAAAATGATGTTGTTTTAAACCCAGTACACAGTTAAGATTCTCTCATCTATGTCTAGGAGGTTAGTTCTTTCAGTATGATGGAGGAAACTGGAGTACCTGAAATAACTTTTTTCGGCAAGAGAACTGACAAACTCCCACAATAGGATTTGCCCAAGTTTGATTCGATCTAAGGCGGTGAGAGGCACTTTGATCTGTATATAAAAAAATTAAAGGAAAATTGGCAAAGTCATTGGTACCTGAATATATGTTCTGACCTTATGAGCCCATAGAATCGGGAATATTTAAAATTTATTGAACGATCAAGCAAACTTCCAATACGAACTGATTACCTAACTGAATAAGGTATAATTAATCAAACGTTTATTTGTTTACTTTATCTACAGAGGTAACACGAAAAATTTGGTTTTGAATTTTTAAAAAATCGATATGGAAAAAATGATTTTTATCATTTTGAAAATAAATACATTTCATGCAAAAGCCAAATTTGTCAAAAGACATCGGTATATAAATTCAATGGTGCATTTTAAATTTAATGATGTTCACTTTTAAACCAAATCAAGTATATAAATGTATTGAAAAGACGGTGAAAGTATGGTATACTTTAAAAAGAATATCATATTTCAACATCTTTGAGCTGCTAGTTTGACCTCAAATTTTTTATGTTTAAAATAATTGTCGGAAACTGAAATTTCGACTTCTAATTCAAGTAGATAAATTTTCTGGTGACCAAAAGGCAAGTGTTTTAACAATTCCTGCCTATGATTAGCCATTTTTGGGTCTTAATTCAAACAATTCCCATTTTCATCTTTAGTTGAAAATTACATTAATACTCCAAGTAAAATTGACCGTCTAAATACAAAATTGTACGGCAGCACAGAGTTGACACCCAAAATATTTTGTTATTAAGCGCACACATAATAAATAAAAGATACTATATTTTTACCCCCGTAAACGGACTTTAGGAAATCACCCTGGCCGTCTGTATGTCTGTCCCAATACATTGTTTGATCCATATAAATTTTTCACATACATTGGTCGATTTTGATCAAACTTGGAACAATTGTGAGAGAATATAATATTTGGTCACTTTAGACAATGTTGGTGACGGGTGGGGTTTGGTGGAGGTATTAGGTTCTCAGGAGATGACTTTATTATTTTTTTCTCGTGCGCAAGTAACAACAATATTAGAGTAACCGCGTGGTTTAATATTTTTCGCGTCACTTCTGAGTCCCCGTAATGTTGTGTATTATAAAGGTGTAACTATCAACAATATTAAATATGTATACAACCCAAATACATAAACTATGACGGAATTAATACCATTCATAGTCTCATATAGTCTTTAGCTTTGATTGAAATGAATAATATTTTAAGTACTATTAAATACTAAGTAAAGTACAAAACAGTTATTCACTGCATGTAAACAATGATTAAGAGCTTAAAAACTAGACTTAGGACATTTCGACTTTTATTTACATAGTCATAATGTTATGATGGCTATTTGGTAAAATCATGACACGGTTATTCGGAAAACTTTATTTTCATATCAAAAAGATATAAGACGCATGGTTTTGTGGTCGTTCAATTTATACTTCGTTACTTATGGGATGTTCTAACAGTTCAACCAAAAATGGAAGCGGCTCTTTCCGGGCGATTCTGGTCGGACTTGACGGAGCAGGTATGTAATGTCGGTAAATGTGGATTATATAATGTATTTGTGATTCTGATCGTAAAAATATAACTGTAGTTTCGGTCAAGCTAGACTTTATAATAATTCTTTTTAGTGACTTTGGCTGTGGTCAAGTGCCATTGTAGGAATGCTTATGGATCTATTGTTTCATAAAAATTAAAGAAGTAGCACGTGGCAGTACTAAACGCCACGATTATAAAATAACTATTCATAACACTAGAATAAAAAAAAACAAGTTATTTAAAAAAATTATGGATATGTACTAAGTTTTGGTGATAGCAGTCCCACCGGAACAATCTAGGAACGAGTTCGTGTGTCTTCTACTAGAACGCAATCTGGGCGACTTTTATGCACTAGCTCACAGAGAAAGAACACTACAGACAAATATACCACTTCCACGTCACGTTACCCTGGCACCGGTTGAACCAATCGATATTCTGTTCTTGTAATGCCGGACACTAGGCGAGAAAGCAATATCTCAAATTTAGGAAGTCATGCGTATAATCCCATTGGAGTTCCAATCCAGGCGAAACTCGAAACGAGCCGGCCATTTCCTCATGACCAATGACATGAGTTGAAATTTTCTGACTT
Source organism: Tegillarca granosa (assembly GCA_029721355.1). NCBI lineage: Eukaryota > Metazoa > Mollusca > Bivalvia > Arcoida > Arcidae > Tegillarca > Tegillarca granosa. The sequence continues at coordinate 23,486,375 of CM056608.1, forward strand.
TTTTTAATATTATGGCTTATATATGCTTAATAATCATTTAAAGAAAGATGTATGGGCATTTCGGAATAAATTAACATGTTCACTTTATACATGTATCATGTAGATCGGATAACAGTTTTCTTAAAGAGAGGATTTATTAACAGTCTTATAAAATCTAATGGTCACGTGACAATAAACTAAACATTTAAGTGTTAAGGATTGGATTAAGTTAATATTTCAAGAGTCTTAAACCATCCTATCAAAGCGGCCAGATCAGGGATTGTGTAGGAAACTGGAATGCCCGGAGAATATCACCGACTTTTGGCAAGCAAACTTACAAAGTTTCTCATACTAGGATCTGCCAGAGTGGGATTCGAACCCAGAATAAGAGGGGCAGTGAGCCGTAAAAACACTCTCCAGACCACTCGGCGACAGAAGACCCATTCCCCTGCCGTATTTATAGCATTGGTACAAATTACCAAATTCAGGACAGGCACTGGATATAACGAGGAAATTTCACAAGTGCATGTTGTAATTAAAAAAAATGGATGAGCCAAACCCCCTTCTTCTTTCACAAATATTTGCAATTAAGTACTAGGTCTTTTCTGACAAAACATGTTTTTTTTTCATTTCAGGAAAGGCGGTTGCTTTATATTTTCGGGGCCCAAACCACACTACTACTTTTACAAAACGTTCTCTAATAAAAAAGCATACAAAATCTTACCAATTTTTTTTAACCAAACATTATTTTAATTTCAGGGAAGACGACTGTGTTGTACCGAATGGCACTGAATCAGTTTTATCCAACAACCACAACACTTGGATTCAACGTTGAGACTTTACATCACAAAGGGTATCAAATAACGATGTGGGACATGGGCGGAACTAAAAGCATACGATCACTATGGAAACATTACTATCTCGCAATACAGGGTAAAATATTAAAAAATAGCCCCACAAATTTAGTTTGCCTGTCTTTCGGCACATCCGTCAGTCTGTCTGTAGCAAATCCTGTAGACTTACAATGGATAAATTTAGCTAGATGGCTCAAATGTATACCAGCATGTTGCATAAAAATTACGTATTTAGGTAGGAGGTCAAAGTCACAGGATCAAATCGAGATGTTGGGGAAGGGGGCTGATATAGGTCAAAGGTCAAGGTAACAAGATCAAATAGAATTGTTGGGGAAGGTGGCTGATATAGGTCAGAGGTCAAGGTAACAAGATCAAATAGAATTGTTAGGGAATGGGACTGATATAGGTCAGAGGTCAAGGTAACAAGATCAAATAGAGCTGTAGGGGAAGGGGAGTGATATAGGTCAGAGGTCAAGGTAACAAGATCAAAAAGAGCTGTTAGGGAAGGGGAGTGATATAGGTCAGAAGTCAGGGTAACAAGATCAAATAGAGCTGTAGGGGAAGGGGAGTGATATAGGTCAGAGGACAAGGTAACAAGATCAAATAGAGCTGTAGGGGAAGGGGAGTGATATAGGTCAGAGGACAAGGTAACAAGATCAAATAGAGCTGTAGGGAAAGGGGTAGTGATATAGGTCAGAGGTCAAGGTAACAAGATCAAATAGAACTGTAGGGGAAGGAGAGTGATATAGGTCAGAGGACAAGGTAACAAGATCAAATAGAGTTGTTGGGAAGGGGGTTGATATAGGTCAGAGGTCAAGGTAACAAGATCAAATAGAACTGTAGGGGGAGAGGGACTGACCTTAATTTATATTTGTATTTTTAGATAATACCAAATTGTAAAAAGAAACAAGTTTTACGCTGTAAAGCATATCTTCCTTCGGCAAAACTCGACAGAACGCGACAGAACTTATTCTTGTTTTACAGCGTCTTGATATTATACATAAAAAGCCATTAACAAGAAATATACTGTAAAGCATATTTACCTTCACCAAACTCGACAAAACTCGTCAGAACTCGTAATGCTTATTCTTGTTGGGCCGCGTCTTGATATTATTAATAATACTCAATTTAAAATAGTTGTAACTACATTTAGAAATTTTTCTGCACACAAAATCAAAAACACTAGTTAAGATTTTATTCCTCAAGATTATTTCAAATATAAGAATCCTAGATGAGTAAAGATTGGCTAAGTCTGTTTAAGTCATTGACGGGCTATTAATAAAAAATTTGTTTTTAGGCATTATTTTCGTATTGGATAGTGCCTGTAGAAGTAGAATGGACGAAGCAAAAGACGTTTTACATAGTGTTCTCGGAGAAAAACCACTAGAGGGCGTACCTGTCATAATATTGGCCAATAAACAGGACCTTCAAGGTAAAGAGTGTTTTCGATTTTTTAGAATTTTTTAAAATTTTTAAATCCATCTAATTTGAAATAAAAAATAATACCAAAGGGAAAAATCAGGGGCGTGTAGATGTTTTTTTACGTTCCAATCCAGATTATTTCACTAGTATCGAGACGGACAACTCTAATCGAGAAAATTTGAGTTCCCAGGGAGCTGCAACCCTCTGAAAGTGAACTTACAAACTTTGTTTTAGGATTTGTTCACATTAGGTTTGAATCTAAAGTTAATCGTGGATGGCGCAATGTTTTTAAAGCTTTCATGTGGAAATTTAAAAAAAAAAGCTTTTCGCATGAATTTGACTTGATTGTTTGACTTCGATCGAATTTTCCAATGTTGCTGTCGAAGGAGAGTATGTTAACTCCACGGTTTGTATTATTAAGTAAATGATATCTAGAACAGTGTCTGGAGGGACAAATGATTTCAATCCTTCTCACTATCACTGAATTATTTACCATCTCAAGTATACACGACACTCATGTTAACAATACATTTGTGCCAAGTTTGATAATAATTCATCCATAGATGTAAATGTTATTGGGTGGAAACACGGATAGACAGACATACAGGGTTAATCTTTAATGCTTACATATATCTCTCTTAAGTTTATTTACGGAGATATGAAAACATGGCGTTCCTCATAGAAAGAATAAATCACTGATTTAATGAACTGGAACTGGAATGGGTTTTCACGTTCTGTAACATCGCATAAACACACCCGACACTTTATGCGTAGAATTTTACCGCATAAAGAAGTCGGCCACGTTTATGCGGCGGCGTTCAACGCATAAAGATCGTGATGCTTATATGCGGCCAAAAGTTGCCTTTTGACGCCTAAAGAGGAATAATTTTAACGACTGAGTACCAATCTTAAAAAGAGAGTTGAGAGTTGAGTAGAGGTGTTTAACGTCCCAGTCAAGAATATTTCACTTATATCGAGACGTCGCCAGCTTTAGGCGAAAGTGCAGAAATTTTGGTCCGTGCGTTATATCGCGATAAAACGGTGGTGGTGACATTAATGCTGATTAATTAATAACTCCTTTTGCGCCAAATGCATTTCGTCTGCAACTTTTATCATCTGCAGTTTTTTAACTTTCATAAAAATCATGAAATGAAATTTGCAAGTACATGTATAATTCAGACGGCAAACAGGTCGGATCCAATGTGAAGCGCCGAGTTACTCGGCTTATCATCTGGAAACAAACTGTTTCCAAAAGATAAGCTTTCGGCGAATGACTTTATATTTTGATTATGATGATTGTGTTTGTGATGATGATGATGATGATGATGATGATGATGATGATGATGATGATGATGATGATGACAACACACTCGACACGACAAGCCTTTTTAAATCCTGATCTGCCCAAAATAGGTTTGGGTGCGGTATGATCCGAGAGCGTGATTTATCTATTCAATGATATTGTATTGTTTTAGGTACCATGACAGACAAGGAAATTCTTAATTTTCTGGATGTGGACAGCATTAATAACAGAACTTGTATAATTCAATCTATAAGTGCAAAAACAGGCGAGGGACTTCCGAAAGTACTTGATAACCTAACCAATTTGTGCAATAAAAAATCTGGTCGGACTTGATAATTTATAAAATACGATATATGGAAAATTCCCATGGTTTGAAGGATAAAGTTATAGTTGAAAGCATTGTAAATTTACACCAGTCAAATCTTCAATAAGTTGAAAAAAGAATTTCAACTGGTTAATAATCTAAGCCCAGTTGACAGGTGTCATAGAAGCAAAGTGCTCAAGTCCGTTAGTCTTTAGACTAAGGTGGCCTCTGCGCTGTTGGGTCGATTTCAGTCGACGCAAGTTCTTGTCATAGTGACATGTGCAGAATTTTGAAGAAAATGTTCAAAATTCTGAACAAAAAGAAATATTTAAAAAATCTGTTCCTGATAATTAGCCTTTTCCGGCAACGGTTAGCTCCTATCAGTAAAATCGACTGATGTCTGTAATGATTATCCATAGTTTCGGAGAGTATTGAACGCCATAGCTATCTTATAAATTACAAAATGGTATATAGATTCATTTTATCATGATATTATATGCTTTCATCGTTATATGTTTTGGTTCACCATTATATATCTTAGTTTTACCATTACATGATATGCTTTTATCATTAAATTATTTATTAATATTAATTTTGCACCATATGAGACAGCTATGGCGTTCCATTGACAAGTATAAAAGAAATTGATAAAATTAAATAGTAATAGATCTACAGTTGTCTAATTTAAATAGACGAAAATTGCTGATTCAACATAAAACAGTTCAGCAAACTATCCATTGTCTTCAGTTGGTATGTATCGCATTCTCAAATACTACTATGTCTTTAATCTGTTACTGAAGTGTTAGTGTATATTGATTAAAGTCGTATTTCATTTATGTCACACTTTTGTTGACTGAAAGACATGTTTGTGAAAATGTATCGAATATTTATTTCACCAAAATATTAATATAAATGTCTTAAAATATTGTCTTTCACGCTTGTTTTTTGTTGTGTATGTACTTAAAAATATAAAAATATTCAAATTAATATATATATATATATATATATATATATATATATATATATATATATATATATATATATATATATATATATATTTATATCATGTGCTTATGACCCGACAGATATGTTCAATGTTCCCAGGCAAGTTAAGCAAAACGATAAGCCAGGCAGTTTTTTTTGTCGAGCGACAAAAGATTTTATCACCAATTTAGAAAATAATAAAATGTATGTATAAATGTTTGTAATATAGAAACAACATTAAACATACAACAATAGTAAAAAAAAACACACAGAAACCTTATGTAACATGTATCTGATGTGGTAAACAACAACAAAACCAGAAGATATAACAATTTAATATCTATCCTCCGGCAGAATGTAACAGTTCATGTAGTTGTTTATTTTAGGATGCAAAAGCAATTACAATTATTTTTGAAAGAGAAACAGTTAATAAACTCTATTTTTTTCAGAAGGAACACTAAATGAAATCTTTTATGTGCAAATGGTACCTCAGACCTTGAAAATAAGGTGGCTTGCGGGTAGATAATTTTAGCTGTGACACTTGATCAAAAAATAATACTAATTATATTAACGGAATGACAAAGGATCGGTTTCTGTAGACAGGGATGTATTTAGTGAAAAAAAAATCTTTAGTTAAATAAAGAATTGATGATGCAACCTCTTTTACGATTTACTGTAAACTGCTTTATATTAGCGCATAGAAATTTTTGCGGTCAGTTTAAGGTGCCAGTCGTATTAGCGCAGTTTTATTTTAGCCCCTGTTTGGGACCCCAAATTTTTTATTAGCGCAGTTTTATTTTAGCCCCTGTTTGGGACCCCAAATTTTACACATGTATCCGACTATATAATAAATCCCAATTAATCTACCTTTATATAAAGACACTATGAAAACTAGTTTATATACATACGTTATTACCTATCAACAGTTGATGAGTAGTAACGATTACGTAAATGAAGCCATACATTTACTCTTTGTCGACATATTTATAAAACTGTGGCGGTTTGTCCAGAGAAAGACCCTAGAATCTCCGTTGTTTCAAAGTCTAAAAAACGCCGATTTTTAAAACAATTGTGGATTATTTGTGCTTTTTCAAACCGTTTTATCGTGGATAACTGATTTTTATGATTCAACGTGATTTAGTTCGAATTTTATTCCATTTTAATTTTATGTGCGTGCGCATATCATTCTCTTCAACCTGAAACGGAAATGGACTCTTTGGACTGATCATAGAACTTATTGTTGATTTTTATGTTTGTGTAGCTTCAAAATAGCTTCTCATTGATAAAATGGGATTAAAAAGACATTTTTTCCTTGATCGTTAATATGATTATATAACGCGAGTAGGCATAATACCAAAAATAATAGCAATTAACATTATCACAGACTGTTTCGGGGACCGTTAGTATTGTAAAATTTTAACGACAGTATAATTTTAGCGGTTGAACTCTTCGCCAACTGCGCTAAAATAAAACTGCCGCTAAATTTTCACTGTTTACAGTATTTACCTATAAAGATGCGTTTACCAGGCATGGTACTTCAGATTCTAAAGCCATTATTGTTCCAAGACCCACTGTCACGACTTATGAAACAACGTTTACATAGTAAAGTTCTATATTATATAGTGTTCAGACTACCGTTTATTAGAAAAAAAACCATGGAATTTTGGCCGTTGCTAAATAGGAACGATGTTTTTTTCTGTTTACTCTTGCGGCCGCGATGGTTAAGGAGTTAGCCTTCAATCGTAAGAAATCTTACCGCTATGGGTTCGACTCCCGTAAACGGCAACGCCAGACATTGATGCCAGGATAAAAACCTGGGCGGTCTGTGATGTTTATCTGCAACATTGCGCGTGAATGTAATAGCACTCTCAAGGTCAGCATAAACGCTCGCTAGTACCATGCATGCTCATACACCAAATTACTTTTGTTAAGATTTACTCTCAAGCTAGTTGTTGCAAATAAGATCTTCTGCATGTTCATGCATCAAGTGAACTTGTGTTAAAATTCATCTTCAAGAAAACAATTTCCTTGTCACAAACTGTTTAAAAATTGCTGATGTGACGTTTAGCAACATTCAATCAACTAACTGTCTGAGGATCCTAAATATCATGCAGATTAATTATGTGAAGAAGTAGCAACACATATTCTTTAATTTTAAAATCATTCTAAGGTCTTTTTTGCCAAATATGTCAGGATTTATCTCATTGCAATAGCATTGATAATTTAAAGCTGCATTAAGTTTTCTAAGGAAAAAATTAAAACGGTGCTGATCCAATCAATGATGTTTCTAAAAACAATGTTACATTTGGTTCAACGATAAAAGCTAGAATAAATACAGAAATAACAATAATTTCACAGCGAGATGTAGCTTGTGGGATCTAATTATTAATATTAATAACGAATAATTAATACAAATTGTCAGGTTTCGCCTTCGATTCATTGGAATTTCCCTACATCCGTGCGCATGCTTCAAGCTCATAATAACCATCGTAAAACATTGACCAATCCGTTAGAGGATTCTATTTATTTACAACAAAAAGAATGAAATTTTAGAAAATGAATCTCACGAATCATGATTAGAAGTTATCTATTTTATAAAAAAATATTTTTAGAAAATAAAAAAAATAAGAATATTGAATAACTTTATACAGGTTTAAGCTCAAAGTTAAAAAATTATCTCAAAATGTTCAGTTATTTTCTTCCTTTATGCTATTCAGATTTAAGGCTGCTTGTTATATAAACTTTGAATAATATCAAATATGATTATTTCACATTTGATCGTCTGCTCATAACGGAAACGTTTCAGGCAACATTTCAAAATTTATTTTTAATTTTTTTCTTTTACAAAGTTTAAAAAATAAAATTTTAAATAAATAAATATGTCTCTAGCACGCGTCCAAATCATGAATTTTATTATTTTGTTTTCAGACTCAAAGGTTTTGTAATACATTGTACATGCATGAAACATTTAATAAAAATTCATAAAAGAAATATAGCAGACGTAAAAATAGTTTATAAATAGAATTATGTCGTCTGCGAACAGGGTTCGATTGGTAAAAGACATCAATATATAAACTTTAAATATATAAGAAATTTAATAAATTGCAGAAAGGAAGTGCATTTTTTGACATTTATTATTCCCTAGCTAGAATTACAAGCGTCTTGTAATGAAATCTGTGTTGTCTTGTTAGTCAAACATTTTTAAAACCTGTCTATTTAAACGTATTAGTTACAGAAAAGTTGTGTTTTTTCTATGCTATCGAAGTGTGGTTTTTGTGATCTATTCAAAACATGTTTATTTCAGTTATTTTTAGTTACTGAAAATGTCATCATCGTTCATAAAACCGGAAATAATTAAAGCTGCATTAAGTTTATTATTACTGAAATAAAATTTTTTAAAAATATACACGACAAAGTGGCCCCTTGCTCTTGAACATATGCTGTTTAGCGTTGTTTGTTGGCGCCTCCTTGTTTTCGATAAAGAATCACATGATCACTGTTCTAGAATAAGATCTTTGATAGACCAAACTACCAGTAGGTTTTCTCGTGAATTACAACATAAGTAACGCTTTTATCATGGAACCAAGTATTACATTTTTATGAGAGGCATAGTTAAGAAAAAATTCATCATTTCTATATTAGGAAAACCTAATGCAGCTTTAAATTATGCCTTTTAAGTTTAAAAAAGTGAGATGCAGTGCTTTTGTTAATTACTTTTTGTGACTTTTATACACTGGTTATCTTTAGCACTGTTTACAATTTATAAACGGATAATCTTTAATACCAACTAAAATTGACCTTTTCTTCATAATACACTCAACTAAATGTATCTTTAACGATGTTACTTATTAGAGAAAAAGAGAAATAAATCTACATTATTATGGATGAGATTCCAATTTATCAATAATGTCCTGTTTTGAAAAAATAGAATACTTTTTGACAACTTAGTCTCCTTAATGTTTCAGGTTGTCTAGACATTTCTTGAATTATCACAATCACACGTATTTTAGAAAAACATGTCTTCACTGATCAATTTTCTTAGATATGTTAATCACTTTACGTTCATTGACGTTGAGGGTTATTTTACAGGTCAAAATAGTTTAAAGCACTGTTAGCCTAAACACTTGGTTACTAAAAATTTTTTTGTCAATAATACACGCATAAAATTGATAATTAGAAAACACAAACATTTAAAGTCAAAATTAAATGATTAGAATTTGTCCTTTTAATGACGTATTAAAATTCACTTAATATTTTGTTAAGTTAACGTTGCTTTGAACATCTGATCCAGTTGGATATTGAACTAAAAAAGTCATTATATATATATTTTTATCGTTTGTTGTTTAAAAATTCCCATTTGGTGTATACCAGTAGAAGGAAAGTTCTAAAACTAATAACGTTTCACTTCCACAAATATTCCTTCGTTTAGCAAAATTTTCAGCAGTCTAAAATTTGAAATTTATTTAAAACTAAGGCTTGTTCCCTCATGCAAAGCATTCCTTAGCTAGATTTGGATTTATATAATTTTGGAACTTTAGATTCATTATTTTCAACTGTTTGGCTTTTAAAATTATGGCGGGTTAATAAAACAAACATACCAGTCCTTGTCCATATCACAATCCCAAAAACAAAGTAAAAACTTTGCAAACTGGCAAAATAGGTGATACACGTGAACTTCCATCAAGGAAGTGAGGCCGGGTGCTCCGGAAGGGTAAGCACCTCCTGTTTAGCTAGCTACACCCGTCACGTGTAAGTCAATTTTGAGAATGAAAGGAACAAAGACCTATGGTAAGTCAAATATATCCAGTATAAGTTGGGATACAGTGACTACATACTTATCAACAATATTGTGATGACGGCCATAAAACTTTTTAAGGGCCCTGATTAGCCTAGGCTTGCAATATCCTTGTGTCAACAATTTGATTGTAAGTAATTTGCTTCGTTGCAGAAAGTTCCCATAGTGGGAACAAGCTCTACCGTACCGTATTAACTGTGAAACATATACACCATACGCAGGAGAAGCAGGGATATTACTGCAAAGAAACGGAAAGTTGACAATAGAAAAATTGAAGTCATCACGTTTGTCGTACAGCTTCAGATGTAACCTTTCATGGGTGTCATAATTGAGGTATAAGTCCAAATATGAAGCAGAACATGGAGAATCTGTCGTGTCTTTTATTTCAAGCTCACTTGGATAGATGACATTCACATATTCTCCAAATTTGTGATTATTTAGAGAAAGAACGTCATCTATATATCTGTATGTGTAGTTGAATGATTTAGCGACAGTATTTTTTCCAGATTTGACAAGGTTCTGTAAAAATTCTGATTCATATGAATAAAGAAACAAATCAGCAAGTATTGGTGCACAGTTTGTGCCCATTGGTATACCGATTGTTTGTTGAAAGATAATATTGCCAAACACAACAAATATGTTGTCTATCAAAAACTCTAACATTTTGTTGATGGTATCTTCAGTATATTTTTGTTTGCAGTCTGTATGGTGTTTTACAAAATAACCAGAATCCCTGTTGAGCACTAGATATTTATATCTTGGTTTACCGTTTTTGTAAAAAAATGAAAAGTGAATGATTTGTTTTAGACGTTCTTTCAATTTAGCATGACGGATAGTGGTGTAAAGGGTAGAAAAATCAAAAGTTTTATAAAATTAAATCGTTTTGCTCTTAAAAGATGAAATAGGAGTTATAATGTTTTTGCCGGAGTGCATAATTAATCGAGATGTTAAGTTCTTAAATGATGGAGAGTGCAAGAGAACCCTTTGTTAAGCAACATAGACACCTATCTTATTCATTTGTTTAATCATTTTGGATTTTAAAATCAGTTCAATAAAGATTATTATTGTATTAATTTTTTTAAGCGTGTTTTACTTCGTCAACTTCAAAATACAATTTATTTATTTATTTTTTGCGGTTTAAGATAAATGTATATGTCAAAGCCAACAATAAACATCGCCTATTCAAATGAAACAATCGATGTATGGCTATGATTTTTGCCAGTCAAATCAAATGTTTTATAATTTACGGCTCTCTAGACATCTTGGAAATAAAACAGCAGACGATAATTTTCCGGCGTAGTGAACAAGCCATGTCAGAATCATAAATGTTATATTTCATTTCTTACAACATCGCGGCTATGAAAATCATTTTTACATGTAGCTTAGTAAGGTGACTTACCATTCGAGGCGAAACTAATGTAATGTAGGATTTAAGTGCAAACGCACCAATGTTGTAGCGGGTACTTCTCGCATTGTATGGCACGTAATAAAATTTGTTTCACTGATGCTATTGGACAACTCCTTAAGAATGTTTTGAATATTTTTCAAGTTTAACAAGCAATATTAATTAAAAAAATTGGTCTAAAATATAATCAAATGGCCATCTGTTTTCTAGAACATATTTTTTTAGAAGAGTAGCTTGCTTACTAATTCTTTTCTAACCTTTGGCATGAAATACCTTTTATCTGGCCCCATTTTAAAGCACTATTGTACCATAAATCGTTGTTTCCTTCTCAATTTCTAATCTCACTTAGAAAAGATCTAAAGAACTCTATTTTGAAAGCGCGTGTTTACAGATTACACAAAACCTACTCAGGTTCAATCCCCATCGGGTTAGTCCCGAAATCGGTGGTTTTCTCTACGCCTTAACAACTCTGGAACCTTAAACGTCGTAGGCACAACGTTAAAGAAAAAATCAGTAACAATTTATATAATTATTCATTAGGACCCGGTTGTTTTAAGTGCTTTACCATTTTGAAGGTTCGATATCGAAAATCGAAAATTTGCCTAGTTTGGAATCCCAATTGGATAATTTATAGTCTCAGAAAGTTTGTCAGTTCACTTGCTGAAGATCTGCGGGGTTTTCCGGGTACTTCGGTGTCCTCCTACATAAGAAATGACCGTCTCGATATAAGTGCAATAAATCTTCACCTGGGCGGAAAACAACGTACTAAACTCAAAAATGTCTTTAAAAACGTAAAAATATAGCAGACTACTATGTGATTAAAAGGGTCAAGTTAAAAAGAGAAGAAATCATTCTATTGATTTCCTAAAACTGATTTACTTTTTAATTATATGGTTTAGTGAGTCAACTGTCAATGAATTATTGCTTAACTTATTTCCTCAGCCTTTGACGAGAAAAAAATAGGTCAGAGATTTATATCTAAAGAGCAAAATTTATCTTTTCTTATGCTACTGACCTGTCGTCTAGTTTATTACTTTGTTGTCTGCTTATAGGCAAAATAAGTAAATTTCTAAAACAATTTTAAAATGGAAATGCTCATCAAATAGAAATCAGCATCAATCAACCCTCCAAATACTCAACTCAACTTGGGGTTAGTTGTCCAAAGCTTTATGGATTAATCAATTAATAAATCAAAACATAAATTTTGTTTTAAAATTAATGTTGAAACTGTCAATAATAAATAAAATTTTATTAAAGTTAATCATATTTGATATAAAATGAATAAGTTGATGATGATGTAGAGATTTATTGAATTTTTGGAATTTGTGTCAACCATTAATTAAAATCTAGCTAAGAACTAGGTTCTGATTGTATTAAAAGAAAATTTGATGTTAAAGTTAGTTTTATCTTTTTTCAAATGTGTTAAAAGAGTGATGAACTTGTGCTGCATGTTATTAAAAATGGCTTGCCTTTTATTTTTTATGAATATCATGTACATGTCAGGTTTTTGTTCATTGTTTAGTAAAATATGGCATTTGACTATTGACCTACTTTTCACAATTCAATTGTGAAACCTTATAATAGCGTCATTAATTTGTGTGTTATTTTTAATAAGATTAACAAGGTCGACATTGTGGAACTTCATCTTTAAATATCGACATCCAGGACTGGTAAGAGACTTCTGTTACTACGCTCGTTATATTCTCAAATTAGTTTTTTCTCTATTCTTTACAAACGATTTTGAAAAATGCACAAAAATCTTAATGAGAGAGAGAGAGAGAGAGAGAGAGAGAGAGAGAGGTCTTTAGAAGACCGTTTACGAATAATAACACAAATGCTGTTATATTTTATACAATCCAGTTTGTACTACAGAATTCCCATTTACCTAAATTTAAATTTGAATTATTAGCCAAAACAAATTATTAGAAAACTGAAAAAAAACTAACTGAAAATGATTTTAATCATCTAAGAAAGAGTATTATTGAAATCAATACAATTTAAAGCTAAATTTTCACTTTAACTGTAAAATTCTATACCATGAATAGAAATCTGCATTAATTTCTTTATCTTGAACTCACGATAAATGTCATAACATTTCGAGTGTTCATTATTAGACTGTCAAAATTAATAAAAAGGGATTAAATTTAAAGCATTTGACATTTCACTTGTTTATTAAATGATAATGATTTCTGAAAAATTTAAATTAGTAATTTAAAAAAAAAAGAAAAATTAAACAGAAAGATATCTGAACGGAAAAACATTGAATCGAACAGAACTAAGTGAAAAAGCATTGAACAACTTAATGATTCACAATCTACGCTAATTCTTCTTTATTATAGAATAACCTGGTTATGAAATTGAAACGATAAAGGTCGCTCGTAAAACAAACATCGATGCAAATTAAAAATTTTATGGTGTCCAGAAGGAATCACGGTCAGGTGACATAATTACCGTTTGAAAATAATTATTTCTGAAATATTTCTTGTGTCGCATTCTTTGGGGGACATTGGTGTCATTTTACAGGATAATGTCAAAATATACGATATCAATCGTTTTTGTGTTAGGTAATATACATTACGTATTATCATGATGAATTTCTATTACATAAACGCGTCGATTCAATACGTCCCTAGTGTTAAAACTATTTAGTCTGTAAGGAAAATATTAAGAAGTTAGAAATGCATTGGAGCCTTAAAGAGTAAGGTTACGGATAACAGATTTGTGATAATACCGAATTTGTGTTTTAAGTGTTGTAAAGCAGATTTTTTTAAAAAATGTTTTGTTGCAGTTGTTTTAATTTTTATTTTCAGTCAACTTGTTATTAATTTGAAATCAGAAATCAATTTCAATCTGCTTAATCAAATGCATAAAAAATCTTTGAAACATTTTGTTATCAATTTCGGAAATTTTAATGTTTTTTCTTTAATACCCGATATTATAAAGACCATCATTTAACGTTCCATGTATGTAACAAATATCGAATTTATTTTAGCTATTTATTTAACATATTTATTGTTTATTATATATGATACACAATTTTTGTCTAACTTCCTATAAAAGAATGTGATTATGTTTTTTAATCTTATATGCTGTTAAGTTTTAATTATCTAGCAAGAATTATTAGGAGTTTGAGTTGCATGGTAGCCTTAAAGAGTTACAGGTAAAATATTATAGATAATACTGAATTAACGGTTTGTATTTTGGGTGTTATAAGGAAGAAGATTTCTTTTTCAAATAATTTTTTGTTGTAATTGTTTTCATTTTTAAAAAGTCAACTTGTGATCATTTTTATATTTTAAAATTGAACAAAGGTCCTATAGATCAAGTTCATAAAAAATTGCAAATCATTTCGTAATTTTTTTTACAGAAAACTTAAAACAAATAAGTTTATTTGATACTATAGATATCAACATTCAACGAGTAAATTATCAATGTTCATTTTGTTTAGTGAATCCGTTTAACAAATTCTTTTCTTTGTTATTTATTATAAATAATATTCATCTAATTTATTGAAAATAGTGAACTGTTTGACAATTCGGTTTTATAGCCGTTCTAATCGTTCCAAATGAAAGTTTTTATGAAGACAGACAATAACTTAATACATGTACTAAATGATTAAAAATATTACACAAATACCTGTAAAATTTGTTAATTGCCGTGTATGCACATTTCGGAAAATCATTCCTTATCAGTGACACTAGAAGCCTTAATGTGTGATAGATAAGAACATGAGCAAAAAATTGAAAATAAAGTATCTAAAGTTCCAAAACTATATGAATTCAAATCTAACTAAGGAGGGAACAAACCTTAGTTTGAAATAAATTTACAACAAACTTAGTATAACGTGATTCACAAACGTCTGGAAAACTGCAATCAATTTAATTAAAATGCATTCTGAATTTGAATTGTTAAAATATTTAGAAATGGCATAAAATAAAACATGTTAAGAATTATTATTTTTCGCTTATCGCGCACACAATCTGGTTTCAAAAGTTGTTTTATAGTATAAAATCGACGTTGTTAAAATCAGTGGATTTTTTGGTATTTGTTTTAATTATTGAAAGCATTTGTTTTGCACTTTATTATATAAAAGAAGATATTTGTGTCGTAAGCTCACCTTAAATTGCGTCTATGTGATTTATCCATATGCCAAATGTAAGTTAATATTAAAAGCATCATTGTCAAAACATGTCTAAATTATTTACATTTGAAAACTTCTGTCCAGTTAAAAAAGTAAGTGTGTGGCTAAATAAAACCATCTTGCCTTGATAAAAGTTGAAGGAAAGCCATCTCGAATGATCAAACATCTATTACCTAAACTCAGTATCGGTATCGTTTGGCTAAAGTATTCATTTTCTCTTTTGAAGCTGATGTAAATTAAAGTTTTACGTTTAAATATACCACATTTAAGAGCCAAAGAATATGATCTTAATTGGTATATTCAAAGCCAGGTAATTTATGTATCTGTATTGAATGGTTTTAATGTTATTTAATTTTAAATAAGAATTGTTAACTTTTGCATTGTGACAAGAGCAATTTGGTTTTTATGCATGATAAAAACAAATTCGTGTATGCGCGAGATGTGCAATTGTTTTTTTTTCAGCCTTGTACAAACATGTACTCAGGGCGACTTTTTGTTCAAAAGTTTGCTCAACGAGTCAGTTTGCTACAGACAATTATTATGTATGACCCGACGGGGGTTCGAAACCTCGACTTTCGACTTTTGTTAAGGCGGAGACTTTACCAATGAGCAAACGAGACAATGGAAACTATATGTACATCAAATATAATCAATAATAAAATACAACGTGATCATCCTTCGGCAGTATGTAAAAGTACACATAGTTGTTTATATAAAATCTTCTTTTATAACATAACAGCAATAAAAAAATTAAAATACTTTAATCCTTTTTTTGTAAAATAAATACTAAATGAAATTCTCTATGTGCAAATGGTATCTTAATCTCTAAAAATAAATTCACAAATATGTGTCGCTTGCGGGAAGATAATTGCAGCTGTGACAAGTTAACAAAATTTCAATCTATTTATGTTTTGCAAACAGGGATATATTTCTTAAATTAACTTGAGTATTTTTGATAATTGAACAATTGATGCAGCATCCTCTTTTACAATACAACCTGTAGAAATGCGAAAAAAAAATCATATTTAAATGCCGTTAACGACTAAAACTATCGTATTTATTAAACAGTGTGTCGCATTATTGTTTTATAATATTCATTGCTTTGTTTATAATATGAACCACGCTTATTATGGATCCGGGGCCGCGATGACCAAGTGGTTAAGTCATAAGTTTTCGAATTAAAGGCATCTCAGCGCAGTGAGTTTGTCAACCAAAAGTGATAAAATTATTTTAAGGTGCAGCCCATATTAGAAAGCATGGTACCAGTACTATGGAGTAAGTAGTCTGCAATGTTTATCTGCAACAGTACAGGAAGATATAATAGCACTCTTAAAGGTCACCATTAGCGTGCTAGTACACTGCAGGCCAGAAGATTTATCCTCAAGTCAATAATTTTCTCGTCAAGAAAAGATGAAAAATCGCTGATGTGATGTAAAACAACATTTATTCAACCGACTATTTATGAATTTTTAGTCTCACGAGCATCTTAAATATCATATAAGTGTAGAAGCATTATTTAATTATAAAAAATGGCAAAAATTTATTTTACAAAATATCTCTGGACTTATGTCATTAAATCGGTATTTGTATTATTTATGTAAGCTCAATGTCATAAATTATTCGTTGTTCTGTATTTTTTTTCTGTTACGTTTTCATATAGTCAACCATTTAGATTAAAAAGTGCCTGTATATAAACTTTAAATAATATCAAATATGATTATTTGACATTTGATCTTCTGTTCATAACAGAGGTACCAATTATTAATTTTACGTGATTCTTATTTTTACAAGTTTGCAAAATAAAAAAGGAAATGTGTCTGTAACACACTTCCTGATCATGATTTTATTATGTTTGTTAGACTCAAAGGTTTTGCAATACATTGTACATGCTTGAAACATTTAATAAAGATTCATAAAAGAAATATAGCGGACTTTAAAAATGGTTTATAAAAAGAATTATGTCGTCAACGAAGAGGGTTTGATTGGTTTTTAAGACATCAATATACAAACTTTAAATAAATAAGAAATTTTATACATTGCAGTAGAAAGTGCATTTTTGACATTGATTATGCCCATGCAACAGTTGCATGTTCCTTGTAATGAAGTCTATGTCGTCTTCTTAATCAAACATTTTTCAAAATCTGTTTATTCCAAAACATTAGTAACTGAAAAGGTTATCGCTCATAAGACCGAAAATTATTAAGCCTTTTTATTCAAAGAGAGAGAGAGAGAGAGAGAGAGAGAGAGAGAGAGAGAGAGAGAGAGAGAGAGAGCATTGATTTACAATTTGTAAACTAAAAAAATTTGCTTATATCTAAAAAAGAATTACTTTAATAATACACTCAAGTTTCTCAACTGGATGTATTTCAACGATGTTACTTATTAGAGAGATAAATCTACATAATTATGGATGAGATTCCAATTTATCAATAATGTCTTGTTTTTGAAATAAGAATACTTTTTTACAACTTAGTCTCCTTAATGTTTTAGGTTGTCTAGACATTTTTGACATTATCACAATTACAAGTACAGTATAAAATATTCTGTGCTCAACGGTTTTCTTATATATGTAAATTAGTTTTAAGTTAATTGACGTTAAGAGTTATTTTACAGGTCCAAATTGTTCAAAGCATGGTTAGCTTTACAATTTGGTTTGTAAAATTTGCCATCTCGTGGATCAGTCAAAATTTGTTAAATTGTCAATAGTAAATTCATACGACTGATCGTTTCAAAAGAATTAATTAAAGTCAAAACTGAGTATTTATAATTGTAAGTAATCTTTCTTGGAATACTGTCAGACATACAAGAACTATATAGTAAATATGCGTTCTCAATCAACATAATATATCACAAAAATTGGCGCTAGTTGTTCCTCAACTCCAAAGCATGTTGTAAAAATGAAATAAATATGAATCATATCTATATAAGTCTCTGGGTTTAATATGTCAGCAATTACAAAAAGATTATTTGAAAAAGAGTTATAACTGATATTGTCATTTTCATAAAGTAATAAAACTTCACTTACCGTTTTGTTACGTTAACCTTGCTTTGAGGGATAATAAGCAAACGTTTTCAAAGTTAAATTGTTAATCAAAAGCTTGTGACTGGTGTAAAAAAAAAATTAAAAAAAATAATTTAAAAAAAATTATGAAAAGTAGGATCCTACATAGTTTAAAGAAGCGCGTACGAAAATCCTAGGTTTAAAATCTATATCGGTATCACTAAATGTGTAAGAAAGTTTGTCATTTAATTGATCGACGGTAGGTGATTTTTTTCTGGTACTCAGGTTCCCTAAATCATGCCTAAACTGACTGTAACAATATAAATGAAATTTTTTTAATGAAAGTTATTCTTTTCGAATACACTCCCTGAAAAACGTTCCGCAAAAACAGAGAAAAGAACACCTTGATTAATCTTACTAATCGTTAAAGATTTTAAACTTTGTCTTGTGTTAATTTTTTTTCTTTTTTGTGTACATATTTTGCTTAAACTATTTCAAAATCAATTATTTTTTTCCTTTTTAACGTTTTACAATACATGTCATAGCGAACAATACGCATCGCAGATTCAAATGAAACTATCGATGTATGGCTATGATTCTTGCCAGTCATCAAATGTTTTATATTTTACAGCTCTCTAGACGTCTCTTGGAAATAATTACAGCAGACGATAATTTTCCGCCCTGATGGACATGCCATGTCAAAATCATAAATGTCATATTTCATTTCTTACAACATCGCGACTATAAAAATTATTTTTACATGTAGCTTATTAATCACTTAAGTTGATTTACCACTCGAGGCATCAATTGATGTTTCTTAAAAGCTTTCTGTTGATGCTATTGCACAGCTTCTTATGGAAGTTTTGAACCTTTTTCTAGTTCAGCAAGCCATATTAACCGAAAGATTTTTTTTAAATATAGCATTTCCATTTTTTTCTAGAGAAGTAAGATTTAAAAAAAATTCATTTGCTTATTAATTCGTTTCGTAACCTTTGGCTTTTGGTATACGATGCATTGTTCCTGTTAATCCTCTTATCTTTCTCAATATCTAATCCGACGAAAAGAAAGATTTTAAGGCCTCAGTGGCTGAGTGGTATAACGTAGGTGCTTACAGATCACAGCATATTTTACCGATAAGGTTACATCTCAAAACTCTATGGAAAAAAATCAGTTTCCCGAATTAAGGTTCTCTCTGATTACTCAAACGAGTAACCACCGCGATATAAATGAAAATTGCAACCAGGCAGAAAAAACATTCATCTGAAACCGGTTGTTCAAAGCTGTTTGTTTAACCAGATGTTTTTTCCAAAATTTTGATTTCATACATTATGCAATTATATATATATATATATACATATATATATATATATATATATATATATATATATATATATATATATATATATATTTATAGTTTAAAAATTTATGTTAATGCATAAAACTTCTAATATCGAAAGAAATGATAAATGTTTACAACTTTTTTAAAAGAAATAAAGGTAAAGGTAAAAAAAATTGTATTGATTTTTTAAAACGAATTTTAGTTTTGAATTTTATGGTTAAGTGAGTAAACTGTCAATAAATTATTGCTTAACATTTTTCTTTAGATTTTGAAGATTAAAAGTACAGGTCACAGATTTATATTTATAAGAGTATTTTCTTCTTACGCCAACATGTTTTTCTAGTTCATATGATGTCTGCTTATACATAAAAGGCGTAAATTGTTAAAACAATTTCTAAAATAGAAATGCTCATATAATAGAAATCAGCAAACCCTCCTTATACCTAACCTATCTTGTTGTAAGCTGTTGTCCAAAGCTTTCTTGATTAAAAATTGTTAAATCTTAAACATAAATTTTGTTTTAAAATTTATGATATATAACTATTTTTTTACTTTTTTTTTTAAATTTGTGTCAATCAAAATATTACAACAATCTAACTAAGTTCTGACCGTATTCAAATTACATGTATTGGTAAAGTTTGTTTTATGATTTAACAATATTGGTTTTAAAGCATATAATTTCCGTACTTTATGTATTTCCTGTAAAAATGTTCCGTTATTTTATTGTCATGAATTACTTGATTATGTCGGGTTTATTGTTTGGTAAAATAAGACATTTGGTAATTGACCTCCTTTTCACATTTGAATTGTTTTGCCTTTTACCATTGTCTTCAAAAGATAGATTAGTAAAACAAAAAGCACGATTACATCTGGTACCTAATCTTAAAATAAATCGCCATGAAGTGCTGGTAAAGGCGTCTGTTATTGTGCTCGTTACAATCACAACTTAGTTTTTGCTCTATTCTATAGAGGTTTTTTTTTTTCAAAATATAAGCCGCAAATTCCTGAGAGAGAGAGAGAGAGAGAGAGAGAGAGAGAGAGAGAGAGAGAGAGAGAGAGAGAATTCTTAGGAAATCGTTCACACACACACACACACACACACACAAAATCAAAATAATTAAAAAGAAAATAAATAAAATAAATAAATAAATAAATGAATAAATAAATAAAACACAGCTTTTATAGTTTGTACGATGCAGTTTTACCATTGAATTCCAAATAAAATGAATAATTTTTCAAATATTATCCAAAACAAAATTTTAAGAAAAATAAAAAAATAGTAGGAATTAAATTATGAAGAAAAGAGGATTATTGAAATCAATACAGTTGAAGGCTAAATTTTCATTTTAACTGTAAAATTTTATACCATGGAAAGAAATCTGCATTAATTTCTTCATCTTGAACTCACGATAAATGTCATTATTAGACTGTCAAATTTAATAAAAAAGCATTAAATTTAAAGAATTTGGCATTTCGCTTGTTTACTAAAAGATAATGATTTGTAAAAAATTTGAATTTGTAATTTAAATGAATATAAAATAAAGTTGGCCGAAAATAAAACACCTCAACAGGAAAACATTAAATCGCTATCGCTATCGTGATAGGGGCATGGAACAACTAAATGATCCTCAATCTACGTCATTGAATTTTGTCTTTAATAAAAATAGAAATAAACTGGTTTTGAAAATGGTATTACATTTTGAAATGATCAAGTTAGGTAGTAAAACTCAAATTAATGCAAACTTAATTTTTGCTTTATGGTGACCAGAAGAGATCATGTGACATCATAACTGTTAGAAATAAACAATTATTCCTTAAATATTTATTGTGCCGCATTCTTTGGGAAGGGGGGTATTGACGTAATTTTACTGGGCAATGTCGAATTATGCAACTTGTTTTGCGTTTAAACACGGTACATCATATGATGATAAACTGCATTACACAAACTGATCCAGGTAATATGTTCCTAGAGTTTAAAACAATTAAGACTGTAAGGAAATATATTAGTAGAGACACATTTGAGCCTTAATTGCAGTTGTTTTTAGTTATTTAAAGTCTATTTGTGATAATGTTAAATTTTTAAATTGTAAAAAAGACCTAAATCGTTTGTAGTCATAAAGTTTAAAATCTGGTTAATGCAGTTTAAAAGGCAGATAATTTAAAGAAAATCTAACACATGAATTTATTAATTTGCGCAATTTTTTTAAAAAAACTTAAGATCTTATGGATAAAAATGGTCCTGTGTTCATTGATTAGTGAACTTTATTTTAATTTCTGTTCAGCTTTTACAATAAAACATGCGTCGGTATGTGTAAAATATATAAAAATTTTTAATTAATTTTCAAAAATTAATACTTGAAAAAATGTACAATGTATATGGAAATTTTATTTTCCTGCTTATTCCTACTTAATTGACTTTCATATATCACCGTGCTTTAAAACGTAGTGAAGCTTGATTGTAACTATTTACTTATCATTTAAGTTACCTGTGAAACGTATAAAGATAAAAATAACGGATAGAAAATTTGACTCTATTTTTCAGGATCTTTAATGAAAAGAAAATTAACGAGATTGAAATGACAGTATCACTTTATCTTAAAATATATTTCTTGTTTTACTAGTCGTCAATTTTGGTTTAATAGTTGCCATTTTGCTATTCAGTCGGATGGTAAAGGCGTACATCGATATAACACAAATATCAGTTGAATTTTGATGTGCCAGATGTGCATATTTCGAAAATTCATACCCCATCAGTGATGTCCAACCCAAAAAGTTTTCTAACTTTAACTTTGTATATTTGCTAGATTTTATGAAAGCTTTTTTATTTTTTGTAATTGTCAAGGGAGAGTTTTTATCTACCTTATAAAATGCTATTCAGATGACATTATTGATAAAAATTTCAATTATATCTCAAGTGAACTGTAAGTGATTAAAATTCGATTATTAATGAAAAAGGCGATTGCTTGATTTGTGAACTAAATGATATAAATATATAACACAAATACCTATTAAATTTTGATGTGCCATGTGTGCATATTTCGGAAAATCATTCCTCATCAATAACACTAGTGGCCGAAAAGTTTGATGGATAAAAAAATAAGCCAAACAGTTGAAAATAATGAATCTAAAGTTTCAAAATTTAATAATTCCAAAATCAAGCTAAGAAATGCTTTACATAAGGGAACAAACCTTAGTTTTAAAGAAATTTAAACAATTAAAACGGCTTAAAATATTGCTAAGTGGTATTTTTTTCTGACAGAACAAAGTACTGCCTGCTGAGTTATGAATACCTTCGTGGAGTTTACTCCACCAGCAGCGGTACCCATTAAACTTTTCGGCCTATAGTGTCACTGATGAGGAATGATTTGTGTACACATGGCACATCGGAATTTAACAGGTATTTGTGTTATATATTTGCCTTAAGACTAGCATACTTTTTAACAGAATTCATAATAATTTTGAAATCATGTCTCCAAGTTAAAGATGGGGCCTGTTTGTATTTAGGACCTTTAAACGAAGACAACTTAATAAAGTGTTTTTAAGTATATTGAGATTACAAATTATTATAAGCCAAACTTGTTTATAAATAGTAAAAGCTCGAGCAAATGCAGATAAGTGCAGAAAAATTACAAGAGTTTAAACACTGCAACTGTTTTTAATTATAGTTGATTGTTTGTAGTTTTGAACTGTCATGTAAAGTATTCTAAAATTCTAAAATTTATATCTTCAACGTGTTATTTTATATTTTAAACTTTTTGTACTGTTTAACTTTCTTTTACATAAAGTAGTTCAAATGAGCTATAGCAATTATTTTAGCCGCTCGTGGAGGTGAAGACACAGGTGCCATCATGCTTTTTGTTGTCAGGTAATAAGGCATTATTTCGAAAGTGATCGCGGTTTAAAAGTTTGTAAAAAAACATTAATGTTACAATTTATTTTTTAATAAGCGTGTAAATCTATTTTCAGAGAAAACTGATTAAATTGATTAATTGTGATATATTACTTTGATATTTTACAGGATTATACTTGTTTGGTTTTTGTAGGCTTGTAATTTTATAGATTATTTTAATCATGATATTTTTCGTTATGTATTACTTTTAATAATTAACAACGCTAGACGTCATTTAGTCAACAGCCTGATAAATACGGTTGTTATTTTGGCATGAACTGGAATGTTTGTTTTTCATTTGACGTTTTGAAATTGCTTTGTTCAATACCTATGAAACCACAAGGAAACAAATGTTGGCTTTCACCAATTAAGATTTAAAAATTAAAAATACTGATAGAAATTACTACTAATAGGAAAGCTCAAAACTAGACAAACTGTTGAAATAAGTCGGATTGTTTTATGCCATAAAAATTAGTTTAACCACAACACTAAACTCGTAATGTAGGTTAGAGGATAGTTTAAAAGTTTGAATTGTATGCGGGCGGGTATCAGACAAAAAGGTCTATCGTTTAACCTGTTTTTTTTAAAATAATATTTCTGGGTTAAAAAAATGTCTAATTAAAGTTGTGTTTTTCCCCGACGTAACAAGCATGGGTGGAAGAATATATTACATAAAAATATATTACTTGGAATGATCGAATTCCAATAACATCCCTGAAAAATAATGTCGACCAATGGATCTCTCTCTCTCTCTCTCTCTCTCTCTCTCTCTCTCTCTCTCTCAAAATATCACTTCAGTGAGAAAAAGTACTTGGTTATTTTTTACCGAGGCAGTTGTCTCAGTTGCCTTATAGTTAGTTACGGTAATGAAAACGTGTTTAATTAAAAATAGATATCTTATTTAATAGAGAATTTAAAAAAAATTAGAATTTTTTTATAGAAAAATTGAGATTTAATGCAGAAAAAATCATGAGAGAAATTGCAGTGAATTATGAATTGAATGATTGTCATTCTAAGTTCTTATTTAACATACATGCTTGGAAAAACTGTTAAGGGCAGCTGGTAAAATCTAAGTGACATCAGACATGAAAAGGAAAAAAAAGAAGAAAAGTGGAGTAGCCACATATTTAATAAATACATCAAAAACTTAAGATAAGTGTTCTAAAGCAGATATCTTAGTAGACTGTATTAACCAGGGAAAGGCGGAGGGCTGCGAAAAGACGAGAGAGTTTATAACCTTTTCGAATAAGTAAACAAGTATCACGCACTGCAAAAACAAATTATTGTTATGACATTTTTCTTTAAATTTGTTAAAATTTGCTGTTTTGAATAACCTTAAATAGATGAAACCGCGTAAAATGCTTCTTATCTTCAATACAAAGCGAAGAAGA
This sequence comes from Tegillarca granosa, assembly GCA_029721355.1. Taxonomy (NCBI): domain Eukaryota; kingdom Metazoa; phylum Mollusca; class Bivalvia; order Arcoida; family Arcidae; genus Tegillarca; species Tegillarca granosa. Next base: position 23,511,182 of record CM056608.1, read on the forward strand.
TTAAGGTATTAGATATAAAAAGAATAAGATACCGGCTAAATGCCGAAAGAGAATTAAATCTCAAAGGATTAAATTTTAATAGGGCAAGAAATTTATTCTTCACAAGTTTAGTAGTTTATGACATTTGGAATCTCTTTAATTTGCTATCATGCATTATTGCATCTGTACAAAAAAGAACACCTATCGGAACACAATTGATATGAAGTTGTTAAACGTACAAACTTATTTAACCCACAATACAGTTTTTTAAATTTTCAAAATTATTGTTAATATTTAACCAAAACACCTGTTTAATTTTAATGTGTCATATGTGCACATATCGGAAATTCATTCCTCATCAGTGACACTAGGAAAAAATGTTTTTGTTTGAAAAGGCGGCGGTATATGATTGTTCATTTCAATCCTCATTATACGATTCATTTTTCTAAATTAATGGTAAAATATTACTGTTGGTAAAGTAGCGGTATATGATTGTTTATTCAAATCCTTGTGACAGGATTCCAAGTTTTTAAATACTGGTTCTAAAACTTATTTATCACCCGATTTTATCAGCCATGATAAAGATGTCGATGGAAAAGTATGAAAAATATTATATTTTGCTAAAAAATGTTATGTTGGAACCAGATAATAAGAATGAAAGTTTCTTGAAGTAAAGTGCTGATTGATAATGGATAAACTAGTTATTAATGTTGATGTAATTAATTTTTGAAATTGTTATCGAATTACGCAATAATCGTTGTTATGACTATTATTTGTTTTTTGTCATTTCAATTACATGGATTAATTTACTGCGTAATGCTGCCAAGGGACGATGCTGTACGCAATTAATCACTTGTTTGATATTAAAAAGGTGTTTTCAAATACGAAGGTGTAATTAAGAAAGTTTGCCAACAACGGAACACATAATAATCCTCCCATGGGACTCCAAGCCGTTAACAGATAAAAGATAAAGGTGAAATTGAACGTAACTTTTTTGACATGGACCGGTATGTTTGTACTTTATAAGTTATGATTCTCTGTTACAACTTCAAATGTGTTGCTTTCATTAAATGCAATAAGTAATTGTTATTTTTTGTTCATCTTAACAAACCCATAACATTTCTAATGTTGCTAGTTTCATTAATGATCGCTTGATGTTTAATTGTTAGAACTTACATAAGGTGTAATAATGTTTATCAAAAATAAAACAACCAATTCTAATCTTTTTTATGTTTTTAGCTGTTGTTACCTATTATCTTATTTAGAAATATCACTGCACTTGTGTAAACAAAGGATCAAAGTCCAGTTTATTTAGTCGTTATTTTATTTAACTAAATTTTAAAGCAATTCATAGCTGATATTTTGTAAAAAATTTTTATAATTATAAATATGTTTCATATAATAAGCGAATTTATTTTGTACTGGCTACTGATGTTAATAGATACTTGTTCATATGCACATATGCTCATTTTATAAATTGAAAACGTTGCAATACAGACAGATATTACAAATTATGCAAACTCTTGCAGCAAAAAGGTAATAATTCAACCAGAATACAAGGACAATGAGTAAGCCGAAAACGTTGCAATACAGACAGATGTTACAAATTATGCAAACTCTTGCAGCAAAAAGGTAATAATTCAACCAGAATACAAGGACAATGAGTAAGCAGAAAACGTTGCAATACAGACAGATGTTACAAATTATGCAAACTCTTGCAGCAAAAAGGTAATAATTCAACCAGAATACAAGGACAATGAGTAAGCTGAAAACGTTGCAATACAGACAGATGTTACAAATTATGCAAACTCTTGCAGCAAAAAGGTAATAATTCAACCAGAATACAAGGATAATGAGTAAACCAATAAAAATTATATCAAATATTAAATATATATTAGAGATATGCAATAAATAAATAAATAAAAACATAAATTAAAAATACATGTAATAGTAATAAAAAAATATGATAATGAAAATTGGTAAAAGTTTTACTACTTTGCATTTTATGGGTTCACCTTATTGAGACGAATTGCCATTAACAGGAATAACTTAATCGTTATTCATACTTTGTGGTTGCTAAACGACCTGTTGATTGAAATCAAGTACAGCTAAAATACTATATAAGACGTGTTATACGAAATTCGTAGATTATACTATTTGGAAACAAGACACACACAAAATAAACCTTTATTAAGATTTCACAACTTCGGATGGGAACCTGAAAATATAAAATTGCACTATCGTTTTTTTTTAATTCGTCTAAGGGTAAAACTTCTAACTTATTTGTTTTTAAACATTCAAAGCAAAAAAATCTCCTTATGTGTTAAAAGTGTTTTGTTGTTAAATATGGAATACACGTATTTGTGAATTTAAGACGCAATAAATACTGACGATATAATCTGCAATAAAACAAGAGATTCTTCGTTATTTGCAATTCTAAGTAATGTTTCAGAAAAGCTATTCAATTTAATAAATAACTTTTATGTTGTATATTTAAATAAGTTAAAACATGATGCTATAAAGATTTCTTGAAAAGGCAAATTAAAATAATTTCAGCATATCAAGTAACGTTTATTAGCATGATTTTAAATTTCAAGACATTAATACACACACACACACACACACACACACACACACACACACCGTTACAATACAGATAACTGAAACAAGAAAAATGGTAATGATTCACAATGAATAATGATTGCAAAGACACTGGTAAACCCTCAGGTTTTTATTATATAGTAGTATATTGCAAAGAGTAGTATAAATTGTCAGTACTTTACATTTAAAGGGTTGTTTTTAATAGAAGGAATTGCATTAGCAAAAATAATATTTTTAATATGTCATCAAAAATGCTAAAAGTAAGATGGAAAACAAAACTAGTTAAAAGACGCAATTGTGAGTTATAATTCTGAATCATCAATAAAAATATTTTTTTGTGAAGATGGCGCGTTTACAGAATTAGGACTCAACATGTCTTTGATTGCCACACCACTGGTAAGCAAGGCTACCAGAAAGTACAGCAGCATGTTTAAGGTTGTGTCACTCTTATAAAGCAACAGAGAAACGTTTAAACAAAGCTCACGCATTACATGAATCTGCGTTTATAGATTCAAAATCCTCTTGGTAATAAAACAGCTTCTCGGCAATATCTGAATAGAGAAGAAATAATTGCTGCCGACACATATATAAAGCAAATCAGAAACATATACAATAATTACTGTTTTCATGAACATTTTTAGGCCTGTTTTACGTTTACGTTTACCATCATCCTGTCGTTATTAGCTGTATAGGTAAAAAAATTGAGGCTCTTCGTTTAATATATAATATATAATCAAGATATTACCAATATTTGTCTCGAATAATAACTGAAATAAGATTTCCATTGTAACAATTCAAATTGTAAATACAATCGTGTTCAAAGTTTAAAGTACATTATAAATTGGCAAAAAAAAAAAAAAAAAAAAAAAAAAAAAAAAAAAAAAAAAAAAAAAAAAAAAATGCGAACAACATGTTGATACTGCAACAAATAAGATGCTGTTTTGGTATGAAAATTCAATCCTTACTTCTGAAACTGGAGGTCCCTTAACAATAACGTTCTTCATATTATCCCATTGTTTTATCCATGTCAAGTTTTTGGAAATCACTAGCATATATTTTGATACAAAAACAATTATATATTCATGCATGCATGTTATCTAAATGCTCTTTATATGTTTAAAAAATTTGACATAAGTTAATAATTGACCAAGACATTATTTTCTGCTTACGCTCAGGTAATGATGTAAGGGTGTATTTTTAAAACCTGAATATTTCGCATTAAGATGAGGTCTGAGCATAAAGCAATTTGTGTACCTATTCAATTTGATCCAACACTGGATGAATCTGAACGAACTGTAAACATCTGTAATGGTCATTTGAATAAGCTTAAGAAGAAAAATATAATATAATGGATTTAAATGATTACATATTTGAACTGCTTCATGAAGTGGTGAAAAATCCTGCAATCAGGATCAATGTTCTTACATAAAAAACTATTCACCTTGCTCAACCTGCTATTATGTTGTATTTACAAATAAATTGAAAATCATATTGCTATAAATATTTCGAAAAGGCAAATTTAAATAATTTAAGCATATCAAGTAACGTTTATTAGCATGATTTAAATTTCACAGAGAGAGAGAGAGAGAGAGAGAGAGAGAGAGAGAGAGAGAGAGAGAGAGAGAGAGAAACGACATCCCTCTGTACAAAGAAGGTAAGAGAAATAAAGTAAAGTTGAGTCAACTAGCATAAAGGTGATGAAGACAGTATTTTATTCAGGCAAAGAAAGATTTGCAACGCGCGTTTAAGGCGTTTGCTTTAAAACATAAGTCGCTTCATAGCTGTAGCATTCAAAACCGAAAGTTGGAGAGCATTTATGAACTTTTCCTTAATGCTAGGATACTCAGCACTCTTAAGATTACCATGCGCGCGTACTATTTAAAACATATACGAAAAATTTGAACAAAATCCATGCAGTTACATCTTTTTGTTATTGAAATTTAGATTTACAAAATATTACCTTCCATAATTAGTTCAAACTTATGATGCAGCGTAAAATACCACGCATTCTTTTTATCTAGAAAACATAACGATTTTGTATAGTGGTCTTTGTAGATAAAACAAAACACTACCTTGAAATTGCTAAAAAGCAAGAATCGCAAAGGGTTAAAAAGGTTAAATGTTATTTTTTGCAAAAAAATTTATTCTTCTCTAGTTTGGTTTTATGAGCGTAAGGTAGGTTGTATATTGATACCATGCATTATTATATTTCTTTACAAAAGAATCACCAAATAGATAAGAAGAGCTATCAAGTTATAAAACATACACTCTTACAAAAACACAATACAATCAGTTTCAGCATTTTCTGAATTGCAGACATAATTCCTATTACAGCGAGGGATAGTTAGTGGTTTACGAGTGTTAATTCAAATACTCTTGGCTGCTATTGATGGGGATAATTTTTTGTACCATTGTTGTTAGGGAAATAATTAACTTTCATTTGAAAAATTATATTCGGAAATGTTGCTTGAACGACTGTTTTGAAATTTTTTTTATTGCCTCATTTCATCCGATGCCGATGCAAACGTATGACAAAATATCATTATTTGCTGAGAGCTGTTACGTTGGGACCGGGAGAACAAAGGAAGTCAGTTGCAATGAAGTGCTGATTAAGCATGGAGAAACAATTACTAATGCGGACGTGAAGAAATTAACTTCTATGAATTTTATCGAATTACATAATAATCTTTGTTATGATTGTCAAAATTTTTGCTTTTCAATTACATAAATTAATTTACCGTGACCAACCACCCAGGAACAGTAGTATTAAAAATAAATCACTTGGTTGGAATTAATAATAGTTTACAAAAACAAACATGTTATTAAAAAGCATTCAATCAATTCATCGAAACACACAATACTGGGGAATACCATGACAAATTTCAAGCAGTGATTAGATAAAATAGAAGTGTTCATGTTTTTGAGCGTTCTATCGATATGATCTAGATGATACATGTAGATTTAAATGCATTCTCTGTTAATATTTTAATGTAGAATCCTATATATCATAAATTTATCTACATAATACAAACCAAATTATTTTGCCCCTTTTTTCAATATTTTAGATGTTTTTCAGAATTTGTATGAGTCCAATATAGAACGATTTTTGTTGACCAAATCGAGGATCGAGCAATGTTTTTGTGGTTTTTATTTAACAATTAAACTGTTTTAAAATGATGTTCATTGTCAATATGAATGCAAAAAATTGCAAGCAAACTGAATAACACGCGTTAGTTTTTTTATTGTTGATTTTGATTTGAACATTAACCAGAATATATTTCAAACCTTGTTATTATTGTGTCTATGAACAATATGTTCTTCATTTTGTTACTTTTTGTGACTCATTATGTTATACAAACTTTTTTTATAAACAGGTACACCAAAGTCAATTTTATAAAAATTTCCACCAAAATACTATTTAGGATTTTTGATTTTTTGCACATGTACGGTTTTCTAATGAAAAAAGTATTGCGTTTCCACAAAAATTAGTTTGATACGTCTGTATTCTACACTGCTAAATGACGAAAAAACGTAATTTTTTATATGTATACTTTCATCTATTTTTTTTACCAAAAAGGGAAACTATAAAATGCTGACAGATGAAACAAACTACATAGTCTAACAAAAGAAAAAAAATTTAATTATACAACCAAAATAAAAAAGATAGAAAATGAGACAAATCGGCAAAAAACATAAAGTTTTTGATGTATAAAAGTCTATTGCAACATATATGTATAAAATTTCAGTAATTCATTTTTGATGAGGTTTCGATTTTTGAGATAAAATTGCCATTAGTAAAAATATAGAATTTAATATTTTTCATCAGATTGCTACTAAAATAATTAAAAGATAAAACTAGAATGTTCATAAATGTAAAATGCCGTTTAACATTACGACCCAGTAAAATAGAGTTTTTTTTGGAAAACATGGAAATCAATGTAAATTTCATTTTACCTATCTGTTCTATAAAAGCAAGTATAACAATAGCACCGCTTAGCGGTGAATATACGACCGTCAATGTCTATAATGTAAGCAAGAGTAATAAGAGAAGGTACAAGGCTATTGAAAACGTAAATTTTTGGTGATATGACGATCTTGTATTTAAGTAATTAAACATACAATTATAACAAAAGCTGTCAGAAGACCAGCAAAAAAGCCTATATTTTCTACATAAAGACCTTTTTTGGCACCCAAGAGGCAATTACTTCTGTTCCAAGCAGGACCTTCATTTTAAGATATGCACATCTTCATATAAACCCAATAACACATGTCAAGTTACTAAGAAAAATTGAAAACTGTGGGACTAGTTGCACCCACAACAAAATTGATCACAAGACACTAGAAACTTGATACAAAGAACCATAGCTCCAACTCCTCAAAAAATTGAAAGGCAATACAAAAACCCATTTTATATGTTAAACATTGTTACTTGTTGTAAGGCCATACCAAAATTAAAAGGAATTAAATGAAAAATAAAAATGTTCTTGCATTTTCTACATTATGTCTTTTTTTGGCCTTAAGGTGACATAACTCATGTAAAATTTCACGCAAAATTCATTTTAAAATATGCACATCTTCAAATGATCCAAATTACAATGTTCTTTTTCGACATTTCAACGAACCTGTGACCTTGACCTTTAATAATCGGTCCTAAGTTTTATAAACGACATACCACCTTCCCATAATACATTTTGGTATAAGTTTCATCTTAGAATCCTCATCAAGTAAAAAGATATGGACCGGACATGAACAATTTTAACGTACGGACCGACAGAAAGACAATAAGACGGACGAACTACGTCATACAATAATACGCCCCGTTACATTGGCGTATAAAAATGAAGATTGAAAGTAGATAAGAACGAACATACAGTTTAGACTGCATGTTACAGTTAATAAGGATTCTGCAATATGTTGACTGGCTACTCAGAAATGTAAATTGTAAAATATTAAAATACTGATCAATCATGCTTCAAAATATTTTAATATCATATTTAATGTGTAAAAACACAAAAGTGTAGCTGTTTTAACAATTATAAAAGAAGGCACAGGATGAACATGTACGGTAATGGCCTGCCAAATTTTAACTAATTATTGTTGAACTGACTACTTTTCTCGGCCACTCAATCACTCATTAATGAGCATCAGTTTAGTCCTGAATGCAAGTAATATTATCAATTTAAGCATTTCAGGATATTTTATAAAGAGGATCGTGTAATTCTTTTTATCTCCGGAGTCAGCTAAAAAACAACAAGTAGTAAAAAAATATTACTTAGTAGGCACAACAATGTTTATTTATTAAAAGTGTGAGTGAAAAAGTTAACAGCGACTAGGATTGATTGATTACACTTTTAAAGGGAAACAAATATAATTTTAAAGATTATTTATTTTAACGTGATACGGAAACAACGGTACCCGTATAGTTTGCAATCTAGCGAGATGGTGTCAAAAGTACATGTGTTGAAGCCCGATTCAATTTTGACGGCGCACTAACAGATTCGAATAATGACACCTGTAATGTTTATCTAAACATGTTTCACATTAATCAAACAACAACAGTTTAGTGACTAACAGTTAGATACACTTATAAGTAAAAATTTAGGGGTTTTTAATGGCTGACGGGATGTCAATCTGCCATAAAGAATATAAGTTATTTGAAAATCAAAGTAACGTTTATTTTTTGTTTATTAAGATTAAGATAGAAATTTGCAAGAAAAAAACATATACTTGGTAATGACCTACGTAAATAAGCACAAGACAAATGCTTGTTTAAGATTAAACATCCGAGAAAAAAAAGTAAAGGTCAATATTGGAGCTTGTGATTAAAAAATTTCAATATTTTTTAAACTGATTACCTATTAATATATAACTTTAGGGCTGCTTTTGATAAAATTGGAAGAAAATCAGGTCTTTTTATTTTGAGCAAGTAAAAAAAATTCTTTTGACTATTGCTCAGTTTTGATATAGATGTATGGTAAATATAAAAAAGTATCACTTTACCACAAAATAAGTTTTTCATATTCTACATTTATCTATTGATAACAAAAAGTTATTTTTTTAACTGTCTACATTTACTCAAAGGAAACTATAAATGACAGACAGATGAAACGAATGATGCAGACTAATAAAAGATCAAATGATGCAAATGATACGAGTAAAAAAAAAGTAACAACAGTAAATAAATAAAAAAAACATCAATAATTTTGATATAAAAGGTATATTGGAATATGTGTGTAATATATTTCAGTAATTCATATTTGATGAGTTTCAGCCTTTTGAAGAGGAACTGCCAATAATAAATTTACCATTTTAGTAATAATGCATTAATAAATAAAAAAATGTTATGTACACTACATTCAAATGCCTTACAACACGACTCGAGGATATTAACGTGTCTCTGAGAGACATGAATAAGTTTAGTAAAAGTATTCCTTGATCATTCTCGAATTGGATAATTTTTTTTCTAAATACTCCGGTGTCTTATTTGTATTCTAGCTTTGCTAGGTTAAAATCAAACACTTTCCTATTCAGAAAATTTTATCAAATCCAAGAACATGTCTAGAAAAATATTATAAACATCTGAAATAAACTTTAACGATTGTACATGTAATTAAATTGTAGCGCCTTACTGCTTTTTGGTGCATTTCCGTCTTGCTTTTGAAGACAAAGGAGTCGTTTAGTCATGTACTTTTTAATACAATTAGATATGAATTTAGCAGTTTACAATGACCAACACAATGATTACATAGATTATATGCTATCTATCTATCTCTCTATATATTAACCTCTTTTATGTAGGATTCCAGGTTATATAAATGTTTTGTTTGTTAATATTTATGAAGGAAAATATTTGCGACAGAAAAACATGTTTTGGCAAAAACTAAAGTTTTCTAGAACACAAGAAAATATTGCTAAATAATTAATTATTCAAAGAAGGAAAACTCTTAACCATAAACAACAAATTTTTCGTGGTGTGATCTTGGTATTTTTAACAACAATAAATCCATTGATCTGCCGTTTTAAAATTGAAAATAGACCTGTTTTTTTCATGGATTTTTAGACTTATATTTATATTGCGTTAGGCTTTGGTTTAAAGTAGTTTTAGTTCTAATTTATTCGAAAATTTTCAAAAAGGAATCGGATTCTTTTGCATATTTTACTTATTACAAAATCTGTTGTTAATAGATTCGGAATCCTCGAAAAAATAAAACAACTTGTCGCCAATAGCTAAAGTTACTGATGTCACTAGGAAATCAGAAACATATGCCTGTAACTTTCGCAAGACATTAAGTTAATAGACCCCTGTTTCTTCAGGCTATAAAACAGCTTGTCGCCAATTGCTAAATTGATAAAAACAATTGTTGAAGTTACTAGCATAAAGCGAGTTATAAATATTTGCTAAAAACTCACGCATTTCATTAGCCTTTTGTTTAAAAGTATTTTTATTCCTTACGTAAATAGTTCGGAAATAGCTTAAAAGATAATGAAATGCTGATGCGCATTTAACAGTACGCGATCAAGATACTGTCAATTACACTGTTTATTATCACACTTAAAGTTTTATTGCGGTTATTACAATCTTGTGGAGTGAAACTCTCCGAGGGTATCCATAACTCAGTAGTCTGTATTTTGTGCTATCATAAAATGTACCATTTAGCAAAATTTTTAGCCGGGAATTTTGTTATATATTTATAAGTATGAGGTCGCTGTATCCAAATTTATTCTGGATTGAAGCCCCATACTTCCTTTTTCCTCTAATTCCAAATTTGATTTTGCACGTATCGAATGTAACTACATTGTGGGTAGAAAAGAGGTGTTTACTCTTTTGGAGCACCCCCTTTTTTCCTGATGGAAGTTTATTATTTAACTGTTTAAGCCTGTTATCAAAAATTTTACTTTGTTTTTGTGTATTGTGATTTAAAGGTGTCCGGTATGTTGTGATTGATAAGGTAATATTTACGCCGTAACAATTATTACTATAAGTGCTAATAAAATCCCGTGTAAGTGAAGATTATTTAGATAATTCATGAAAATTTGGAATTCATGTAAGCAGAAAAATTAATAAGATTATATACAGAGATTGTAATACAATATTTAATTTCGAAAACTGGGGTCTCAAAACGAATTCAGTGATCAGTACTATCCAATAGTGTTATTTATGTAAACTTTGTATATTCATTAGTAACGATTCTTGTTTGTTATGTTTTTTATGGCTTGGTCGATTGTGAGTCAATCCGTTTTTTTCTTCTTTAATCTTGTCTGTTTTTTAAAATGCTCTAAAGTATGCCATACCAATCACTGCACACGGTATCAGTATTTAAACCTCAACCAAAAACCCGTGACAATATTTCTAAATGTCGAGTTTTTTGCAATGAAAAATCATTATCTGTTTTTGAGTCTTAATCAGACCCGGCCAGGTGATTAAATTTCGCAAAATACGCCATTGTGTTTTTCGGGTCATCTGGTTTTCTTAACCATCCAGAACTGGCTTCTTGGGTTTGCAATAAATAATTAAATTAATATAATATGAGTTTTAGGCCCTAGGCCTTGGATAATATTTTTGTTCATTTTAGAGAGCTGTTCTTCCATCAAAAACATTGTATTAATACACAATGTATCACAGTTTTGCCAAAACATCAATAAAGTACTGCAAAATCATTTTCTGTGGAACAAAATTACATTAACATTTAAAGGCTTGAAGAACAAAGAGATTTGCAAAGTGACAACGGAACAGAAAAAAACCTTAGTTATTTTTTGTAATATTATTTTGATTATGAGTTTCATAATTTTGTTCTTTGTTCTTTGATATGTGATATGGACAAGGACTGGTATGTTTGTTTTATTTCTCATATGTAAGTTTTAAATATTTACATGCGATCATTACTGCATGCATATTTTAAAATGTTAAAAAATTAACTTTAAACTACTATAAAATTGTATATTTACTTTCATTTGACATAATGCAATAGAAGCGTTATACTATTCCGAAAGCTCCCTTAATAAACCAAGTAGGCGTCGAGTTGCTCACTATTTAATGCGATTACAGATGACCGAAGGAATGATTTTGTTATGTTAAACCAGAAACTGTTTGAGATTTTGTAAATTTAGATTATGATTATGTTTTGGTCTATCACATATTTCAGAATGAAAATAATATGCTTTGTCAACAAACAACACATCCAATAACAAGAGACAATATAGGTAAACAATAAAACAGCTACACAAAAGAAGCCAGGAAAAAACAAACTTGAAAATCAACGGCCATTAGAGTAAACAATCAGTGGTAATACTTTTGGAGGAGGAAATCTTATTTTACAAACCATTGGTTCATAACGATATACTCTCATATTTAAAATCAGCCCGATTTTTCCAAGGACTTTTTTGTCTTTATATTAATATGGCAAAAGGACTTAGTTTACACAGTAGTTGTTCTTAATTGCTTCAGTTATAATTGAAAGGGGACCGAAAGCCGGTTGTTTTAATCTTTTTTCATGGCGCTTCACAACAATAGGTCGAATCCTAATAGAGCTAAATCAAGAAAGGGACTGAATGTGCTGTGGAAGAACACTGTCACAAAACGGACTAATTAACTCGTACCACAATGTCATAATTAATTGCACAAAACACATCTATTACAAGACTGTGGTTAATAGTTTCAAAATTATTTAAGTTATATAGGAAACTTGTCGCCAACAGCTAAAATTGCTGACGTCACTCGTAAATCAGAAACATTCGCACATAAATCTTGCATGACATTAACGGGACTGAATAGACACACGTTTCTTAGGTTCTTAGGACAATAAAACAGCTTGTCGCCAATTGCTGAATCATTTTTTTTTTTAATTTTAAAATTGCAATTATAATGCAAGTCGGAAACATTTGTTTAAAAACTAACATATTTTATTAATTGTTGTTAAAAGACATTTCATCCTTCACGTAATAAACCGGCATGTCTAAAACGTTCAAAAGATCAGAAAAAATTGTTGATGCGTGTTAAACAATATGCAATCAGTATGTTGTCAAATGCCACGATGACTAGTGCATGTAGTTAATAATTCCTTTTGTTGTCAATAGTCTACTTAAAATAAAATTTAATTATTATTTACGCAAGAACATCTAAATCTATTGACTGTAAATATAATCTATCTAAAAGTGTGGATTGCATTAATATTTAATGAAAATACGGAATTCATGTAAATAACACAACGCACTTTGAAAATAAAAAGTTAATATACAGAAATTAAAATACAATATTTACTCTTGAAAACAGAGGTCCCAAAACGAATTTAGTTATGAGTACTATCCATTTTTATTATCCATGTTATTTATGTATATAAAAGGAACAAAAATCAAACACAAACATACCAGTTTATGTTCAAATCACAATCCTAATAGTAAAAAATTGTAACTGGAAAATCAAGTAAAAAACCACGTGGATTTCTACTAGGAAAGGGAGGTTCAGTGCACCAGAAAGATAAACACCTTCTGTCTAGCTAGCTACACCATCCACATACCGTTTGAAATCAAAATTGAGAATGAAGGAACATGAAACTATGGGACGTAAAATACATTCAGGATTATTTTGGATACAGCGACATATACTTATTCCACAAAATTTATGTTTGAAATAGTTTTTCAAAACATCTTCTTTGGAATGTTTTGCACACTCTTTTATATCGTTGTTTCAATTCGTTTCTTGTTCTCTTATTAATCTATTCTGTTTTTCTAAAAAATGTTAGAAAAATTAAAAATAATACACAGTTTCACTAATTTAAATGAGTTTACTTCTAAGTCAAGGTAAATTAGCAGCTGTTGATCAAGTTGCAGAAGTTTTGACTTCTGCTGTGCGCTCAGTCAGGAAAACCAATGGACTTTGGTTTCTAATGTTCCTTTCAAAGACCCCTTGGCTTTCATTTCTACATTTTATGGGCTTGGCGAAAGTAAAGTCATCTCTTATTTTCAAGTCTGTGTCAGATCCTGTCAGGCGAATTACGTTCAGAATGAGAGTCAATAATTTACTTATGATCTTCTGGTATCTTCTCTACCCAAACGATACTGCCTCCGTATTTGGCACATATTAAATATTTTATATAACCGTATTTTGCACATATTTAATATTTCATATAACCGTATTTTACACACACAAATATTTCATATAAATATATTAAGTATTTAAGCCCTAGGCCGAGCTGAAATTTTTGGTGTATCTTTGTGAGATGTTGTACCTACCTTGTAAGAGTTGAGTTGAGTAATGGTGTTTAACGTGCCAGTCAAGAATATTTCACTTTTCAGCTATAGGCGAAAGTGAAGAATTTTTTTCCTTTGCGTTGCGTTGATGACATTATACAGCAGGGTTCTTTATCGTGCCACGCCTGCCGGGACACGGGACCTCGTTTATTTTAAGTTCCAATCCGAAAGAACCGTGACTTTCATTTCGTAATGCCGGGTGCTTGGCGAAAGAACAGTCACTACCCACTTTGAACCCACGACCTTCCACTTACGGAGCGAGCACTCTACCAACTGAGCTACCGCAGTGGCGAACCTAGAGGAGCTCTGGGAGATTTTGTATTGCTGCAATGGTATTTAAAAATTGGATTTACAAAGACCACAGGACGAACGTTGCATTTCTCTGGAAGTTGACCGATTTTAAGTTTAGTCGGGTTCAGATAGTTACCGATAGTTTTGAAGAAAAAGGAGATTGGAAGATGCTTTTAAAAGTTGAAACATACAAAATTTATGTGAAAATAGGGATTGGATGGTTTTCTACGATTTTTTTCCAAGCGAGGGGTTGATTTTTAAAATGGCGACTTTCGTCTCCTGTGTCTTTTAGTGTTATTTTTCAGAATTTTTTTATGTTTGTTAAAAATGGATTTCAGGCAAAGTTATCGATATGTATGAACTTGTATTAACCTCGCTTATATGCATCAAATCTTACAGTCACATAGATGACAAACACAAAAAAAAAAAAAATAATAAATAGGGGGCAATTACGATCACCAGTTAAAATTAGAGCACAAAGTTCGAGTTGAACTAAACTGGTGGATTCACAAACTAGATCTTTGGAATGGGAAAGCATTAATACGCCCAGACCCGTACCTAGTTATACAATCCGATGCAAGTCTGTTAGGATGGGGGGGCATTTTGTCAGAATGTGAAAATAGGCGGGAGGTGGTTACAAGGAGAACAATTTTGCCATATAAATCAGCTTGAATTAAAAGCTGCGTTTCTCGCAGTCCAGTCGTTTGCAAAAAATTTGGAAACAAACATATTCTACTGCAGATGGACAACAAATCGGCGGTAGTTTATATAAACAAAATGGGAGGAACAGTTTCCAATTCTCTCAACAAAATAGCAAATCAGTCCTGGGATTGGTGCCTTCAGCGGCAAATATTGATAACGGCAGAATACATTCCAGGCAAACAGAATCTGGTAGCAGACTGGGAAAGCAGACATTTTACGGATCACAGCAATTGGAAACTGAATCAGTCGATTTTCAAGAGTCTGGTAGCACGATTGGGCCAGTGCAAAGTTCACCATTATTTCAGCTGGAAGACAGATCCCCTAGCCAAAGCCGTAGATGCTTTGCTTCAACCTTGGAAGGGGATACAGGGGTATGCATTTCCCTCATTTTGTCTAATTAGTTCTTGCCTCGCGAAAGTTCGCGAGGAACAGAGACAAATAATATTGGTCACTCCAACATGGCAGTCACAAGCTTGGAATCCACTACTTCTCCAAATGCTAGTGGATCACCCGGTATTAATTCCAATGAATTCCAAGACACTTCTTTCCCCAACGGGATAGATTCATCCACTCATTCTGAACAAAACCCTACATCTAGCAGGGAGGAAGGTCTCAGGCGATCATACTCAGCAGTTGGAGTTTCAGAGGAAGTTAAAGACTTACTCGTTGGGTCCTGAAAGTCAGGAACAGGGTTTGCTTACGATTGTGCCTGGAAAAAATGGAGTTGCTGGTGTTTCCCAAGGGAAGTTAATCCTTTTTCAGCACCTTTGGTCTCTGTCTTAGATTACCTTGCTTGGATGCATAAAGAAGGTTTTCAGTATAGAACAATTAATGTTCATCATTCAGCCATTTCGTCTGTACTTCCGTATTCTGAAGGTATACCGATAGGTCAGTTACCCATTGTCAAGCAATTAATGAAGGGTATTTTACAAAAAAATCCTCAATTGCCTAAATATCAGTTTTCATGGGATTTAGATCTTGTACTGAAACATATATCAGGTATGAATAATAACAAAGATTTAAACTTGGCAGCACTGGACAAAAAGTTAGTCATTTTGCTAGCTTAAACTGCTGCTAAAAGGGTTTCAGATATTGCTAGGTTTGATAGGCGTTTCATGTCCTATAGAAATGATTGCTTAACATTTTTATTACCTGGGATATCAAAAACACAAAAAGATTGTAAAAATAAAGAGGTCACATTTCACAAATTTTCTCAGGAGAAATTATGTGTTATTTCATGTCTCTCAGAATATCAAAAAAGAACTGAACATATTAGACCTAAATCAAGAGATGAGTCTGATCCACTTTTGAGAATCGACAAAGAAACCATTTAATGGTTTGTCCTCACAAACTATTGCAAACTGGATCAAAAGTATTATGAAAGATGCGGGGGTTGATATATCAATTTTCCAAGCACATTCTTGTCGCATGGTGGCTACTAGTAAAGCAGCATTAAATGGTTTAAAATGGATGAAATTTTATCGAAGGCTGATTGGTCAAACACCGGAACATCTAAAAAGTTTTATTTTAGGTCTGAAATTACGGATAAATTTACTGAAGCGGTGTTGAAATGGTAAGTGCGCTTTAAATGTGCTATTATTATATCTCACGGAAATCTTAGAAATATAATTTCAGATTTTATGAGGGCGCGAAGCGCCCGACTATGAAATATTAATTATATGATAAGATTGAAGTGAGATATAATAATGCATTTCCCACCATCCCACCCTTACAAATTTAAAAGATAAAAAAAAAAAAAAAAACTCAGCAAATCAATAAAATTCATATTTCAATAAATCATGGATTAATAAATCAATAAATTAATAAGCAAATCGATATATCAATAGTTAATATTGGAAATCAGTTAAGAAGTTTGTTTCTTTCTGTTTATAGATTCACTTGCGACAGTGATAGAAGATTAGACAGTGTTGAAGAAGAGGATGTGCTGTTAGATGGTTTATACGTAAAGATTTATCGGTTCGGCAATTTTTTTGGCTGTTTATTTGAAATGTTTTCCTTTATAAATTTACATATTTAAAATCATGTTTTGTTTTGGTGTCTTATTTGAGATGTTGATGATGATGATGATGTAGGGGTTACCTGGATTGATCTATTTTTTCACCTAGGAGTGTTTTTACTTTAAAGAGCTGTTATTTTTTACATTGAATTGAAGGTCAATGCATTATTATATCTCACAGAAATCTTATCTTATAATTTATATTTCATATCGGGCGCTTCGCGCCCTCATAAAATCTGAAATTTTTAATGAAAAATCGTTAAAAAGGATAGAATTAAACCATTTTGAACATTTTTTAAAAGTATTATTTTTAAGGTTTACGTAGATTTAATTGGTTGAGGGGAATCTAAAAGGAAGTCTTATCTCGTATTTATATTCGGTTGCCATTAGTTCCTCCGCCTTTATAAAACTTTTTTGTCAGTTTTATTAAAATCGTTGTTTAAACTTTTTATCTCCCTTTAATGAATTAAATTTTTGTTTAAAAGATAATATTTATCTTTATTTTAAATGCATTAATTTACAAACAAGATCAGTGAAGTGGAACTAGAAAAATTTTATTTTTTTTCACAATTATAATAAAACATGACAAATTACGCAGGATTACTCCATGCAAGATATTTACTGAAATCGCATTCCAAATTATGCAAATTAGTTCAATAGCCTTTACTTTTCAAACGCATTTGATGGTATATAAATCCTTCAATTTCCTTTAACTGTTGGCGGCCTGCTGCTCCTCGGGTATGGAGGATTTGCACAAATGGTAAGTGTATATACCTCTATCATATCGCTCGGTCAATGCATCAATTTTCCGTGATTTTTACGCTTCATGCGCACGGGTCTGTTTTCACGCAATTGTCGCCCAGCATTTCAGTGTGACAATATTTTAGGAATAATTTACTGTTGTTTGTTTGTTTCGACACCAGAAAACCAGAAAAGCAAATTTATTCGGTTGAAAGCTTCCATAGTGTTATGCCTAGGCTAAATGAAAATGATCGCCTCCGCGCAATTGATATGCTTGAGGCTGGTATGACCCAAAGCTTTGTCACTAGACATTTTGGTGTCCACAGAAACACTGTTTATGCTTTATGGAGACGGTACCAACAGTTTGACACCACTAGAGACCGCCCTCGTTCAGGACGTCCACGCGTAACGACACGTCAGCAAGACAACCATATCCGGCTTGTGCACCTCCGGAACCGTTTCAAAACTGCCAGTACTACTGCCCGGAGCATTCTTGGACTACGCCCAATCAGCCCAGAACAGTACGGAATCGTTTACGGGAAAGATATATTCGCCCACGACGTCCGACAATCCGTCCAGTTCTACAACGACGTCATCGCACAGCTCGTCTTGCATGGTGCAGAACACATTTACGCATCAATCGACGAGACTTGGCACAAATTATTGTTCACCAGATTTCACTTGGACAGTAGTGACGGACGCTCCAGAGTGTATCGGCGCATTGGAGAACGTTCCATAACGCGTGTGTGGTGAAACGACGTTCGTTCGGTGGGGGCAGTGTAGTGGTTTGGGGTGGCATCACAGCGAATGACAGAACTCCTTTGGTTGTCATCGACGGGAATTTGACCGGTGTACGGTACCGTGATGAAATCCTACAGACCCATGTCATCCCATTCATTAAAGGACAGCAACGTAGCGCCACTTTTCAGCATGATAATGCAAGACCACACGTCGCACGGGTTGCAATGGGTTTTCTGGCACAGCATAACGTCAATGTGTTACTGTGGCCAGCCGTTTCACCCGAACCTTTCTCCAATTGAACACGTATGGGATGAAATGGAACGCCGATTACATCATCTGCCCAATCAGCCTGTTACATTGCAAGGGTTGGCCCAAGCGTTAGATCAGATATGGAACAACATCCCTCAAGCATTCTTTAGGCATTTAATCAACTCTATGAGGCGTCGCTGTCAGTCCTGTGTCAATGCTAATGGTGGTCACACACGATACTGATCTTGTGAACCGACTTTTACTATCTGCTATGTTTCAAGTCCCTTGCGCATGAAATAACAGTATCTGTAACCTTTTCAATGACATGAATTTGTAAAGAAATATCTAATACGAAATTATTCATTGCTTTGCATTTTCAAATTATTTTATAATCTCACATTTCAGTCATGCACAGTTACTTTTTTCCGCTAGTATAAATAACCGGACCCTTTATACGAAGGGGTTTCTAGACTCGTTTTGGTTTCCAAGTATACAGATCCACATTCAAGGGAACAATTTATGACTGAGTATTGTTTTTATACAAGTTTAAATAAGATTTAAAGTACTTTGACAGATAAATAGCCATAGTTTTCTAATGTAAAGGTGCGAGAAAGAATTTTAAAATAAGAAGAATTGCTTACACTAGCTACCATTTTGTCATTATGTCCGTTAGCCAGCAGCTGAAGATTTTTTATAATAGTAGTCTCAATAACATGTCTCTTGTTAGCTCAACTAACTAAGGCAGAGGTGTAAGGACATATGTTACCGACACAGGCACAGTTTAATTTTGACCGTTAACCACCCAGTACGAAGGTTTAAAATATTAATGGTGTTATTTAGCGCGAGTTATGAAGTTTGCCTGGCAAAGCTATGACATTTATGATCCAATATTTTCATTTGCCTTGTGAAATTCCTATAGCTGCAAGCTTGAGAGCCATTGTAATTATTACTGTCAATGAATGCCAAAAAGTTTTGTTACTCCGTGTATGAATACATAAAAATGCAATCTACAACCCGGAGCTACATTACCATAGGTAAACAAACATGGCTATCAAGTCACTTTTGTTTATATTCGAGACAAGCTTGAAAAACGCATGTACGAAATTTTATAAAGTAAAATCAAAGAAATTAATCAAATAATATTTTGATATCATATATAGGCAACTGGCTGATATACACCGTCATATTGACATTGTGAGAGACAGTGTGGTGTTTTTGATGGCCTGTTGAAAGAATAGACAGCAACAGATCTGTAAAAACCATCAAACCACAAAAAAATTCTTGAAGAAACGGATCTCCTACCTTGGCAAAGCTGCTATATTCTCTATTATTTTGAGACAATGTGTAATGGTACAACTTGTCAATCAATTTTGTGTCTCGCGGGATGTAAATTTCAAGGGATGTAAATTTCAATTGGAATATGATTCCCGCATGTATGCAACATTCAGTGAAAATTGTTCGTTTCACATGCTGTGTTTGTTGATCGGAAAAACTGAAAAATTAACTACAAGCCATTAATCATTTTACACGGGATACAATAGGAACTCCTCAAAAGTATAATAAATGGTTTAAGTACTACACAACTCCTTGCTGAACTTAGAACGATAATTTTCTGAACTTTGAGAGATATTTGTACCGAACCAGGCGCAAAGAATAAGTATACTTCTCCTTGCTTTGCTGTCTACATTTAAATGATACCGAGTATGAAGCTCGGCACATAATGTTAGAGTGAATCGTCGACATTCCCGGAAAAATCTCTCGGTAAATCCCTGTCTACTCACATATCGCAGATTCGAAAACCACATGCTTGGCCATTGAAAATTATCCCTCTGCTACAGTTCCCGTTTCAGATTCACAAATTTCACTTCCGACATTTGGCCAGTAATCTTTTACTCCCAACTTCTTTGCAGATTAAAATGGGGCCACACAGGTGTGCCTGATTTTCGACCGAAATATAGTCCTCAAACAACAACACATTTATCGTTGATATTCAATTTTTTATTATATTTTTTTTTATATCTAATATTTTAAAACATTCATTATGTTAATGAAAAATCAAGAAAATACCATCAAAATACCCGATAACACTTTAACTAATCCAAAACTCCCCGTTGTTACCCCACGATTAAAAATATTGCGGATAAATAATGTGTCGTTCTCCGTCTTTAATTCAGCTGTTGTGTCTACTGGACTCCCCCGATGTGCATGTGTTAAAGATGGGAATATTTTATTCTTAAAATTAATGAATAAATTTTTTTTAAAATATTTAACGAAAAAATAACAATTGAACTGTTTTAAAATGGTGTTCATTGTCATTATGAAGGCAACAACTTTGCAAGCAATCTTATCATAACGCGCTAACGCGCGTTATTCCGTTTGCTCGCAAAGTTGTTGCCTTCATACTGACAATAAACACCATTTTAAAACAGTTCAATTGTTAAATAACTGCCATTGCTATGCTGTTCAGTGGTTTTATTTATGGTTTTTATTCATTTATTTATTTGAATTTTTTCACATCAATTTGAATTTTACCTACCTTCAACGAGAAGTGGGGTAAATTATTGAAACAGCGTAACAATGTAAGAAAAATATAGTACAACATGGAAAAATTATTCAATATTATTTGAATTGAACCAAGAAATTGAATTCAATTTTATTTGAATTGAACCAAGACATTGTATTCAAGATCATTTGTATTTAAAAATCGGTCGTCAAGTGTATAAACCCAGATGTCAACATTGCTTCAAATAGAGAAAATCAATTTGAAGACGAGATTTTTGTATAAAAATTCAGAAATTAAATTATAGTTAATTTTAAATATAATTGATCAAATGTACAGAGCCAAATTTTAAAGTTTTTAATTTTCTAGGTTATTCAATATTTTGTTCAATATATTGATGTAAACTTTCCTTAAACTTTGAATTTAAGAGATTTTCATTAGGGAGCAGACACTTTTTCGCACCTCTAGAGGTCGACAGTGTTTGGCTTATGCATTTATTTTTCTTGCTTATGCAAATTTATCTGCGTAAATCAAAAGTATATCATAATATCAGTGATAATAAAAGGCATCATGTAATAAAGTTGAATGTTTAGATTTTTTAGTTGAGAAATTTTAAAGGCATTTCTTGATTGGATGTGAAATGTTTGAGCTATGCTGTTCAACCATTTGTATTATGTGTTTAACGTAATCCCTTTGAGATTCATGTTAAGAATTTGGTACTGATTATTTTTATTATCACACAACAGAACTGTGGTAAAAGCGGCCATCTAACTGTACATAAACTTTATTTTCAGAACATTAACATGATTATGGTTTTTAAGCAATGTTGACGAACTTGCCCATAACACTTTAGGTTTCATGCAGAAATGTAAAAGAATGTCGTTTTTCACCCAGTCAAAATAATTTGAATATAATAAAACAGTTCAAATTCAAATTTCCCGGAAAAAGTTATATTAACTGGCAAAACTCACACCTCACACTTTATTATATATAAATCTTTATCAAAATTTGATATTTAAATTTTTAGCTCCCTTTTCAAAACAATTTTTATAATTAAATAAAAATTCATAACTTTAATTTCTTAACATTAATGCGTATTTTATCAGTGAAATCAATGTAATAAAAATTGAAACTCAACAATAAAAATTGTCAAATTTGAAACATTACTTAAGTCGAACTATTTATAAAAATCAAATCCAAAATTTTATGAAATTATGCAAATTATGGAATGATCTGTATTTGTTTTAAAGAATATTGACTGTATTTAAACTATTCAACACCCTCCATCAAATGGCGGTCTGCCGCCCTTCGGGTATTACAATAAAACTTATCTTTCAAATTACCTATAAATATTGACCCAAGGGTGTCAGTTGACCGTCGTTTTTTGTTTACCAATTCTATAGAATTATGTTTTATCTAAAGTTTCCTGTACAATAGGGTTTTGAGTAAATAAATTCATAAAAGTTAATGTATTACACAACCGTGGTCGTTTACAAAGCATATTTATAAGCTGGGTGACCAACATGTTGACCAAGTCATATGATCACCTGTCATCTGGGATGATGGAGGAAACCGGAGTCTCCAATAAAAACGACCGACCTTCGGGAAACGAACTCATAACCTATTCAACACTAGTATCAATCCGATTGGGATTAGATAAGGGCGGTTTGCCTACCAAATGTCGTTGGTTTTTTCCTTGCGCTCCGGTTCCTCCATTTTCTTGACCTGATCGCCTCGATATAATTGAAAGATTCACGACTTGGCATTAAAAAAATAAGAGAGAGAGAGAGAGAGAGAGAGAGAGAGAGAGAGAGAGAGAGAGAGAGAGAGAGAGAGAGAGAGAAGTAAAAGTAAAAGTTTTATTATAACATTCTTTTACTTGTGTGTTTTTAGCTCACCTGAGCACAAAGTGCTCAAGTGAGCTATTACTATCAATAGAGGCAGACCCTCCGTCCGTCCGTCCGTCAACAATTGCTTCAAACGACTTCTTTTCAGAAACTTCTGGTCACATTTTGTTCAAACTTGGTCAAAAGCCTTTCAGATTTGTGGTTTTGGTTGTCATAGCTACCAAATGTAGGTCACATTGACCTGTATAGTTGAAAACCTAAAAAAAATCTTCTTCTCCAAAACCACTTCACTGAGATAAAATCTGATGTGATATTTGGCATCTATGGCATCTTATATACCAAGTTTGTGAATTTCAATAATTTTTGTGAAAAATTAGGTTACGCGTTTTTGCATTTATTTTAACAGTGTAAATAGTACTTTTTTACCAAAATTACAATTATGAATTAATTTAGGTGAATTCTTTTTCCAAACATCATTTTCTTATGTGATGAAACACATGTTTGACAATTTTCATTACAAGTCGCTTTTTTCGACCTTTTTCATTTTAAATTCTAGCAACCCAAGGGTCGAGGGTTCAAATCACAGTGAGACCACTTTTTCTTCTTTTTCTTTCTTTTTTTTAATTTCTGAATTTTATGACTTACAATCGTGCATGGAAGAGATTTTATGAATTTTTACTTTTTAGTGTAATTATTATTTTTGAAATATATGTGATACTGACTGATATGTAGATATAAATGTAGCTAAAACCTTGAAATATTATTTTTGTTTTACAAAATCACTGTTATGTGACATAATTTAAACTAATTGAACAATTTTTAAAAAAAATAATTTGCAGTTGACTTTTACAATTTTTTTTAAAAATATTGTAATTAATGTGTCAAATCTGTAAAGTCTTTAATCCGGATCTGAAAATTGCTCATGTGAGCTTTTGTTATGGATAGGAACTCTGCCATCCATCCATACATCCATCAAAAGACTTCTTATCAGACACTTCTGGTCACGTTTCATTCATATTAGTCAATAGCATTTAAAGACCATTGCCATTCACATTTGTGTTTCTGGTTGCTATGGCTACTAAAAATAGGTCACAGTGACCTACATAGCTAAAAACCAAAACAATAAAAATAATGATCCCTGAAACAACTTCCATTGAGGCAACATGTTATGACTTACCAGGTATTATTATGGCATAACGGTGACATTTAAACTCAGGTGAGCAAATTACGGCCATCCTTGGCCTCTTGTTTGTTTTGAGTTCGATAACGGTTAAGTGCGTAAAAGATGTACACGAGCTACGAGATACCTAGCTTTCCTTGATGATAATTTTATTGCTCATTTATATAGAGACGGTTCGCAACACTTCAAATGAAAATCAAATGCAGTTTCTTAAAATGAATGTTTATTTAATTTGCAATATAGTAATCCTAATTTCTTTTAATCATGAGGTTATTTTTATAAGCCAATATATATCCTACAAGAAAACTTTCGGGCCATTGATAAAAACGACGAAGATGGGAAACAGTGTCAGTCATAATCAGTTAGTTCCGGTTAGAAGTACCAAATAAATCTTCTTTGTAATACATCAGTTTGTGGAATCTGACCAATCCCGTTCCGATACACTGACAGTCATTGACTCCATCAAGACAAGTAAACCGATCTCCGATTGGATAAACTGTTCCTCCATAGTTGCATGTGCCTAGTATATACAAATGTTGAGACAATATTGCTTAAAGCCATGTGTGTGTGTGTGTGTGTGTGTGTGTGTGTGTGTGTTTTAAATAACTATTAAAGAACTTTAAAGCGTAATTTGTGGATATTTGTGTGATGACATTTATGATAAGAGTTAACAAGTATTTATAACAACGATAACGGAAAAAACTGAATGACATTTAATATACATGTATAATTTTCTGCCAAACATCACGTGCTTAATTTGAGTTTTATCAGTTTGAACCCACCTGGATTTTATAAATAGTGTCAAGAATCTTTTACTGATATCGAGACAGGTTAGTTCAGGAATGGTTAAGGGAACCGGAGTGACCAGAGAAAATCACTATCATTGACAAGCAATCTGACAAACCTTTTCACACTGCAACCTATTCGAGTGCACGTAGGATTTGAACCTATGCGGCTAAGAGGCGTTGTGATTTATTAGCGCATATTGCGTTGCGCTGATGGCATTATACAGCAGGGTTCTTCATCGTTCCACATCTGCCGTGACAAGGGACCTCGTTTATTTTAAGTTCCTATCGGAAAGAACCGCGACTTTCATTTCGTAACGCCAAGTGCTTGGCGAAAGAACAATCACTACCCACTTTCAAGTATTGGGTCAGACCCGGCCTGGGTTTGAACCCACGACCTCCCACTTACGGAGCGAGCACTCTACCAACTAAGCAACCGCAGTGGTTACCTTGTAAGAGCTTAAAATTAAGACAAAGAGGGAAGTGACAAGGTCAAATTTACATATGTGTGTGTGTGTGTGTGTGTGTGTGTGTGTGTGTGTGTGATGTAGTGAGAGAGAGAGAGAGAGAGAGAGAGAGAGAGAGAGAGAGAGAGAGAGATATTAGGATTCTATAGTATGTTTAATTAAGACTCAGTAACTGTTGTCTTAAATTCCTGTGAAATGGAATTTAAGTTTCAGTTCAATTACAAGGTAGCAGTTAAAATTATTTATGGTAAATATGATGTAACTAATTTTGCCACTCTGGCGTCACATCAGGAACGATAACTCGAATAATGAATAATTGAAATGGTGAATATGAATGAATCATCATTAATTATGATGTTGTTATTATAAAACTGATTAATACGTTATTAATGATTAATGAAAATGCGGAATACTTGTAAATACCACAACACACTTTGAACATACTTAAATAATATAGCTCTTATAATCCAATATTTACTTCTGAAATCAGTAGTCCCAAAACTAGTTATTATCCCAAGGTACATATCAGAAAATGAGGTCCCAAAACGATTTCATTCACGTAAATATCTCAAAATCAGAGAGACCCAGGAGGAGTATAGTTGTCAATGTAATTCAAAGTTTTGATCCAGATAAATACCATAGGAATAACATTATAAATATTTATTTATAGATGTTTATCTCTCTATCCATCCATTCATCTTTCTATCATGTCAGTCATGTATTAACTTAATCTTTGTTCATATAAATGTTTTTGTCAGGAATACTTTAATTTTTTAAAATCTTTTTTGAATGTTAAGTAAATCCGTTGTTTAACTTCTCAATTATTTGGTGCTATTGTTTTTTTTAAATGACAGTTGTAAGTAAGTATAGCCATTAAAAATACATGTATATACAATTGATTGATAGAAACTCATTTTACCTTCTAGCAAATATATTTTATTTACAAAAAGTCGTCACCAGTTGTACAGTCCTGCAGATTAGCCTTAAATCTCTAAAAATTCGCCTTCATAGTGTTATGTCATTAATCAGAAAAATAAATATGGAGTTGTCCAGCCAACCAATTAAGTGATCATGAAAATCTGAATTTTTACCTGAGGAAATGTAATTTCAACTTTAATTCCAAAATTGAATTACTTTTTAAACCGATCATTGATAGTATATCTATTGATGTTGAATGGTCATCCAAGGTAAATGGGACTTGAAATTGGATTTAAACATTTGTGGTTTTCCTCTATTTACAAATGACCAATACCATTGTACCCTCCAATTTTTGAAGGAGGTGACAAAGTAATAGTAATGACATATGACCCTTGCTCAGATTGAGCATATTTTTTAGGCTTGTACTTAGGACTGTAGTACGTGAAGTGACATAATTTTTACTTTTGCAGTACGCTTTAGTGCAAAATTGGGGAAAGGTTATCTAGCATTTTAAGTCAACCGTGGTTACTTTTGTAAGGTCTCTTCTGAAGGACTATTGATCCTATTTCGAAATTTAAAATGGTTGAAAAACGGACAATCAATATCTTTTTTCAAGATTTGGGCAGATATATCCAGAAATTGAGGTATGACCATTTGGTGTGATTATTACCAACTGTGGTATAATAGTGTTTTAGGTAAGAGAGTGTGATTTTTTATTTAGGCTATTTTTTGTGGTGATTTACACCCTCGTTCATCATTAGATAGTTTAGAAAAGACTTTAGAAATTTTATACGTCACATTAGGTTAAGCAAGAAAGAGTATTACACATTTTTGTACCAATAAGCCACAGTGTCATAACAGGGGGTAAGCACTTTTTGCTGTCAACGTGAATAAATTATTTTCAAGTTTTTACATAAATTTAAATTCTGTCTTTCTTTTATTACTCTGATATTTCCTTCTTCGAATATAAAAATAACAATGCCTTATAAATCTGGAAAAAATACAAAGATGAAAGGCAGACGGACCGGTATTTATAATTTGTTTTACATTCCCATGAAGTTATCTTTTTTCATTATTCATTCATTTATTTATTTGTGGCATTTTCTGGTTATAATATCCCCCAAGCATACAGTTTTGTACTTATTCGTCGTAATGTCACTGTTTATTTGTACAACTTAACAATAATGAAGCATAATAACGGTTGTTGTTTTTAATGTGCTCTGTTCAAGATTGCAAATGCTAAACGATTAAAAATTATACAGAAAATCCGAATGCGACATGAAACATGGACAATCTTATGTTTTCTATGTGTTGAATCGGTCCATTTAAAGTACTAAATGATCTCTTTATAGAATAGACAGATTAACCCATAACTAGATTTGTGAAATTATTCCAGAAACGGAACATTCGATTGTCTGTTAAAGATAACGTGAGATATGGTTTAATATTACAAGAAATTAGGATGAAATCCTGTCAGGGTAAATCGGATTAAACATTATCTTGGGTCAGTCTAGAAATGTCATGCACTTTATCTAGAAACGTCATTAAATTAATGTAAACGATTCAGTATTGAGTTGAGTTGAGTTGAGTTGGGTAATGGCGTTTTACGTCCCAGTCAAGAATATTTCACTTATGTCGAGACGTCGCCAGCTATAAGCGAAATTGCAGAAATATTGCCTGTGCGTTGCGTTGATGGCATTATACAGCAGGGTTTTTTTTTATCGTGCCACGCCTACCATGACATGGATCCTCGTTTATATTAAGTTCCCATCCGAAAGAACCGTGTCTTTCATTTCGTAATACCGAGTGCTTAGCGAAAGAACAGCCACTACTCACTTTGAAGTCTTGGGTCATACCCGACGGGGGTTCGAACCCACGGCCTCTCACTTATCCTTTCAGTATCGTTTGCATTATTCCCCCCTTTTAGTAAAAAGCTTAAAGTAGTTATTGGTATGTTATTAACGTTGAGAAACAAACTATTGAATTTCAACTTTGTATAAATAATTTTTATTTTTATCTTTTTACCCTATTTAGAGAACGCTAAAATGTGAAATTTTTACTATTTCCAGCGGTACCGTTTACTTACAAAAGCCGATTGAACTTATCATTTACTTTGCCCTTTTCACGCCTACATAAATAGTCAATTCTTCTGAAACAATTAAACCACCAGTTTGGTTAATTCAGTGAAATTTTAAAAACGCCACCCACTATTCATTTTATTTTATTACAGATGGCAAGAAGCAAATACCAGATTTAAAAAAAAAATTAACAGAAAAAATAATATCTTTGCCTTGTTTTTCTTATTCTTAGTAATGAATTTTTAAATATCATATTTTTTAAATAGCTAGCTGAAACTATAAATTGATATATTGTAAGTACGGAAATGACGACCAGCTCTGCTTTCGAAGCTTTTTGGATTTATTAAAATGCACTTGTTTAAATATTGATGACATATCCCCTTTCATGTCTTTTAAGGAAGATATAAATTTATACATGCACTTGCTTGTACCGCTTAACATTAGAATGTTAAATGTGGTATTTGTCAATTTTCATATTTTATACTTTTACCAGTAGCTTTATTTACATGGGTGTATATTAATTTTATAAGGAATGTCATTGGAATACAAATTTAAAGCTTTTTTCAGTACATAAACTTGTTCAATTAAAAAAATGATTTAAATTCTTTTATTATTATCTAAAATCTTGGTTGCTCAGATTTCTTAACGGATCTCAGCTTTGTTTTTAATCTCGCTCGGGAACATCCTATTCTTAGAGTATCGGTCTGGTTTCTATACAACATCCCAGAACGAACATCTTCGATAAAAGTGAAAAATCTAAACTTGTGCGTGAAACAAGTTTTGATAAATTATATAAAAATGCCTTAAAACTTTCGAAGTAAAATTTTTACCTTGTGCAGTGAAAATGATTATTAATAACTTTTTTCTGAAAAAAAAATCCGTGAATATGAAAAGAAATTAAAAATCACAAGTGGTAGTAAATCGATGTGATTAATATGTTTTCAAGCAAGTCTCGATGTATCTTTTTAAAATAAAGAATCAATTGTTTCCTGTTGTTTTTGATTGTTTGTTTTTTTTCTTCTTCTTTTTTTTTTTTTTTTTTTTTTTTTTTTTTTTTTTTTTTTTTTTTTTTTTTTTTTTTTTTTTACAAATTGTGATTTTGAGTTTGATTTGTGAATATTTTTCAGCATGACCTCGTTAATTTTCTACTTCAAAACTCGCATTAAAATATACAGTTTCTATCAAAAAAATAAAAACTTTATGATTTTGTAGTTTTAAAATCATTTTTACGCAAAATTGTTTAAAAATAAATACATTAACACCAAATGATGTGCAAGATAATGTCAAAGATCAGGATGGCTTAGTTTGTCGTATCTTCTAAGTTAAAGATTAATTTATTCAATTAATTATAGGAAAACTAATGACCACAGATTTTTTGATAGTATTAAGTAAATCCCTATAACAATTCACCAGCGTACCACGTAATCAATACCTCTTAATGCGGAATGAAATGAATAACGTTTACGTTAAATATTTCCGAAAAAACGTCGTTATTACGGGAAAACGTCACTTTATAAGATTCCATTGCAAATAGAAATAATTGTCGCGCACAAACGCTTTGAGGTATCACATGGAGTTCTGGGAATTTCCATTAAAACACACCAATGACAATGGATGAACAAATCACGTGGGTGTCGGTGTTGTTCTTATAGTGGACAGTTTTTCAAACCATTTTTTTTCACAAAAGGTAGTAGGACTAGACATATATCCCTGCAATGAATTTTAACGCAAAAATAAGAAAAAAATTATAAATAAGAAAATTTGATTTTTTTTCACACAAATTTAAGAGAATCTACGAGATCTTTTCCGGTGAGAGTAACGATATTCTGGTACCTTGTTGGTTTTTTTTAATTATAAATGGTGCTTATTTCAAGCCTTAAATATAACACCGAGACCTTCTTCTTACCTCTCAAAGTTAGCAATTAGTAGAAAAAAATGGAGCGGGGTACAGTGTTAACCCCCCCCCGACACACACACCGTCAAGATTTTTCCTTAATTTTGAGGTTAGTTTTGGAATGTGAAGAAGAACCAGAGTACCCAATGATAACCAACAGCATTCTGTAAGCAGCTAACAATCTCTCGCACAAATTTATCTTAATAAGGCGGTGTAAAGCATTCTGATCGGTAAACGCGCAATATAGACAATTCGATAAGCGGAGCTTCAAATATTTAGGAAAGTCTAATTGTTTTGTAAAATATTTATATTTTGTGGATCTTTATTAAAAAAAAATTAAGATAAAATATATGTTATCGGTACATTTAATATCAAAGGGAGGTCAACGTTTACCATTCTACAAAAAAGTTCCAAAATGACCTATATAATGTCTACCAGGCTATATATATATATATATATATATATATATATATATATATATATATATATATATATATATATATATATATATATATATATATGTGTGTGTGTGTGTGTGTGTGTGTGTGTGTGTGTGTGTGTGTGTGTGTGTTTATACCTCATGTACCACCTCCGGTGGTTTTGAGTGAAACAAAGAACTAAGAACTTGAATCTAGACAGTTCAATGATTAAATTTTCATATCACAAGTATATCACAAGCATCTTAGGACTAATTTTATATTATTATGTTTTCCTTCGGGACCTATGCTTCTATAGTATTGTCTTGGGAGTATAGAACTTGTGCTGCAGGCGAGGGCACTATAATCCCACAGCAATACTATATAGTAGCACAGTTCTTGAGGGAAAACATATTAAAGTTTTAGTATATCACATAACACAATAGGTTATAGTACAGATAGCTGTATTTGACAAATAAAAAAGACAAATTATTCACATAAAAATCAAAATTCATATCTTGCTTTTTCATATCTTTATATTAATATCTGCAAAATGAGATGTCATTTTGTTTACAAATGTCAGACTCTTTAACGGGGGATAACCGTTTCTAAGATGGCACGCACCGGAGTATAGTATGCGTCTGTGAAAACAAAAGCACCATGCTATCAAGGACACTATTGCAGTTGTCAAGAAATGTCAGAAACTAAACGAAATAGAACTCATGTATGTGGCCAATCAGCATTGTGCAAATTATCACGTGATGTACTATTATCTAAGAGAACATTAACGTCGAATGTCGATGCCCTTTAAAATAAATTTGTAAAACAATGCTATATACACAAGGATGGCTGTTAATCTGAATCCGCGTTATAAAACTTGCTGAGATAAATAAATCGTAGATATCTGTTACGCAATTAATATAACACTGATAGACTTTCATTTCACACACACACACACACACACACACACACACACACACACACACACACTATTGTGACTATACAACGCATTATATATAAATCATGAAACATTTAAAATACATGTACATACATCGATATAATATAAAGTACAATTTATAAAAATTATATATAATATAATCTTGTAGCACATAATTTATAGATTATTTATAATTTCGAGGAAAGTGGGCTATTTGAAAAATGAGCAGGAGAAAACAACAAGTGATTGGGTCAGGTCCTGACAAACAAAACTCTGCAATGATTATAACCCCTCTAAGAAAATGAATACTTACAAGATGGCATTATTTATATAATTTAAAACCTTCTCTTTTCAATTTACAAAGATCTTGAGTGCGGTAAACCACCATCAAGCCAATACGATCAAGAAAGGTATAACAAATTCTTTATAAAAACGACTTCAAATCATCGCTTGCCTTGATCAAAACAGAAAGTTCTATTATTGTCTTAACGTGTTTTTTATTGAGTATTATTACCTGTTTCATTAGTCTCTTGCAATATATAAAGATTTTGGTAAGTGCGTTATTTAACATATCAGTTTGAATATGAACAGTGTGCAATGATAAAGTTAAACAAAATAGAATAACTAATCTAACGTTCATATAGCTAACAACAAAATACTTTTACTTTTATTGATGACGAAAGCGGGGGTTGTGAGTTCAAACCACGGCCGGGTCAAACATAATTTAAGATATTGCTTTTCACCAGGTTCTCGACATCAGAAGAACAGAGTATCGACTGGTTCATCAATGCCAGGATCTATAATGTGAATACGAATAGCTAAAAATACTGATGCGACTTACTATATATATATATATATATATATATATATATATATATATATATATATATATATATATATATATATATATATATATATATATATAGGATCTTGATCTTGCATGAGTGTTTATGTAATATTGGATTTATTAAACGAGTTGAATAATTTTTGATGCAACGAGCCTTGGCGAGTTGCATAAAACATAGATTTTAATAAATTCAATATTACATAAACACGAATGCAAGATTCTATTTATTATATAATCCAATAACAACGGCTTTTTCACAGATTTAAAACTTGTCTTCTCATTATAAGAAAACGGCTGATTGACCGACTGAACACAACAAGTTTACGTTACCGTGTACATGCGCCAAAAGAAATCCTGCTGAATTATCAAAAGTAAACAATAGTCTGTCTGCAGGATACAAAAACAAAACAAACATTTTCAATTTAAATACAATATATCTCCTTTTTAGAAAAAAGTACAAAAGTATCAGCTTAAATTATGAATCAACAAACAGTGTGCCACTGTGAACTAGGTGAATTGTGTGACGTCATAGCGCGCACTCTGGAATGTTAACAATCTGGACAAGGATTTACAGACACGTTACTCGGAATCGCTATCCATGATTATTCTGGCCCGTTTGTTTTAGGAACTGCTGATTTGTTTTGATAAATATGTATTTGAATATTTCCTCCGGTGACCGTTCCTGCAAAAATGCTTTGGAATCCGCCGTGTAAATATCCGTGCGTAGTGCGTAAGGATATACGCTTTTATGACGTCACACTCATTCAATACGATTTTTATTGTATGACCGTATTACATGGATTATTGAGTAGATTATGTAAGAAATATATATATATTAAATGTTTTGGCTTAAAATGACTATATATATTTCTTTTTGCATAGTAATTTACAAATAACAAATTTAAATTTCTGAAACACACCGTGATTCATAATGACATTGTGTAAGGCAAAGTTGCTTAACTACGTTTAAAAAAAAAAAAAAAAAAAAAAAAAAAAAAAAAAAAAAAAAAAAAAAAAAAAAAAAAAAAAACCACTCAGTCTCATCAGTGATGTTAACAAACTAATACCTTTAATATTGATAGAATTAAATAGCCTGTGGGTGCATAACAAAGAAATCCATTCTGATACCAAATATTGCTTAAGATAAACATCTTCAGATGTATAAAAATGCATTCGTTGTTGTATCCCATGACATAACTTGCGTAACTAGAGATAAAAATTCACTATAGCAGTTAAATAAGGAGCATGTGAATATAATTGAAATTTATATCTCTCTAGGGATCCAATTGCTCTTTCGGAATTACATAAATTGAAGTAAAGGACTTTTGAGAATGACACGATTGTATTTTTATGCAACAAGGGATGAACGCAAGGATTGAAAATTTGATTGAAATGTCATTTAGCCTTACACATATTTTGTGATGGATATTATTATAAATTACTATTTGATGTCATGTTGAAAATGCTTAAAAAATCAATATCTGATAAAAGAGACATGTAGAAAACACTAGAAATGTTATGAAAACGCATTTTATTTGCTGAATCACGTCTTCTCTAGAATGCTTATTATGGATGTATGCAAACAAAACTGACAATATGTACAAATAATTGGGACTTCCTATGGGAACGAATTGCGTACCAAAGATTGATGATTGTTTTTTTTTTTTTTTTTTTTTTTATTTTTGCTAGGTATGGACATTGAAAGGCAACTTTGTAAGGAAAATGAATAGAATACATAAAAAGAGCATTTCGATATCTGGATATTTTTAACACACACACACACACACACACACACACACACACACACACACACACACACACGCCGTTATTACATATTGTTATTTTGAATTTGGTTGAATGTACAGGTCGGACACCACCAAAGAACTTATCACCTTGATATAAGTGAAGGAATATTGACTGTGATGTCAAACGCCCATACTCCATTCCACTCCAGAATTGTTATACTGAAGGGATACTGAAATATCACTAAAAAAGAAAATGTTGGTAAAGTTTTAAAACCAGTAAAAGTTAAACTCGTGTGCATTTTCAGGGAATCGATGATTTATCGTCTAACGCCGGTTCAAGCATTTCTCGGACATAATTTTTGTCCATATCTCTGTTCTCCTTTTAAATATCAAATTGATCTTCTAGACTTCGTTTTTGAAACTACAGATAATCTTTATTGATACGTCCAATATGTGTCAATTTTTGTTGTTCGTTTTAATAATGCAATTTTCCTGAATAAACTTACAAAGTTACGAACTGACTGTTCCTTCTCATGGAACAAACTTCTGAGGTAGGAATTCATAACTGCAGACAGAGCTTTAACAAAGGATGAATTTTTAAAGAAGACCGTTACAAGAGAATTCAATTGTCTTGGATACTTCAATTTGTTTTTTATTTCTCTTCAATGTATGGCTATAAATTTATCTAAGGTAGGCGTGTATTTCTTTTTTTGAGTTCTGATGCTTTTCTCTCTCCCCCCCCCAAAAAAAAAAAAAAATGAAAAATAAACCGGCAAGACGTTAATGGCTTCTAATAATGATTTTTAAAAATCGTCTTGATCCTGATAGATAACTCATTTGCCATCATGTTTCCCCTTTATTCATTTATATTGTTTTGAAGAAAAAGAATTTTTAATAAAATTAATAGAACTAATTCGAGACTTTTATAATCTTAGATCGAAATTACATTATTAATGTGTACTTCAGCAAGCTAAACATACAGAGAGAGAGAGAGAGAGAGAGAGAGAGAGAGAGAGAGAGAGAGAGAGAGAGAGAGAGAGAGATGGGGACAACGTCCCGCAGCAAACAGCAACAAACAACTTGAGAAAGTTTAGTGCAGAAATGTCAGTACAGATTGTACAAGATATTAACTTCATATTAATATTTTACCAACTTTAAGATAAAATGGTTCAACGCAATCTTTATCATATCATAAACAAAAGCATAACATTTAAATCGTATATGTTAAAGCTGCATTAAGTTTTCCAAAACAAAAAATAAAACTGTGCTAATCTAATTAATGATGTTTCTAATGAACAATGTTACATTTGGTTCAACGATAAAAGCTCGAATAAATACAGAAATTACAGTAATTACCCAGCGAGATGCAGCATTTGGGATCTAATATTAGAACATGGTTATACCATCAAAACCCGTTTCATTAAAACACAACTTTTAAACGGTGAAATACGATTAATTAAACACAGAACTTCGTTGAATTTGTCATTTGTGACTAAGTAAAGGATACATAACACCATTTCAAATACATCCGGATATTAATTAAGGACAACTAATTCAATTTGTCATGTTTCACCTTCGATTCATGGGTTTTTCCGTACATCCGTTCGCATGCTCCAAGCTCATAATTACCATCGTAAACAATGACCAACCGGTCAGAAGATTCCATTTATTTATAGGTAAAAGAAATGAAATTTTAGAAAATGAATCTCACGGATCGTGGTTAGAGGAAATCTATTTTTTTAAAAAAATATATTTTTAGAAAATCAAAAAAAAAAAAAAAAAAAAAAAAAAAAAAAAAAAAAAAAAAAAAAAAAAAAAAAAAAAATTCAGAAATTGAAAAACTTAATGCAGCTTTAAGAGAGATGATGCTGATGTTGTCAAATTTTACAAATTTTGTTTAATGGCTATGAGTGTTGATATCGATATTTTTGTCATTTAGGTCAATCTATTTGTTTATTGGTCAGGGTATTTACTTTGTCCAATGACTTGCTTGTTTACTATTCTTTGATTGTCAGAAATATCACATTTCAATATGGTTGGAAATCCCGCATGGCAATACAAACCACTTCCAGAAATGTTTATCTATTGAAGTATATCCCTTGGAAATTGGAATAATTATTACAAATTGATTACATTCAATGATTAGATTTCCTCCTATGAATAATGTGGAAAGGACAAACAACTTGTATTTAATCCGAAAAAATTACTTTGGTATGGTGGCTTATTTCTGACATTGACATAATTTTAGTCGACATAAAATTATCTCGACATGTCAACTTAATATCTTGTCGCGATACTTATGTTAACCAGTCGAGATAATTATCCTGATATCGCGACTTATTTTTGTAACTTATGGAACACAAGTATCGCGGCATGTCGTGTTATATATCTCATTTTTTATTTTGGTATCTATGGTGGCTCATTTCTGACATGGACATAATTTTAGTCGACAAAGAATTATCTCAACTTGTCGAACTTAATATCTTAACAAGTCAAAATAATATCATGAAAAGTTGTGATACCAAACAAAAAGTTGAGATAAATAACACGACTTGCCGCAATACTTATGTTGACCAGTCGTGATAATTATCTCGATATCTTGACTTACTTTTAGCGCGGCAAGTCGTGTTACTTATCTCATCTTTTTATTTTGGTGTCACAACTTTTCATGATATTATCTCGACTTGTCAAGATAATAAGTCGACATGTTGAGATAATTTTATGTCGACTAAAATTATGTCGAGGTCAGAAATAAGCCACCATAGGTATCACTATAAGTGAGTGAAAATATAAAAAAATCTATAAACTGGTTTGTTAGTTTTTTATAATATTGTTTAACGTCGCATCAGTATTTTAGCTATTTTCTTATTAATATCTAATGATTAATCTTAGAACAAGTTCTTAAAGGTATGGACTACTTTGTACTAGCGCGCACTCAGGCCGAATATTGTAAAGCTGCAAGCTTACCGTGTCAATATGCCGAAAACAAACATTCCGCTCCAATTATCCTTGAACCGGGGTAAATCAGTCAACTTTTTATACCGAGCGCCAAGTCGGACAATAGTATCTAAACCTTTCAAATCTTGTTTATTACCCGGCAAGGGTACGAATATCCAATCTGCCGCTCTCGAGAAGGACGCTCTACATTTGAGTCATCAAAGCGGGTTTAAACAGACGGAGACTAAATATCCAACGTTGCCTATAATAAGAAAGAAAAACACTGTTATCAGCATACTTTTTTAGGATGTGACATTTAACGGATACGTGATGTAATAATGGTAAGCTGTCACAGAAAAGAAAAACATAATATCGTACATATTCGAAAGCATTTTTTTTCGCATAATCTTTTATGTTTGAATAATGCAACAAAATAATTACTGATGTCAATTTGCACTCGGGAAGCTCTTAAGGGTTTTTATTTGTTTTCAAAAATTAAACGAGATTTAAAATCGACAAAACAGTTTGTTAGTCTATTATGTGAAACATGTACATTACCAGGATATGTTCATCAAATCGGTCACATTGAAGTTAAAAATACACAAACGTGTCTTAAAAAACAAGCGACAACACACAACAATCTAAAATTAAGCAGTATTAAATAAATGTGAAAAAAAGGTTAAAATGTTTTGAAGGTGTTTGGAGAGAGAGAGAGAGAGAGAGAGAGAGAGAGAGAGAGAGAGAGAGAGATTGTTTATAAGGATTCCGAAAATATGTTTTAATAAGACTCAGTAACTGTTGTCTTAAATTCCTGTGAGATGGAATTTAAGTTTCAGTTCAATTACAAGGTAGCAGTTAAAATTATTTATGGAAAATATGATCTAACTAATTTTGCCCACTCTAACGTCACATCAGGAACGACAACTCGAGTTAACAAATAATTGAAAGGGTGTATATGAATGAAACATCATTAATTATTATCAATTATGATGTTGTTATTATAAAACAGATAAACACGTTATTAATAATTAATGAATGCGGAATACTTTTAAATACTACAACACACTTTGAACCTACTAAAAATAATATAGCTCTTATAATCCGATATTTGCTTCTGAAATCAGTAGTCCCAAATCTAGTAGCAATAAATATCATCCCAAGGTACATATTAGAAAATGGGGTCCCAAAACGATTTGATTTCCGTAAATATATCAAAATCAATGGACCCAAAGACAAGAATAGTTGTCAATGTAATTCAACGTTTTGATCCAGATAAATACCATAGAAATAACTAATAAATATTTATTTATATATGTTTATCTCTCTATCCATCCATTCATCTTTCTATCATGTCAGTCATGTATTAAGTTAATCTTTGTTCATATAAATGTTTTTGTCAAGAATACTTTAATTTCTTAAAATCTTTTTTAATTGTAAGTAAATCCGTCCTTATCCTCTCAAAAACTTGGTGCTATTTTCTTTCAAAATGACAGATGTAGGTAAGTATAGCAATTAAAAAATACACGTATACACAATTGATTGATAGAAACAAAAAGTCGTCACCAGCTGTACGTGAAGTGACATTTTTACTTTAGCAGTACGCATAGGGCAAAATTTGGAAAGGGTAATTTTACATTTAAGCCAAACGTGGCATCTTTTGTAAGGTCTCTTCTGAAGGACTTTTGATCTTCAGCTCGAAATTTCAAATTGTTGAAAAACGGACAATCATATCTTTTTTCAAGATTTGGTCAGATATATCAAGAAATTGAGGTATGACTATTTGGTGTGATTATTACCAACTGTGGTAAAGTAGGATGCGGACAGTTTTTTTTAGGAAAAAGAGTGTGGTTTTTTATTTGGGCCATTCCTTGTGGTGATTTACACCCTCGTCCATCATTAGATAGTTTAGAAAAGACTCAAAAGAAAGTTTATACGCCACAGTAGGTTAAGCAAGAACGAGTATTTACACATTTTTGTACCGAAAGCCACAGTGTCATAACAGGGGGTAAGCACTTTTTGCTGTTTATTTGTACAACTTAACAATAATGAAACATAATAACGGTTGTTGTTTTTAATGTGCTCTGTTTAAGATTGCAAATACTAAACGATTAAAAATTATAGAAAAACTGAATGCGACATGAAACATGAAAATCTTATGTTTTCTATGTGTTAAATCGGTCCATAAAAAGTACTAAATGATCTCTTTGTAGAATAGACAGATTAACCAAAAACTAGATTTGTGAAATTATTCCAGAAAAGGAACATTCGATTGTCTGTTAAAGATAACGTGAGATATAGTTTAACATTACCAGAAATTAGGATGAAATCATGTCAAGGTAAATCGGATTAAACGTTATCTTGGGTCAGTCTAGAAATGTCATGCACTTTATCTAGAAACGTCATTCAATTAATGTAAACGATTCAGTATTGAGTTGAGTTGAGTAATGGCGTTTTACGTCCGAGTCAAGAATATTTCACTTATTTCGAGACGTCGCCAGCTATAAAAGAAATTGCAGAAATATTGCCTGTGCGTTGCGCTGATGCCATTATACAGCAGGGTTTTTTTTATCGTGCCACGCCTACATGACACGGATCCTCGTTTATATTAAGTTCCCATCCGAAAGAACCGTGTCTTTCATTTCGTAATACCGAGTGCTTGGCGAAAGAACAATCACTACTCACTTTCAAGTCTTGGGTCATACCCGACGGGGGTTCGAACCCACGGCCTCCCACTTATCCTTTCAGTATCGTTTGCATTATTCCCCCCTTTTAGTAAAAAGCTAAAAGTAGCTTTTGGTATGTTATTTACGTTGAGAAACAAACTATTGAATTTCAACTTTGTATATATAATTTTTATTTTTATCTTTTTACCCTTTTTAGAGAACGCTAAAATGTGAAATTATACTATTTTCCAATGGTACCATTTACTTACAAAAGCCGATTGAACTTATCATTGATTTTGCCCGTTACACGCCTACATAAATAGTAAATTCTTCTGAAACAATTAAACCGCCAGTTTTGTTAATTCAGTGAAATTTTAAAACGCCACCCACTATTCAAATATCTTTGCCTTGTTTTTCTTATTCTTAGTAATGACTTTTTAATTTTCATATTTTTTAAATAACTAGCTGAAACTATAAATAGATATATTGTAAGTACGGAAATGACAACCAGCTCTGCTTTCGAAGCTTTTTGGATTTATTAAAATGCACTTGTTTAAATATTGATGACATATCCCCTTTCATGTCTTTTAAGGAAGATATAAATTTATACATGCACTTGCTTGTACCGCTTAACATTAGTATGTTAAATGTGATATTTGTCAATTTTCATATTTCATACTTTTACCAGTAGATTTATTTACATGGATGTATATGTCATTGGAATACAAATTCAAAGCTTTTTTCGGTACATAAACTTGTTCAATTAAAAAAATGATTTAAATACTTTTATTATTATCTAAAATCTTGGTTGCAGAGATTTATTAACGGATCTCAGCTTTGTTTCCAATCTCGCTCGGGAACACCCTAATCTTAGAGTATCGGTCTGGTTTCCCTACAACATCCCAGAACGAACATCTTCGATAAAAGTGAAAAATCTAAACTTGTGCATGAAAGCAGTTTTCATAAATTATATAAAAAGGCCTTAATACTTTCGAAGTAAAATTTTTACCTTGTGGAGTGAAAATGATTATTAATAACTTTTTTCTGAAAAAAAATCCGTGAATATGAAAAGAAATTAAAAATCACAAGTGGTAGTAAATCGGTGTGATTAATATGTTTTCAAGCAAGTCTCGATGTATTTTTTTTAAATAAAGAATCAATTGTTTCCTGTTGTTTTTGATTGTTTTTTTTCTTCTTCTTCTTTTTTTTTTTTTTACAAATTGTGATTTTGAGTTTGATTTGTGAATATTTTCAGCATGACCTCCTTAATTTTCTTCTTCAAAACTCTCATTAAAATATACAGTTTCTATCAAAAAAAATAAAAACTGTATGATTTTGCAGTTTCAAAATCATTTTTACGCAAAATTGTTTAAAAATAAATACATTAACACCAAATGATGTGCAAGATAATGGCAAAGACTGGATGGCTTAGTTTGTCGTATCTTCTGAGTTAAAAGGTTAATTTATTCAATTAATTATAGGAAAACCAATGACCACAGACTTTTTTTGATAATATTAAGTAAATCCCAATAACAATTCACCAGCGTACCACGTAATCAATACCTCTTAATGCGGAATGAAATGAATAACGTTTACGTTAAATACTCCTGAAAAACCGTCGTTATTACAGGAAAACGCAAGGAATTATACCGCACAAATTGTTATCGATAAGAAGCTATGAATTTTTTCCACACGAATTACGAGAATCTACGAGATCTTTTCCGGTGAGAGTTACGATATTCTGGTACCTTGTTGGTTTTTTTAATTATAAATGGTGCTTATTTCAAGTCTTAAATTTAACACCGAGACCTTCTTCTTACCTCTCAAAGTTAGCAATTAGTAGAAAAGAATGGAGCGGGGCACAGTGTTAATCCCCTCCCCCACACATACACACCGTCAAGATTTTTCCCTAATTTTGAGGTAAGTTTTGGAATGTGAAGAAGAACCAGAGTACCCAATGATAACCAACAGTATTCTGTAAGCAGCTAACAACCCCTCGCACAAATTTTATCTTAATAAGGCGGTGTGAGGCATTCTGATCGGTAAACGCGCAATATAGACAATTCGATAAGCGGAGCTTCAAATATTTAGGAAAGTCTAATTGTTTTGTTAAATATTTATATTTGGTAATATCTTAATTAAAAAAAAAATTAAGATAAAATATATGTAATCGGTACATTTAATATCAAAGGGAGGTCCCATATGTGTGTGTGTGTGTGTGTGTGTGTGTGTGTGTGTGTGTGTGTGTTATTGAAATGAAAGTCTATCAGTGTTATGATGATTAAACGCGTAACATATATCTACGATTTAATTATCTCTGCAAGTTCTATAACGCGGATTCAGATTAACAGCCATCCTTGTTTATATAGCATTGTTTTACAAAATATAATAAATAGGTTATTTTAAAGGGCGTCGACATTCGACGTTAATGTTCTCTTAGATAATAGTACATCACGTGATTATTTGCACAATGCTGATTGGTCACATACATGAGTTCTATTTCGTTTGGTTTCTGACCTTTCTTGACAACTGCAATGGTGCCCTTGATAGCATGGTGCTTTTGTTTTTCCAGACGCATACTATACTCCGGTGCGTGCCATCTTAGAAACGGTTATCCCCCTTAAAGAGTCTGACATTTGTAAACAAAATGACATCTCATTTTGCAGATATTAATATAAAGATATGAAAAAGCAAGATATGAATTTTGATTTTCACGGGAATAATTTGTCTTTATTATTTGTCAAATACAGCTATCTGTACTATAACCTAATGTGCTATCTGATGTTCTAAAACTTTAATATGTTTTCCCTCAAGAACTGTGCTACTATATAGTATTGCTGTGGGATTATAGTGTCCTCGCCTGCAGCACAGGTTCTATACCCCCACGACAATACTATAGAAGCATAGGTCTCGAGGGAAAACATAATAATATAAAATTAGTCCTAAGATGCTTGTGATATGAATATTTAATCATTGAATTGTCTAGATTCAAGTTCTTAGTTCTTTTCTTCACTCAAAACCACCGGTACATGAGGTATAAACACACACACACACACACACACACACACACACACACACACACTATTGCGACTATACAATGCATGATATATAAATCATGAAACATTTAGAATACATGTACATACATCGATATAATATAAAGTACAATTTATACAAATTCTATGTAATATTATCTTGTAGCACATAATTTATAGATTATAAATAATATGGAGGAAAGTGGGCTATATAAAAATATGTGCAGGAGAAAACAACAAGTGATTGGGTCAGGTCCTGACAAACAAAACTCTGCAATGGTTATAATCCCGCTAAGAAAATGAATACTTACAAGATGGCATTATTTATATAATTTAAAACCTTCTCTTTTCAATTTACAAAGATCTTGACTGCGGTAAACCACCATCAAGCCAATACGATCAAGAAAGGTATAATAAATTCTTTATAAAAACGACTTCAAATCATCGCTTGCCTTGATCAAAACAGAAAGTTCTATTATTGTCTTAACGTGTTTTTTATTGAGTATTATTACCTGTTTCATTGGTCTCTTGCAATATATAAAGGTTTTGGTAAGTGCGTTATTTAACATATCAGTTTGAATATGAAAAGTGTGCAATGATAAAGTTAAACCAAATAGAATAACTAACCTAACGTACATAAAGCTAACAACAAAATACTTTTACTTTTATTGATGACGAAAGCGGGGGTTGTGAGTTCGAACCACGGCCGGGTCAAACATAATTTAAGATATTGCTCCTCACCAGGTTCTCGACATCAGAAGAACAGAGTATCGACTGGTTCATCAATGCCAAGATGTATAATGTGAATGCGAATAGCTAAAAATACTGATGCGACTTACAATATATATGTTTTGGTTTAAAATGACTATATATATATATTTTTTTTGCATAGTAATTTACAAATAACAAATTTAAATTTCTGAAACACACCGTGATTCCTAATGACATTGTGTAAGGCAAAGTTGCTTAACTACGGTTTAAAAAAACAAAAAAAAAAAAACACTCAGTCTCATCAGTGATGTTAGCAAACCAATACATTTAATATTGATAGAATTAAATAGCCTGTGGGTGCATTACAAGAAATCCATTCTGATACCAAATATTGCTTAAGATAAACATCTTCAGATGTATAAAAATGCATTCGTTGTTGTATCCCATGACATAACTTGCGTAACTAGAGATAAAAATTCACTATAGCAGTTAAATAAGGAGCATGTGAATATAATTGAAATTTATATCTCTCTAGGGATCCAATTGCTCTTTCGGAATTACATAAATTGAAGTAAAGGACTCTTGAGAATGACACGATTGTTTTTTTATGCAACAAGGGATGAACGCAAGGATTGAAAATTTGATTGAAATGTCATTTAGCCTTACACATATTTTGTGATGGATATTATTATAAATTACTATTTGATGTCATGTTGAAAATGCTTAAAAAATGAATATTTTATAAAAGAGACATGTAGAAAACACTAGAAATGTTATCAAAACGCATTTCATTTGCTGA
Source organism: Tegillarca granosa (assembly GCA_029721355.1). Taxonomy (NCBI): domain Eukaryota; kingdom Metazoa; phylum Mollusca; class Bivalvia; order Arcoida; family Arcidae; genus Tegillarca; species Tegillarca granosa. Next base: position 23,555,506 of record CM056608.1, read on the forward strand.
ATCACGTCTTCTCTAGAATGCTTATTATGGATGTATGCAAACAAAACTGACACAATATGTACAAATAATTGGGGATTCCTATGGGAATGAATTGCGTTCCAAAGATTTTTTTTAATATTTTTTGCTAGGTATGGAAATTGAAAGGCAACTTTGTAAGGAAAATGAATAGAATACATAAAAAGAGCATTTCGATATCTGGATATTTTTAACAACACACACACACACACACACACACACACACACACACACACACGCCGTTATTACATATTGTTATTTTGAATTTTGTTGAATGTACAGGTCGGACACCACCAAAGAACTTACTGTCTTGATATTAGTGAAGGAATATTGACTGTGATGTCGAACGCCCGTACTCCATTCCACTCCAGAATTGTTATCCAAGGGATACTGAAATATCACTAAAAAAGAAAACGTTCGTAAAGTTTTAAAACTATAAAAGTTAAAAATCATGTGCATTTTTAGGGAATCGATGATTTATCATCTAACGTTGGTCCAAGCATTTCTGAAACATAATTGTTGTCCATATCTCTGTATTTGACGATTGTTCTCTTTTTAAATATCAAATTGATCTTCTAGACTTCTTTTTGAAACTACAGATAATATTTATTGATACCTCCGATATGTGTCAATTTTTGTTGCTCGTTTTAATAATGCAATTTTCCTGAATAAACTTATAAAGTAACGAACTGACGGTTCCTTCTCATGGAACAAACTTCTGAGGCAGGAATTTATAACTGCAGACAGAGCTTTAACAAAGGATGAATTTTTAAAGAAGACCATTACAAGAGAATTCAATTGCCTTGAATACTTGAATTTGTTTTTTTATTTCTCTGCAGTGTATGGCTATGAATTTATCTAAGGTAGGCGTGTATTTCTTTTCTGAGTTCTGATGCTTTTCTCCCCCCCCGCGGAAAAAAAAAAAAAAAAAAAAAAAAAAAAAAAAAAAAAAAAAAAAAAAAGGCAAGATGTTAATAGCTTCCAATAATGATTTTTTAAAATCGTCATGATCCTGATATAAAAACTCAAAATGATATCACGTTTCACTTTATTTATTCATATTGTTTTGATAAAAAAAGAATTTTTAATAAAATTGATAGAACTAATTCGGGACTTACATAATCTAAGATCAAAATTACATGATTAATGTGTACTTCAGCAAGCTAAACATACAGAGAGAGAGAGAGAGAGAGAGAGAGAGAGAGAGAGGAGAGAGAGAGAGAGAGAGAGAGAGAGATGGGACAACCCGCAGCAAACAATAACAAACAACAACTTGAGAAAGTTCAGTGCAGAAATGTCAGTGCAGATTGTACAAGATTTTAACTTCATATTAATATTTTACCAACTTTAAGATAAAATGGTTCAACGCCATCTTTATCAATCATAAACAAAAGCATAACATTTAATGCTTAAAACGTATATGTTTAAGCTGCATTAAGTTTTCCAAAGCAAAAAATAAAAATGATGTTTCTAATGAACAATGTAACATTTGATTCAACGATAAAAGCTCGAATAAATACAGAAATTACAGTAATTACCCAGCGAGATGCAGCATTTGGGATCTAATATTAGAACATGATTACACCATCAAAACCCGTTTCATTAAAACACAACTTTAAAAACGGTGAAATACGATTAATTAAACACAGAACTGCGTTGAATTTGTCATTTGTGACTTAGTAAGGGATACATAACACCATTTCAAAAACATCAGGATATTAATTAAGGACAACTAATGCAATTTGTCATGTTTCACCTTCGATTCATGGGTTTTTCCGTACATCCGTGCGCATGCTCCAAGCTCATAATTACCATCGTTAAACATTGACCAACCGGTCAGAGGATTCCGTTTATTTACAGGTAAAAGAAATGAAATTTTAGAAAATGAATCTCACGGATCGTGGTTAGAGGATATCTATTTTTTAAAAAAATATATTTTTAGAAAATCAATAAAAAAAAAAAAAAAAAAAAAAAAAAAAAAAAAAAAAAAAAAGAAAAATTCAGAAAATTGAAAAACTTAATGCAGCTTTAAGAGAGATGATGCTGATGTTGTCATTTTTTAAAAATTTTGTTTAATGGCTATGAGTGTTGATATCGATATTTTTGTGATATAGGTCAATCTATTTGTTTATTGGTCAGGGTATTTACTTTGTCCAATGACTTGCTTGTTTACTATTCTTTGATTGTCAGAGATATCACATTTCAACATGGTTGGAAATCCCGCGTGGCAATACAAACCACTTCCAGAAATGTTTATCTATTGAAGTATATCCCTTGGAAGTTGGAATAATTATTACAAATTGATTACATTCAATGATTAGATTTCCTCCAATGAATAATGTGGAAAGTACAAACAACTTGTATTTAATCTGAAAAAATCACTTTGGTATGGTGGCTTATTTCTGACATTGACATAATTTTAGTCGACATAAAATTATCTCGACATGTCAACTTAATACCTTGACAAGTCAAGATATTATCATAGAAAGTTGTGATACCAAAATAAAAGTTGAGATGTATATAACACGACATGTCGCGATACTTATGTTGACCAGTCGTGATAATTATCCTCATATCGCGACTTATTTTTTGTAACTTATGGAACACAAGTATCGCGGCATGTCGTGTTATATATCTCAACTTTTAAGTTTGGTATCACAACTTTTTATGACATTATCTCGACTTGTCAAGATAATAAGTCGACATGTTGAGATAATTTTATGTCGACTTAAATTATGTCAATGTCAGAAAAAAGCCACCATACTTTGGCTATAAGTGAGTGAGAATTATAAAAAAATCGACAAATTGGTTGGTTAGCTTGTTGTAATATTGTTTAACGTCGCATCTGTATTTTAGCTATTTTCTTATTAATATCTAATGATTAATCTTAGAACAAGTTCTTAAAGGTATGGAGTCATCAAAGCGGGTTTAAACAGACGGAGATTAAGTATACAACGTTGCCTGTAATAAGATAGAAAAATACAAAATACAAATATTAAAAACAATATTATCAGCATACTTTTTCAGGATGTGACATTTAACGGATACGTGAAATAATAATGGTAAGCTGTCACAGGAAGGAAAAACATAATATCGTACATATTCGAAAGCATTTTTTTTTTCGCATAATCTTTTATGTTTGAATAATGCAACAAAATAATTACTGATGTCAATTTGCACTCAGGAAGCTCTAAAGGGTTTTTATTTGTTTTCAAAAATTAAACGAGATTTAAAATCGACAAAAATGTTTGTTTGAATCATAGTCTATTATGTGAAACATGTACATTACCAGGATATGTTCAACAAATCGGTCACATTAAAGTTAAAAATACACAAACTTGTCTTAAATAGTAAGCGACAACACGCAACAATCTAAAATTAAGCAGTATTGAATAAAAGTAAAAAAAAAAAAAAAAAAAAAGAAGGTTAAACATGTTTTAAAGGTTTTGTTTTATACGAGACTAAATAATAAACTCCTGGTTAGGTATAAGGACTTTTCATGCTTTTGAACTTGAATCGAGGTCAATTTATATATCTTCTAATCTCATTGGACGAGTGATAAAAAGCGCACTCTTACGAATTACAGTGCCTCTAACCCCTTTGTTTCGAGGGACCTCGGTGGCCGAGTGGTCTAAAACGCGCGCTTACGGATCAAAGTGCCTCTCACCGCCTGGGTTCGAATCCCATTCGGGACAGATCCTAGTGTGAGAAAGTTTGTCAGTTCGCGTGCCGAAGGGCGGTGGTTTTCTCCGGGAACTCCGGTTTCCTCCACCATCCCAGAACTGACCGCCTCGAAATAAGTAAAAGGATCTTGACTAGGGCGTAAAACACCATTGCTCCACTCTACTCCCTTTGTTTCGACTCATCACCCCTTTGTTTCGACATTTCGACGCATCACCTCTTTGTTTCGACTCATCGCCCCTTTGTTTCGACTCATCACCCCTTTGTTTCGACTCATCATCCCTTTGTTTCGACTCATCACCCCTTTGTCTCGACTCATACTAGAGTAGTTTTCTTGTCGAAGATCGGTGGTTATCCCCTTTCGCTGCGCTTCCATCCTTAAACTGACCCAACTCAACACCACTCCACTAGTGTGAAGTTAGTGTAAAAATTTGTTAGTTTGCTTGCCGAATTTCAGTGTTTTTGAACACACTGGATTCCTCGATTATCTTTAAACTGACAGCCTCGATAAAAGCGAAATAATCTTGATTTAGATGTAAAACTACATTTCTTTACTGCCTACATTTTCAATTAAATAGGCAAAATAATGAATTCTTGATATCTTTATTATTTCTGTATATGAAAAGCCAGACAGAGATACTTTTTTAGAATGTTACTTTTTCATTTTTAGAACCTTGTCTTACTAGACATTAAAAATATTGATAATATATTGGAACTCATTAGGCTTTTGTGTACAAATTTAGTATCTAATCAGTCATAACATTTTTAATAAACCACAAGGGTTTTTTATTCATCTATAAAATACGAAACTGAATACGAAACTAAAAACGTCTCTCCGTAATGAAGATAAATGATTGTATTTTTTGACAAGATTTGGTATTTCGTATTAAATAGCATAAAAGTACATTTATATTGAGTTTGAACCATATATCAATTCGTTATAATGATAATTTTGATTTATGCCCTGTTAGGCTCTTACCATCCAACTCATTAAAAAGCGATTTGCACTTTACATCAATGACAATGTTACAGCCAAATTTGAAAAATATCACATATGCATTCATATTTTTTCATGACTAAGACCTACTTGTTCAAAGCTTCTCTGGTCTTTTCTGAATGGTTAGTAACAATTCCAAATGTTTATTAAAATGAAAAAAGGGGAAAATTATGATTCACAATTTAAGCAATTCTGTGCATGACCTCAAGTGAAATGAGGTAATAATGCTTTACGCCCAGTCAAGACTTTTGATTATATCGATCCTTTTGATGGACGAAACCGGAGTGGTCTAGGAAAACCGCCAACCTTCGGGAAGCGGAATTTACATCTTTTCTTACACTAGCAGCTACCCGAATGGAATTAGAACTTAGACGATAACAGACGATGTGTATGTAAGCAAGCTTATAACCACTCAACCACCGATTAACAGCTGAACAAGTTTTTCAATATCATTGCATAATAAGTCAAGATGCAACTGAAGAACTCGGTTAAGTTAGCGGAAGTTAAAACAACGAGGCTCATTAAGGAAATATTAAGAAGATATCGAACACTTAAAAAAAATCAAGTTCTTTATAACACAAGATGTAAATTTTCAACTAAAGAACTCGGTTAAAAGAATGAGGCTCATTAAGAAGATATTTTATCTAATGCTTTAATGAATTTTTTATCATATTAGGAAAAGGAATGTTTTAAGTAACGCACTTCAACACACATATCAGCAATTTAGATAACAGTAGCCATTATCATAAATAAAACATAATGGAACATTTTTGTAATTTTCTCGTTAATGTTAGAAAACTAACAACCTCTTTCAAATACAAAATCACAACTAGATACACTTAGATCTCTGATTTTGCATATATATGCCGTATTTATGTATACGTCAATGTTGGCTGGAAAGTGGCTCTGACCGATAAGAGAACTAATCCATTTTGACGTATCTGCCTCGTTAAAAGACAAAAGTAGTGCTGTTTTCACATCTCTGCTTCGATCAATCAAAATGTTTATTAGCCGATTGCCTTTTATTATAAATAGATATCGATATGATTATAATGGAAATGTACTATTACGCTATTTAAATGTCATAGTGCAAATTGTCTATGAAAAAACGCATGCTTATAGAAAAGAATGGAGTGGCGTAGAGTAATATTGTAAAACGTCAACGTCAAGGTTTCTTAAAGTTTTATCGAAGCGGTCAGTTCTAAACCTGTAGAAAAATGCCATCCCAAAAGCAAGCAGACGTACTAGAATCTGACCAACTTTGTAGGCGGTACGAGGCACGGTAATTCTTTGCTCGTTTTAGACCACTCGAACACTAGACCATCGACACTCTCTTACAAACAATATTGTTATCGCTTGGTTATAATATTAAAAATTTTTGTTTATGAAATATAACATTCTAGATTTGTCAGAAAAGAATATGACAACAGGTTGTGAGACAGACATGTGATAGCCTTAGACTATAAAAATGATTTCCGCTATAAACTGGATTCAAAAATTACAAAGATTTGTGTCCTGTTTATAGTGAACTTTAAGAAATAGACAATCATATACTAAACTTGTATTAAAAACTGCAATCTATTTTAAGTAGCAAATATTAGCAATTGAATTTTTTAAACAAAGAAGTATTAATTTCTTTCAATAGAAGCACCTTTTGGGATCAACCAGCGCAACTAAGAACGGAAGCAATAAGAGGATAATAAAAGAGCAAGAATAGAAAAGCAAAGACAATACATATTGGAGATACGTGCATTAGGTTTTAATTATGTTTTCTGTATTGCAACTACTGTCAACGACGCAATACTCAATTCTAATTGATTGCGTCATGTTACAGTGTGGTGGTATTTAGAAAGAATATTTTTATATAATATTGCATAACAGGCAACAGGCTGTAAAGCTCATAATTTTGGACAGCTAAATATGTTTTTCTGTTTTGCTATATGTATTTTTTCATTTTGTAAAAAGTTGTTGATTAAAATTTTGGTTTTGGAGAGGTTTTGGAGAGGAGTAATGAAGTTTTTTTTAACGTCCCAGTCAAGTTTTTGCCTTATATTAAGGCCGTCAGTTCTGGGATTGCTGACAAAACTGGAGTGTCTAAAGAAAACTACCAACCTTTCACAAGCAAACAGGCAGACTTTCTCCTATTTGATCTGTCTCGAGTGGTATTCGAACCTCGGAAGTAAGCGGCTGTTAGTTTTGGAGATATATTGGTAAGTTAATGGAATGTTGTTTTATATCGCATTAGCAGTTTGACAGTTATTCGTGACGAGATATTTTTCGTTTGAATACAAGGTAATGTGTATTTGGTTTCGTTTTTAGAGACATTAAATGTACCAGCCACTAGTACTAAGGTATCACACTTAACATCGCAGACCATTCAGTCCAATACACAGCTGGTTCCGACCTAAACAGTAGCGATCAAACACATCATATAGTATCATTTTTAATACCACAGACCTCTCAGTATAATATTCTGGTGATGAACTTATCAGTACGGTCCAGACTCGTCCTAAAGTATGATAATTTTAATTACCATTCTAGTACCATTTCTATCACTGCAGACCAAACATGCCAATATTCTGGTGATGAACTTATCAGTACGGTCCAGACGCATTCTAAAGTATGATAATAATAATTACATACCATTCTAGTACCATATTTATCATTGCAGACCAAACAGGCCAATATTCTGATGCCAAGCTTATCAGTACGGTCCAGACGCGTCCTATAAAGTATAATAATAGTAATTACATACTATTCTAGTACCATTTTTATCATTGCAGACCAAACAGGCCAATATTCTGATGCCAAGCTTATCAGTACGGTCCAAACGCGTCTTAAAGTATAATAATAGTATTTACATACTATTCTAGTACCATATTTATCATTGCAGACCAAACAGGCCAATATTCTGATGCCAAGCTTATGAGTACGGTCCAGACGCGTCCTAAAGTATGATAATAGTAATAACATACCATTTAGTACCATTTCTATCCATGCAGACCAAACAGGCTAATATTTTGATGCCAAGATTATCAGTACGGTCTAGACGCGACTTAAAGTATGACATTAGGAATTACATACCATTCTCGTACCATATTTATCATTGCAAACCAAACAGGCCAATATTCTGATGCCAAGCTTATGAGTACGGTTCAGAGGCCTCCTAAAGTATGATTATAGTAATTACATACCATTTAGTACCATTTCTATCCATGCAGACCAAACAGGCTAATATTTTGATGCCAAGATTATCAGTACGGTCTAGACGCGACTTAAAGTATGACATTAGGAATTACATACCATTCTAGTACCATATTTATCATTGCAAACCAAACAGGCCAATATTCTGATGCCAAGCTTATGAGTACGGTTCAGAGGCCTCCTAAAGTATGATTATAGTAATTACATACCATTTAGTACCATTTCTATCCATGCAGACCAAACAGGCTAATATTTTGATGCCAAGATTATCAGTACGGTCTAGACGCGACTTAAAGTATGACATTAGGAATTACATACCATTCTAGTACCATATTTATCATTGCAAACCAAACAGGCCAATATTCTGATGCCAAGCTTATCAGTACGGTTCAGAGGCCTCCTAAAGTATGATTATAGTAATTACATACCATTTAGTACCATTTCTATCCATGCAGACCAAACAGGCTAATATTTTGATGCCAAGATTATCAGTACGGTCTAGACGCGACTTAAAGTATGACATTAGGAATTACATACCATTCTAGTACCATATTTATCACTGCAGACCAAACAGGCCAGTATTCTGATGCCAAGTTAAACACTAAGGGTCAAACTCGACTTCGAATATAAGTAATAAGGGACCACTCATATCCGTATGATGGTGCAGGGTTAAACAGGAAGGACCAAACTCGTCCTAAAGCATCATTTTAATAAACACAGACCTCTCAGGTATCATATATGACATTGCAGACCACTAAGTTTAATCTGCTTCTGAACTAACCAATGAAGGCCAAAGACCAATGGCAAAATTGAAAATTAGTAGTAAATTTACCTGAACCTTCCCATGCGTAGCGAGATTGGATTTGTACCATTTGATGTAAATCCATTTCCCGATGATTAAAAGAGATCAGTTGTAAATAAACATTTTAATGACGTGGTTTAAACTGTCACGGGGGATTTAAAGCCATTTGTACTTAAAGCATTTAGGGTAACAATAAAATAATATACAAATAAATCATTCTGTTCTCCAAATAGCTGCATTCTCTGTTTTGATTAAATCTGAAATGAAATAGAAATGGTTTAATCATTTTTCTTTCATCTTCTGAAAATAAACTCACCAATTAGTCCGCCTTGAAAGCAAGAGATTGGGGTGTAACCCCGGCCGGGTCATACATAATATCTAATATTTAAAATACTGCTTTCTCGTCTGGTGCTCTGCTTAAGAAGGTCAGTGTGTCATGGTTCAACATGTGTCGGGATAATATGACAGGGGAAATTATATGCTTGTATATGGCATACTGACTAGTGTGCTAGCACAAAAAGCATAAAAATCATCTTGAGTACGCGCTATGTAACACAATGCCTCTATGCCATTATCTAAATGTTGGTACATTCTATTGTGAACTATTCATGCATTGGGGTAACTTCTCTGTGAATAGCCTCTTTAATAACACACACACACACACACACACACACACACACACACGTCTGACATACATCACAGCTAGTACAGGGCAGACACATAATACACGCTCGCACATATCATGCATGCACGTACATATGTACTTAATTAATCTTTTCTCTATTCGCGAAAAGGGTCCTTCGGATGAAACCTTAAAAAGCGCTGCCACTGTGTAACGGCAGACGTGGCACATTAACGATTCCTCCCTGCACATTGCCATGTAAAGTTCAAAATTTCTGTCACTTCACTTATAGGTTGTGACGTCTTGATGTAAATGAAATATTCTTATCTGGTACGTAAAACTCCATTAAATAGATAATTATAATAATAATAAATGTTTTTGCAAAAAAACTAAAAAATTGCTGATGCTATGTTAAACAACATTTTAACCAATCAACCAACCAACTGATCAAAACAAATGTAACTATTTTATGCGTATTTTTAGGGATGTCAAATCAGAAGAAAATCACTAACCGGTTACTCGGACGTCTTACCGATCGAGTACTCGAGTACTCGTTCAAATTTCACTCTTCGCTCTGGATGATTTGTGTAGCGATGAAATTAAGATTTATAATTTACGAAACGAAATAATCTTTTTTAATTGTTAAGTTGCCAATAAATGTTTAGTTACATAACAATAAACAAATATATAATCCAGTAAAAATAAATACCTCTAGTCAGTATTTGTTACAGTCTGTAAAAAACTCTTAAACTAAGTAAACACTTGGTATCAAAGTTCAACTCTCTAGATGTCAGACTATTATCAAGCTAATAGTTCTTATTAAACAAAATTATTTTATCAACGGTAGATTGAGAAAGTCTGTTCCTTAGTTTGGTAACGACTAACCCGGTCGCGGAAAATATTCTTTCTGATGGAACACATGTCCCTGGTACCGAAAGGTATTTTTACCCAGTCGAGCTATCCGTGGAAAACGATGCTCGTTATCTCTCACCACATAAGCGGATCAGTTCCGAGATTGGCCTGTTCGCGCAAAAACAAGCATCATTGAATGTCGTACCGAATAAAATATTTTGATACATTTCACAGGTGAGATTGTATTTAAACCGAATGTAAACAGATCTGTAGCTAATCTGAAACACCTGACCCTGTATTCACAAGTATTTGGCACTTTATGGTCATATCGCCGAAATATTGCGAGTATTCGATTAGTAAATGTGTAACCGATTAGCGATTTTCCGATCGAGTACTTACTACTCGTTGACATCCCTAGTATTTTTAGATGATCCAAATAGAAAAATCATGATCAAATGATTTTGTACAATAAATAATTAAAACATGATCCAACAAACGAGAAAAAGATACCAATGGCATTTACGTCATAAAAGGTAAACAAATTTCAAAGATTAATTCTTTATTTGTAGCAATTTCATTGTGTCGTTTGTGTATTTGAATTAAAATTTTTACAAAGATGATTAGATGGTTTTTTAACGTTGTTTCATTGTTAAATATGGATAAATTTATAATACTTTATTCTTTTTCGTTCTTTCTTCCTTTTTTCTTTTTTCGCTTTTTCTTTTGTTCATTTTTTTTTACATCACTATGAAAATTAATTTCGAAAAAAGGTAAATTTCTATATTTAGCACGAAACATAATTACAACAGCATTGGGAACCTGCACATTAAATTTACAGTAGCGAGGTCAAGATACCATATTTTTAGATTAAAATTTGAATTCTGAAACTGGAAGAAAATGTAGTTTATTAAACGCAATAAAAGCAGAAAGTCGATATTTTATCTCATGATGGCACGTTTGCCAAAAGGGTAGCTCAAAATACATACAAAACAATTGTTATTAAACAAACTCAAATGATAACATCTAAAAAGGCAACCGTAATTATGTTTAAATTTGAACAAAGACTGACATAATTTCAAATTTGATATATTCCAATATTATTTTTATTTTTAGACTAAACATCTTAGAACCTGAGATATAAAATCTGCATGTATAAAACTGAAATATCAAAAATTTTCTCAAGAAAATGTTGATTAATTAGTTTTTAAATGTCGTTTACGTCGCATTAGCAATTTTTCAATTATTCGTGACGAAACATTTTTTATAATAATCTCAGGAATTTAGATAAGTTTACGTGGTGTTTCTCATTTATATTGTACTACGTGTATGCTAATGCACTCACCCGCAATGTCCTATATGCAATGTCTAAGGGGCCTCGGTGGCCGAGTGGTCTAAAGCGCGCGCTTACGGATCACAGTGCCTCCCACCGCCTGGGTTCGAATCCCACTCGGGACAGATCCTAGTGTGAGAGAGTTTGTCAGTTCTCTTGCCGAAGGTCGGTGGTTTTCTCCGGGTACTCCGGTTTCCTCCACCTTCCCAGAACTGACCGCCTCGAAATAAGTGAAAGAATCTTGACTGGGGCGTAAAACACCATAACTCCACTCCATTCCACTCTTAGGATCATTAAATTTATTTAAAAGATAAAAAAAATGTAGGTGAATTTGATTCTACATTTGACAGAACCACCACCACCACCACCAAATAAATAAATAAAATAATAAGTTGATCTGAGAGTTGAGTTATGATGTTTAACGCTAACTTTATTTCGCTTATGATGAGGTAATTAGTTCAAAGATGGAAGAGAAAACCAGGGTGCCAGGAGAAAACCACCAAACTTCGACAAGCGAATTGACAAACTTTTTCACACTAGGACCCCGATAATAGATTTGATTCAAATTCAATTGATATAGGTGTCACGTTTTCAATCAAGGCGATTGTTCCAAAACTTGTGTAATAAATATTATGTTATATTAGTTGTAAAATTATGAAAATCAAACTTCTGCATGAGTGTTTGCATCCGTCGTAAAAGTACGAAAACCATATAATACTGCTGACTCCGTATGAACATAGACAGGAAGTCTACAGAGTCTCAGGGCATATAAGAAAATTGTTGTGTCTGTCATCCGTTTCATACGTTACCTCATCACTTTCAGTGTTTATAGCTTCTAGCAGTTGCAAATTCGCAAAAGAAAAAAATCAATTTACTTAAAAACTTTTTTTTGAATTTCATTAACTTCAACTTTTGTTAATTTTGATATATGTAAATATGATTACAAGCTGATTTACATCTTCTTATAAAGATTGTTTTTCAGTACGTAATTGTTTTGATGATAGAGAATAATTATATCAACATGGCCGGATAAGAAATCAGCATGTGTTTTGGTCAAGAAATCTGTTATGAATGCAAATTAGTGTTTAAATCACGCTTCTTGATCTCTTCTCCTGCTGACAGGGATATTTATTCCATTTCTAAGGTTTAACATCGGAAATTAAGACAGCATTTTTTGTAAATAAATCTGTTAATATATCATATAGGATTTAAATTAATAACGCCAGTAAGTTTAAAGCAATCCCTCGGATCTTAGCCAGATGATTTAAAGCTCTTAGGAGTGTTGGTATGTTTTAGCTCTGAGATATCCATTTTACCTCGACAAAAATACCGAATATTTACCAAACTTGAATTATTTACACCTACAAATTTATTCTTGAAACAATGAATAGGATACAGGAAATATAAGAAGCTGATATGGACCCGTCTCCATGGCAATAATATTAAGATATTCATCAGCGAGACAGTATTATTATTATTATTATATATTTGTTAAACAAGCGAACAAACAAACAAAAAATCCCAAATAAATAAATAAATAATAAATAAATAAATAAATAAATAAATAAATAAATAAATAAATAAATAAATAAATGAAACCCTAAGATGTAAACAGTTTTTGGTATTGAAAATATATTTGATTTTTTGTAAGCGTTTTGAGTTGTCAAATTATCTTTTTCGTAAGTAGCAGGAAGAACAAAACGTGCTTCCGACACAACTAATTAGAACAGCCAAGTTGTCGAGAAAAAAGTCCAGTAAAACTATTTTGTTATTGAAATAACACGTTGACAGTTGTAATTTAATGACACAAATTAGATACTCAACTCTAACGGAACTTGCAACTTAATTCTTTAATTTGTTTGTATTTTAGTCTTCATGAAATGTAATTGTATATTTCATAAGCAAAAGTACAATTTGGTAAAATATTGGAACAAATCATTAACGAAATAAACCTGTCAATATTGTTAATAAAGGATCCTGACCAGAATGATAATACATTTAGTATGGAAAATAAGAAGAAAATTTGTAATAAAGCTTCAGTGATGATAAAACGATTTTAGGCAATACTAAAGAAGAGATTAAGATCCATTTTTGTTAAAAAATATTACTGTTGCTTTTAGGGAGACAAAAAATATTCCTGTTACCAACATTGCCTAAGGGTGTTCATTAATTCATTATATTACTGTTGCTTTTAGGGAGACAAAAAATATTCCTGTTACCAACATTGCCTAAGGGTGTTCATTAATTCATTATATTACTGTTGCATTAAGGGAGACAAAAAAATATTTCTGTTCTCAACATTTCCTAGGGGTGTTCATTAATTCATTATATTACTGTTGCATTTAGGGAGACAAAAAATGATTCTGTTCTGAACATTTCCTGGGGGTGTTCATTAATTCATTATATAACTGTTGCACATAGGGAGACAAAAAATATTCCTGTTACCAACATTGCCTAAGGGTGTTCATTAATTCATTATATTACTGTTGCTTTTAGGGAGACAAAAAATATTCCTGTTACCAACATTGCCTAAGGGTGTTCATTAATTCATTATATTACTGTTGCATTAAGGGAGACAAAAAATGTTTCTGTTCTCAACATTTCCTAGGGGTGTTCATTAATTCATTATATTACTGTTGCATTTAGGGAGACAAAAATGATTCTGTTCTAAACATTTCCTGGGGGTGTTCATAAATTCATTATATAACTGTTGCACATAGGGAGACAAAAAATATTCCTGTTCTCAAAATTTCCTAGGGGTGTTCATTAATTCATTATTTTACAGTTGCATTTAGGGAGACAATAATATTCCTGTTATCAACATTTCCTAGGGCTGTTCATTTATTCATTATATTACTGTTGCATTCAGAGAAACAAAAATATTCCTTTTTTCAACATTGCCTTAGGGTGTTCATTATTTCATTATATTACTGTTGCATTTAGGGAGACAAAAATATTCCTTTTATCAATTTTTCGTACGGGTGTTCAGTTATTCATTATATTACTGTTGCATTTAGGGAGACAAAAATATTCCTGTTCTTAACATTGCCTAAAGGTGTTCATTAATTCATCATATAACTGTTGCATTTAGGGAGACAAAAATATTCCTGTTCTTAACATTGCCTAAAGGTGTTCATTAATTCATCATATAACTGTTGCATTTAGGGAGATAAAAATATTCCTGTTCTCAACATTGCCTAAGGGTGTTTATTAATTCATCATATTACTGTTGCACTTAGGGAGACAAAAAATATTCCTTTTCTCAATATTGCCTAAGGGTGTTCATTAATTCATCAAGGCCATAACCTTTGACCACAACAACTCAATCTGTTATTTTGTTTGATTGTTATGTCGTTTAACTTGGCATCATCAATTTTACTGTTCTTTGCGGCCACAGGAAGTGATAAACATCTAAGGATTAATCTAGGAACAAGATTTTGTAATTGTTGTCTGTTTTGCACTAGCGCAAAATCAGGGTGCTCATCAAATTAAAATGACGCATACTTTGTACCACTTGTCTAGTCTTGATATCTTAGCACTTGGTGAACTAGTCGATACTCGTTCTTCTAATGAAAATCGCCAGCCGAAGTAGCATCATGTCAAATTAAAAAGTCTTATGCATGGCCCAACCGCACTCAAAGTGGACGCTTAACTACTAAATTTGGTATTTGCCACATAAAATTACTTGGTGGACAATTTTTGTAAATCTTAAAATATATGTCCAATTTTCTGAAAATTATACAGCAGACAGGATTTTAGAACGGAGAGAAAACGACCGGACAACGTGTTCGATAAAACCCCTAAACTTCGTATTTGTGGGGTATTATGATGGCTTGCAACTAGGACAAGTACTCTAATTGTTTTTTTTTTTTTCCATTTTGTTTAGGGTCCGTTAACCTATTCGCATTTATAATAGTTTATTTTTTATATACTTCTTATCTTGGTAAAATATTTTGCATTCCTTCAGCTTTTTTGTATTTTGTTGCATTGATTACCGACAATTCACAATTTTGACAACAAATTTAATTTATATGCTAAATTACGATATAAAATACAAGTTGTAGAAATGACAATATAATCGTTTGAATGATTAGAGAAGTCGCTTTCAACTTCAAATGCAAACAAAATAGACAGTTTGCAAGCAGACAAACAAAGGCCCCTTAATTAAATTAAGAAATACCAGCCAATATTACAAATTGAAAATGCCAAAACAGGTAAGTCTAGAAGGTTAACTTATTATATTTCAATGCAACAAAAATGATTTTATTGATATTTAACAACCTTTTAAGTGGACATTATGTTTCAGATCTTTTCCCTAAAATAATAATTATATATACTGTTGTAGAATTATTGAATCATTGGATATCCTGCTCAATCGAAGAAAAATGGTTAAATAATTAAATTTATTTTTTTTCTTTTCCTGTCCTTTTTTTTAAATTCAAAATGCTTAGTAAAAGTATTAAGAACGTTTGTTTTACGACCAACTTGTTTTTCACATGCAGGTTTTTGATTTGATTTAGATGTTCTCATTGGCTAGTCAGTTAAATAACTCCCAATGGTTGATCGTGTTACGGGATATGACTGGTTGAAAAAAGATGATAATTTGTTATGACTCATTCGAGATTTATAAAATTTGATGTTCTTGCCGAATTCATTATTTTTTTTGGTCATCAATTTCAATAATGTATTATTGTTTGCAACAAAACCGAGCAACTGGTAAATAGACATTTGAAAGAGCTTCATCATATAAGAAATATCTTCATTTAATTCTTATTTAGAACACCAAACAAGTTCAGATTATAAACTTAAGTTTTTCCAATAAAACAAAGTGATTTTTATATTAAACTTTAGCCTCTGTGATTGAATTTCGTTAACATTGTGTGGGTGTTGTAAATCTTTTCTTTCTACAAAAATTATTTTTTTAACCTTGCAGAATTAATGAATCATTTAATTCCTTAAACACTGGTTATAAAAATCATTTATTTTTTTTCTTTCTTTCTTTTATACAAAAGCTTAATAATAGTATTAGATCTTCTATTTTACGATCAACTTGTTTTTCACATGCAGGTATTAGTTTTGTTATTAGATGTTCTCATTGGTTAGTTATTTTAATAACTCCCAATGGCTGATCGTGTTACGTGATTTGATTAATTGATGAAAGGTAATATTTTTTATGATCCGTTCGAGATTTACTAAGATTGATTTTTTATGAGTTCAGATAGAATTCTTTTTGACAACATTTTTAAACAAAGTATTAATTTTTATGTTTGTTTTTATCAACTGTTTCATTATCACGTGACCAAACCTTATTGCACTTCAATCTATGCTTAAATTTTTTAAATGATACTTTGCAGCTACAGGCATAACTGAATGATTATTCTTTGACCTGATATGAAGTACAACGAATTTCTGATTAAAGATTTTTTTTACAAAAACCAATAAGAATTTTTTTGCTATAAAAAGAAAATTTAGATTTTTGTGTCTCGAATAAAATCGGTCAAAATGTCTAGCTTTAAAATGCATTTCATTTAGTTAAGTATCAAACTCAGATACCTATCTGAAATATGATACACTAATAAAAATGGTTTAATTTTGTGTGAAAGTTTTTCATAAGTTACTATCGTTATGTATATCAAAATGCGCATAAGTTTAAAAAGGCAAAGCGTTGATTGACCCTCATACAAGTTTATAGACTGGGGGCATTATTTTTTTACGTAAATGTTCATGTTCTCTTTATGGCAGTTTTTGATTGTGCACTCGCCCACATTTTTGCAGAATAAAAAAGTACATGTCTAGAAGGTATTGATTTAAGACAAAACCTTCAGACAAAAAATAAATGGTTTGCACCTTAATAATTAAACACAAACATAGCATGTCCAAAACAACATCTCAAAAACAAAGTAAGAAGGGGGTTCAGCCTTCGACGTAATTTTTCATCAAGGAAATAAAGCCGAGTGATCCGAAAGAAAAAGCAGCTTCTGGCTAGCTAGCAACATCTGTCACGTGCAAAATGCAATTTTAGAAATGATAGGAACACGGAACTGTTGGACGTCAAATATATTCAGTATGAGAATGGATTCAGCGACTTCATATTTAAAAAACAATCTTGTGATGACGGCCATAAAATTTTGAAGGACCTTGATTAGCCTATTAGCAAAGGCTTGCAATAGCACTGAGTCAACAATTTACTTTTTAGAAGTTTGCTTTGTTGCAGAAAGTCCCCGAAGTTCAAACTAGCTCTACCATAGCTTATTGCCTTTTAAGCATAAACACCATTTTTAAAAAGAAACGGTAAGGTGACAATAAAAAAAATTGAAGTCATTAAGTTTGTTTGTATAGCTGCAGATAGAGCCTTTTGTGGGTGTCATAAATGAGTTATAAGTCCAAATATGAAACAGAACGTAGGGAAACAGTTGTATCGTATTTAAGCTCACTAATATAGATGGCATTCAAATTTTTAGAATTCACTTTTGATTGTTCCAGTTTAAGAATGAACTCTTTCTAGAAAATTGACAACAGTATAAAATTGTGTTAGAATCGCTGATAATGATTAAGAAGTACGTTAAGAGGAAATTGCTCAATATCTTTCCTTGAAAGGATTTTCTATTTTTTTTAAGTTTTGAAATCCAAAACAAGTAAGAATGGTCAAGGTTGTCCTGCTTTTTTTATACCAAAAGATCCAAGAACTCCTTCATTGGGAAAATCAGTTTTGGTATAAGTAGGATTTTCTGATAAATAATCAGAAGACAATTCAAGTTGAATTTCTTACAAACGAAAATAATGTTGTAAGAAGCTTTATTAGATGGGCAAAAACATATCTTCTATGTTTGTCTGTAATGATTGTTAGAAATCACACTGTCCCCAAGCACTAAAGGAGGTTTAATACTTATAGACCCGTTGAGATTCAAATAACCTTTAAATTCCGTATCCATTATAATAGCTTTATGTTTGAACTTGCTCGATATTAGCGATAGTTCTTGGTTTGATATATTATATAAATATATTTATAAAGTTTATCTTAATAATAATAATAATAATAATATATGTTACATACTGGTTTATCATTGCAAGATACTGTCCTATTTCATAAATGTTTGTCATTGCAAGATACTGTCCTATTTCATACCGATTTACCATTGCGAGATACTATCCTTTTTCATTCTGAGTATCATTGCAAGATACTATTCTCCGTACATTTTTTTTAAAAGCAAAAATCAATGAATTTAAATATTATTGTGGAAAGTATATACAAGTTGGGTTAATGATGTTTTGTGTATTTGAGGTCATATTGCAAATTAAAGTACTTTGTTTAATAGGTACTCGGATGACAAAAAGGACCTTGTTAGAAAAGACAAAAGCACTTACATTCAGGCGATTTATAGCTAAATGTACAGATCAAACCAAAAAGTCTGAGACTTCTTATGAAATGTGTAACTGTACATCGGTATGCCAACATAATGAATGACATTTTTGTCAATGATTTTTATAAGCATTAAAAGGTGCATTCACTACCTATTTTCAAGTCTCAGTCAGACCTGACCGGGGTTTGAACCGACTCAGTAACGCTCTAAGAACATGCATGCTGAATCTCTTAGTAAGCACCTTTAGAGGGGCAACAACTGCTGTCTGGCTGTGCAAAACCAAATATGAGAAGGTAAGGACATATGGAAATATTGGAAGTCATAATGTTCCAGTATAAGTCTGGATACAAAATGTCCATATTTATCAGCAATTTTGTGATGTCGACCTTTCAACGATCAGGCTTAGGCCTGTAGTATTCCTTGATTTAACAACTTATTTGTAAGCAGTTTGCTTCCTTGTAAAAATTCTCATAGCTGAAACCAGCTCCATCATATGGTATCATGTGTGAAACATACAAATCATTATAATTAACATATTGACATAGTATCTGAAACTGGATTCGCAAAATCTTTTTTACCCATATTTTGTACACATATAATTTAGGCATTATTTGTGTTTGAATACTCTGAAAAATTTGTTTAATTAAGATTGACATATCTACTTGTTAATTCTTGGCTGATAATAACTAATCTAGAACTATTCTTTTTCGTCAGTAGATTACAACGGAATGAACATATGGATTTTTCGCTTATGTCAAGATTTGTTTTACAACATTTTTAGAGGCGTTCGGTTCTAGAATTGTGAAAAAAAGTTTGGCAAGCAAACCGATTAAACCTTTTTTTACAATGGGATCTGCGCAAGTAAGATCAAAACTTAGGGTGCAAGAAGCGCTGTTATATGTTTTAGACTACCAGGCCACCGAGGTTATGGGTATAGTATGTGCGATGACAAAAAGTCAATCAGCGTCTTCAGAAACTCAGTGTGATAAGGGCACGTTAAAATTACACATGGTAAAACAAAAATAACAAACTAGTAATATAAAACAAAAATAACAAACTAGTATTATAATACGAAAATAACCAACTAGTACTATAAATTACATAACTTTAAATCCATACCAAAAGATGACACAACTATATTTAACATTAAATTCTATTCATTTCATATGCCGCATTTGTACTTTTTTTAGAAGTTTACTTTGTTTTAAAACACTTATTTCATAATAATATGTAATTATAACATCATGAAGGTAAATAAATTAATGCTTAAATAAATAAATTACTATTCGTGTTTAAACATTGTTATATTCTATGTTATTAACCATATGAATATATTTTTTTCAAATGAATAACTTTTTATTTTTATATTAATTGAGTAGTGTATTCAGTGTACATTCATTTTAAGTCATACATTTTAGTAATTATCCATATTTTTGGACCTATAAACCCATTGTTTATTTTCCATATCCTGATTGATTCTCCACAAGTCATAATCACCAAATGCATATAAACCATACGTTTTCATTTAGCAAATGTATTTATCTTTTCCATTATCTGATAGCTATTATTGACCATTGATCGATAGCGGATGAGCGATGACGCATATTTACCGGCAGTAAGCTTAGGGACACAAATAGCTAAAATTGTGTTAAACTGTTGTTTCCTGTTTTTTCGTAGCATTAATTTTATCGGAATATCATCATACATAGACCGTTAAAATGTGTGTGTGTGTGTGTGTGTGTGTGTGTTCGATCGATCGATCGATCGATCGAGAGAGAGAGAGAGAGAGAGAGAGAGAGAGAGAGAGAGATTGTTTATTTTATTACAACAATAACATGTCATATATATATATATATATATATATATATATATATATATATATATATATATATATATATATATATATATATATATATATATATATATATTAACCGTTATCTTAAATATGAAGTGAAACATTTTTACACAGCAATCGTTAATTATTTTAGAATGTTAAACAAATTTAAACTTGTAATGTATTTTAAAATTTCGTAAAAGATGCATAAAGCAATTATTCTTGAACAACATTAAACAACATATTTGGATAATGCAAGATAATGCAGCATAATTTAAAAGGAGAAATTTTTTTTACAAAACAAGTACATTAAGATGCATTTTCCTTCGAAAAAATTAATTATCTTGTATTATGCAACTGATTCACAATTAAGTAATATAACAGAAAAGTATTTAGAATACAAAGTTTAATTGAACGTGCACGAACATACTGACTAAAACGTTAATCATCTATTGTTTGCATGAAAATATCCATCTAGTCTGTTATGATCAAGTCTTCATTAAAACACAAACATTCCAGTCAATGTCAAAATCACAATTCCCCCTTAAAAACAAAAACAAACAAACACAAAATGACCAAAACAAATATATCACTCCATGTCCAACTAGCGATCACGAAAGAAAAGCAAGAACAATAAAAAACTGACTAGTTCAAGTAAGCACGTGGACTTCCACGAGAGAAGTGAGGCCAGTTTATACTTATCAAAACAATGTTTTGATGACAACCATAAAACTTATTGAGACTATAAGTATTTTTGAATGAAAGGGTTTAATAGAAAAAAGTCACCAGGCCATGAGTGCTTTCTGAACATCACTGTATAATAAACAGCTGGAAAGACAAAAACTATTGTAAAAATAGAAACAGTACCAGACTGTGTATATCTTTACACTAGCTGTTATTGACCGCCGTATAACTTGTAAAAGGTATTATATACATGAATTGGATGAAGCAATTATCCAATATTTGTAAACTATCAATCTTTTTTTAAAAAAGCGATACGCGGATTTAGCAACTCTCCGATATTTGTAAACTTTAAACCTTATCTTACAATATCTGATGTATAAATAATGAAGCAAATGTCGTTCGATCAGCAATTTATGTATTTGTAATTCTTTATTGTGAATTTACCTGAACTGACCGAGATGTCTTGAGAGATGAACAAATCGGAATGCATAAAAGAGCTGAAAGTATAAAACTTCATACATAGCATCAGGGCATGAAACTCTACAACAACGTTTATTTACATAATAATTCTATTAGTTTTTGTAAGCTACTACTACTACTTAATTTGCTTAGCGTGAGATTATTGGTTAAATATTGTTTATTTTACATCAGTAATTCTTATCGAGACTTTTTAAAATGATGTATTTTAATGATTTATTTTTTTTGTATTGATGTAAAATAAAAACATTTTGAAAAGTATGATATGTAACAGATTGGTATGACAAATAAATGGTAAAGAATGTTGTGTAATTGACAAGTGCCTATGCCTATGCTCTTGTAAAATTATTGATTTAAATACTCGTGCATTATAATATTGATAATTATATAGCTGTCTTAACCGAAATTTATCGAAATTAAAAAGTTTTAAATTTTACGATAGCTTATCATCGGAAAAATTAAATTACAAATGACGGTAACAAAAGTATCTCCTCCAAGTTCGAATCCAATTTAATGACGTTTGACGACGAAGATTAGTAGAATCCTCAAAATTAGAAGAAAAACAATAAGATAAGTTTAATGTCTTATGACAATAGTTCTTATTTAGTTTTTGGATTTTGATTTGTTTACTTTTTTTGGATGCCCTGTCTGCAGTACTGCAAATACTATAATTTTTCTAGATTCGTGTCGGATTTTTTTTAACTTCCTTGTATTAATATACTTTTTTACTAGTAAGATACAACTAAGCAACAAATTTTTATATCATCAAAAACACAAAGGATTAAGTGCAATGACGAAGTAAATATGATTAATGAGCAGACGAAAGAAGTTCTGCGTCAGTGAAGCATTTTATTCAAATAAACGTATCATTGATATTTATTTTCTTTAACTGTCTTTGAAAATGACAAAATGTTTTGAATCTTATTAAGCTTTTTTCACCAGAATGGTCTTCACATGACCTTGATTAATAGGCTATTTTCACCATGACAATGCAATCACGTTCTATCAATCTTTTATCATAGATCATTAAATGAAAATGATAATAAATAAATATGTTTGCGGAATGTTTTAAGTAATTGTCTTTGAGATCTTAGTCAAGTTATTTTGATTAATATAAAATTAGTCAGATTTGCTTGAGGGAACCTGAGGAACCCATAGAAAACTACTTATCTTCAGAAAGAAACCTTGCAATCTTTTAAAAACAAGGATCAGCTAAAGAAATAAGAAAACTTGGTGGTGAGCGACCCTGCTCTGCTCAGATATTCTGATAATCAATGCAATCAAATCTGTAACCGTACATAGAGTTTCAGATTTAAAAAAAAACGATCATAAGAAAAGCACAATGACTAATTCTGGAATGTCATATAGGCCGGTCAAAAATTCGCCTGTTGACAATACTACCAGATTTCTAGTTGGTTGCTAACTGGTTTAAAAATAAAATTGTTGGTGTACTTCAAATTCATCTATATAAGAAATATTTTAAACCAAAGCCAAAATTTTAGGCTGTTCCCTAATACGTGTTTTTGTTATTTCTGGCATTAAGGGTATTGTGTCGTGTTCATGAGTGATTGGCTTTTGAGAATTACTTGTGTTTAAGATAAAAAACTTGAAATTGAAATATTATCTAATTTACCGTGAAAGACCATTCTAATCTGATAACAAAGAAGTCCAATTACATTAAAATAAAAGAGGAAAATTGATGTTAAATATGGGATGCAATTTGTGTGACAAAATTATTGATCAAAGCTTTAATCATCTTTAGTTGTCATTCATGACGAAATTTTCAAAATGAGCTCTTCAAGGCGAGGGTGTCTCTGAACTGTTGTAAACAAGGTCACGTCCGTCTTAAAGCTTTTTTTTGAATCAAATTTTACAGCTTTATCTTCAAATGTAATAAAATTAACTTAACACTTCGAAATTATGGAGCTTTAAATATGCCTATTAAAATAACACTTCTTGTCTAACATATGTGTTTAGAACAATATTTTTAAATAAATACATTTCTGTGAAATGCATGAAACATTGACGTAATTTCCCACTTGACTAAAACATAATTATAAATCGCTTTGCATTATCATTTTCATAAAATAATTTAATTGTATGACTTACAGTTTTCTGCAATCCAAACTATATATATTAAAAAGTCTGTAATATTCATTTTCTGAAAATGGAAAGGTTGAACAATTTATATTTCTTTAGGGCTTATCTATTAAATAAGAGAGATAGTTCTTGTATAGAAGGCAGAAAGTCAACCCAATTTAATAATAATTTCTCCAATTTTTCCACGGAAATAAAACATCAAGACTGATGCGTTATAACAATATTTGTATCTTTGTAAAACATTTGTAGCATTTGAATATATAGACTACAGCGTTTCTATTGAATTTTATTTGTAGTGTCATGCTTTCTTTATCAATAAATAATACCGAACGGAATCAAAAATTGTGATTTATGATCCAAGCATAAAGGTACTTTATTTCGTTTCATGAATAGCATTATACAAAAAACTTCCGATTAAAATTGCTCTCTTTTCTCTTGTCTTTCAATATTAACTTGTCGCACAACAAAGACATTTTCGATTGATATAATAAACACTAAATGTATTGCATCTAAAGTTATCATGAATAATTATTAAAAAAAACATTTTATAACTTTTAAGAGGCAGTTTAACTTGCTTTTAAAGACAGTATAACTTTTTCCCAAAAATGTAGTATATTATATATAATACAAATACCAGTTAAATTCTGAAAAACCATATTATAACTTTTAAGAGGCAGTTTAACTTGGCTTTTTAAAGAACACGTATAACTTTTTCCCAAAACTGTAGTATGTTATATATACAAATACCAGTTTAATTTCTGTGGATGTTGCAGATGTGCACATTTCGGAAATTAATCTCCTCACTCAGTGACACTAAGACCGCGAAAAGTTTGATATTCTCCTACTTAGTTTTAAAACAAAATTAAACCTGTCTAAGTCCATGACACTGTTACTGTTGCTAAAAGAAAGGGCGCTCAGTATTTGATGGTTTTTTAAGGTTTTTTAATTTTTAAAATTTTATTTTTTAATTAATTTTTGGTAGGTATTGTGATTTGGATATTGACTGGTATTTTGTTTTGTTTTATGTCACTATTCCTTCTTTAAAATGCATTGTAGTCCTTCTTTAAAAGTTTTAAAACTAGCTTGGTTTCTTATCAATCGTATTGTTTTTTTTTACGTTTGTTTGTTATTTCTTTTTTTGTCACAATCGCTATAGCCAAGTGCAGGCTTTATCAACAATTTTGAAAGGGTTTTCACACATGTACCTATTTTGTTTCTTTTGCTTTGCTGCAATCGCTGTTAACACTTTTTTTAGAATTTGTTTTCTTTTGTTCTCCAATTACTATATTTTATTTACCAAACACAAGATTTTTGTTCTTAGGGTTTGTTATGGAAGTTCTATAATGATTATATTTAAGTTATAATTAAATTCGTTTTACTGTGAATGCTATTTGAACAGGCAACATGCAAATATGCATCAACACTCACTTAAGCATATTAAGTATTGTCTGCAAGTATTTATTACTTATGGCAAGTACAAAAAATGGCATGTTAACAGATCGATTAAAATTACTTCAATGTATTATAATTGAATTTATACGACTGAAATTTAACTATCTTTGAATATTGATTCCCTTATGGAGGATAATGCTAATCTATTTAATGATTTCTTTTACCATTGCGTAATTACTTTTTCGTTTGAATCATACGATCTCTAATTTTTTTTTTTAAATTTAAATTTTCAATTTTTTTTTACCATAAAGCTAATAAAAAAGTTAGTCATCTTTAAATTAAATTATGTTGTACATATGATTTTTTTATTTCAGTGTTTCCATTGTTGGATTGTTACTTTTCACAATATGATTGGTAGCTGAAAAATCGTGATAATTCTTGTGATCTTCAAGATTAATTGTTTGATAAGTCGAAATCGACCCCTGTTATATCTTTCAAACCAAGAAGTGATTTTAAACTGAAAAACCAACCTTTGAGAAAAATTAACTTCTCATCAGAGACACTAGTGGCCAAAAAAGTTGATAGATGAAAAGAGTAATCCAAAGTTCCTAATATTTATTAATATATATAACTAATATATATTGGATGCGCTCTCACCGTAAAGTGCTGATATTGCAGTCATAATTTTTTTCATCGAATATAAATATATAACATGTCATTTTGATGGTTAGAATTTTTAATAGTAATTTATAAAGTACGAATAGGGGTTATGACTCCTATATTTTGAAAACAAAAACCCATACATATTTTTTATTTCTTTTTGTAGAATATGAAACAAACTGTCTTTGGGTTTTTTATATATTTTTTAAGAAAATCCCTTTTTCACAGATTTACTGAAATTTAAATTTTTGTGGTAATCTGTCAATAAAAAGAAAACACGTTTAACACATTTTGTTATAATATCTTATGCTGTTATAATTTAAATGGTATGTACATCTCATCTTGACACGCCTTTAATTGAAGTGTTGGTTTGAGCAGGTATTGTTATATATTTGATTAAAACCATAATAATGAAATTTATTTTCATTACATCTAGTCATTATTTAATTATTAACAAACATTATATTAACTTGCAAGACTTTATAGAAATGGACATCAAATTATTTAAAAAAGTGATTTAACAATCTCTAATAAAATTAAAAAAAAAAAAAAAAAAAAAAAAAAAAAAAAAAAAAAAAAAAAAAAAAAAATCGAAAATCTTAGCATTTGTATTTTTTAAATTCAATATAGCACGTTTAAAAGAGTTTGTTCGACAATTTTCAGAAAATCTTATTTCGGAGAAATGTTTTGCCATAGGGACCGGAAATCACTTTAACGTTACACCATTCAGTACATATAGAACTGCTGGCAAAACAAACACAATCTATTCGCAATATAAAGCTGTATGTGATTTATAAGCGGCTAATAAAAATGTGCTAGTTAACTAGTTAAATGTGTCACTTATTCAGGCTAATGGAAGCAAAAACAGAAAACTGTTGGTTTGAACTCAATGATATAATTTGCAAATTTATTTAACAGTGTTCATAATCCAACATTTTATGAGATTGAAATAAAACACTATCTCTTACAAAGTTATTTCTATCTCCCTTTTTATCATATTTTTTGATTCCATGTATTATTTTTTGTTGTTCAACTTGTCTGCTGTGCGTAATGTTAGTTGTTAAAGATAATTTTTAGGAATTTTATTCTAAATTCAAGGTTATTATTGTGTAAAACACATTAGGAAATTAAGACATTGTGTTAGAGCATAAAGCTGTTTTATTTTCTCAAATAATTAGAGTGGCCTCGATGGCAGAGTGATCTAAAGCGCCTGGGTTCGAATTCCAATCGGGACAGATTCTAGTGTGAGAAATTTTTTTAAGTTCGCATGCACTCCGGTATCCTCCAACTACCAGGAACTGACCGCTTCGAAATAAATGAAAGAATCTTGACTGGGGCGTAAACACCATTACTCCACTCCATTCAAATAATTAGATCAGTTTTATCAGTACAAAATCTGTTAAGTGTTCTGCAATTTACAATTAGTTTTAAATGGAATCGAAATTACAAATGTTAATAATCGTGAATTTTATTTCTCAAATTAAAAAATAACAATAAGCAGAACAAGAAAGTGTACATATATTATTGTTAATTGACGATTTGTCGCCTTCAGATTCACTTTAACAGAAACCTGAACAAACGATCACTCAATATAAATAATTGATAAGTTAAACAATGGCAGTGCGGATCTCACAGTGTAGAAGCATTCGCTATACCTGTATATAAAAGAAGATGAATTGGATATGAACAAATTAAAAACACTTTCATTTTATATTATTGCTCTGTTTAATTCTCGAGAGACTTGTAGCTGATACAAAATTCATTATCTGACTAGTAACAATTTTTATGGTGAACAGTCTGTTATCAAAATCTTCATTTATCCCAAAATGCATTAACGAGATTAAAAGATGAATGAATTAAGGATATTGAAGAAAGGGAAAAAACCGCTTACGTATACCTTACACAGCTGTTTCTTAACTTAACCAAAAGGTTATACCACCTTAAATTAATACTTTTGACAGAATTTGTAAATTTGTAAATTTTGTAAAAAGCAAATACGTTTGATTCTCGCATACAATTAAAAATAATTAAATATGGAGTTCCTCAATGAAATACTTTAGGACCATTTCCGTTATTTAGAATATCCATAAATGAAACTTCTTATTGATATTCCGTTGTCAAAGTGCGAGAATGTAACATTATATTAAAACATTGCATGCCCAAATATAGAATTCAGCTCATTAACTGCTTTACATATTTAAAAAAGATATCTAAATGATGTTAAAATCATTTCAACAACAAACAAAAAAAAAATAAAAAAATAAAAAAAAAATAATAATAAAAAAAATTAAAAATAGAAAAAATTAAAAAAAATTACTGTTTACAATATTCCTAATTTTGTCTATCTATAACTCAAGAATGTTTAGGCTGGGAATATTAACCAATAAAATTTCATCTTAATGTTACTGTTCGAGTTGCCTAGCCAATCTTAGTCGAGCTTCTATTACATTTTTGTGCACTTTTTATTCAAAAAACATTCCGTAGTGCACTTGCAAGATTCAAAGATCTGGTAGCTGGACACATCTCAGCGTAACAATAAATATTAGGTTTAATGGTTACACACAGTTAAAGAAGCGTCAATGCTCCACATTGTCTGTCCGCATTATTTTTTAGTTTACAGATGGAAAAAAAATGTCTTTATTATTAAGACTGTTAAGTTATTAACAAAAACCTCTTGATATTTATTTCTCATTGAAAAAACTATTATAAATGTTTTTTAAATTAAATGTAATTAAATTACCTTGCATTGTATTGATAAAAATAAGAAAACGTATTATATTTAACAATATATATATATATATATATATATATATATATATATATATATATATATATATATATATATATATATATATATATATTAATCCAAAGTATAAGAACTGAGGTAAGAGATTACCTTATAATAAACTAAATAACAATCTGTATTAAGGCTTTTAAAAAACTAATTATGAAAGTAACTATATACGTAGATACAAAACCATATTGGATCCAAAATACAGGAAATTAATATAACTTTATTACATTCGAATTGATGATTTTATATTTATTTTACACACACACACACACACACACACACACACACACACACACACACACATATATATACAGTGCAACTTCGAATACTAGCCCTTCTAAAAACCAATCACCTCCACATACCGAACAGGTATATATTGTTATACAACTGTTGCTATTGATGTATCACGACTTTCGTCATGTATATTTTTTAAAATTTTAAAATTTATTATGCAGAAAAATAATATTAGGCAATGTTATACTTAAAAAAGTACACAAATGTGGTTTCTAATGAATCAACCTAAACTTAATCATTTCTTTTCAGCAAGTTTGTATAATAAACATTTATAACTTCATTATATCTAACTCAGTAAGGCTTGATTTATAATAATTTAATAAGTTTAGATAAAAGTTCTGTTTCGGTATCTTTAATTTGCATGGGTTTTAAAATTTGTGTGTTAACAAGGCATGAATAATCATCTTCCGAAATTTAATGAAATATATACACTATAATTGGAAATCAAGAAATGGAACGATAATCTATAGTTATGCAATACTAGACTTTAAAAAATCCAATCAGGCAATCAAATAATTCTATGCACTTCATCTTGACAAGATTTTTTATATTGTAGATGTTTAAATGTACTTAATGCAATATCATGAAAAATGATGCATAATAGTAGACTTTGGAAAAAATCCAAGCAGGCAATCAAAAAATCCAAAAGTATGCACTTCATGTGGCATAATTTGTAAAATTGTAGAATTTTTAATGCATATAATGCAATATAATGAACGATGATGCATAATAATTTAATTTTGAATATTCGCAAAAATGCATTAAACCACTAAGAAAAGGCTATAATATCTAACAGACCTTAGTTTTCAATAAATTTCAAAATTAGCCCGAATGAAAATTTTGATAAATGGTTTATTTTCTGACTGCACAAAGTACTGCCTACTGAGTTATAGGATTACCTCGGGGAGTTTTTCTCCACCAGCAGCGGTACCCGCTCAGGGGTAGTAAATATATAACACAAATGCCAGTTAACTTTTGATGTGCCATATGTGCACATTTCCGAAAATCATTCTTATCAGTGACACTAGGGGCCGAAAAGTTTGATAGATTAAAAACATAAGCTTACAGTTGAAAAATAATAAATCTAAAGTTCCAAATTTAAATGAATCCAAATCCAGCTAAGGAATGCTTTGCATGAGGGAACAGACCTTAGTTTTAAATAAATTTCAAAAATTAAGACGACTGAAAATTTTGATAAATGGTATATTTTCTGACTGCACAAAGCACTGCCTACTGAGTTATGGATTGCCTAGGGGAGTTTTTCTCCACCAGCAGCGGTACCCGCTCAGGGGTAGTAAATATATAACACAAATGCCAGTTAACTTTTGATGTGCCATATGTGCACATTTCCGAAAATCATTCTTATCAGCGACACTAGGGGCCGAAAAGTTTGAAAGATTAAAAATATAAGCTTACAGTTGAAAAATAATAAATCTAAAGTTCCAAATTAAATGAATCCAAATCCAGCTAAGGAATGCTTTGCATGAGGGAACAGACCTTAGTATTAAATAAATTTCAAAAATTAAGACGACTGAAAATTTTGATAAATGGTATATTTTCTGACTGCACAAAGCACTGCCTACTGAGTTATGGATTACCTCGGGGAGTTTTTCTCCACCAGCAGCGGTACCCGCTCAGGGGTAGTTAATATAACACAAATGTCAGTTAACTTTTGATGTGCCATATGTGCCCATTTCGGAAAATCATTCCTCCCTAGAGACACTAGGGGCCGAAAAGTTTGATAGATTAAAAACTTAAGCCAAACAGTTAAAGAATAATGAATCTAAAGTTCCAAAATTATAGTATATGTATCAGAATATTGGGTCCTAATACAGAAAAAAAAATTACTTTGCCTCAAACAACAACGAATAGCGTTACACATGATAAAAACGAACTATTAAACACAAATATACATCGGGAATATTGATTGTAGAATCTCGACTATAAACAGATTTAAATGGTTCGGCGGTTGCTTTTGCTTTTTAAGTTTGATTAACTAAGTTTGATGAGCCCGATTGACTGTATTTTTTTTAATTTTCTAAGTGACACAAAAATTTGTGGTAGAGTTTCAATTTGTAACACATAAATAGATAAAAGATATTTAAAAAAAAAGATATTTTGAATATTGAACTCAATATCATTACAATTTTTCTTCTGTATTTTTTCGACTTTGAAGGGTGCATTTTTATTTCATTAATCATAAAATGCTTTTCTTCAGCAAACCAGTGATTTACTAATAAAGATTTGACAGTGAACGATTTTTTTCTAATTCGAGCCTTTGGAAAACGTTATTAGTTTCTGACTCATCAAATTATATGTTTGCAAAAGATGTTTAAGTAATTTTTTATTGAAATTGATAAAATTATTTATTTTTTATTACAGTGCAATGACCAAACATATACAATATATTAAGGTCTTTGTGCTTTTGCTATTATATTGATTTAAAAATATTTTAATGCAGATTTAAATTTTTAATGTTTTATGACACTTTTCTGGTTGAGATCATTATAACTATAAGAAGATTATATATATATATATAATCTCATTTTTAGACTAACTATAGACCGTTTTTTTTTTCAAAATTTAATGTTGTAAAAGAAGATGTTCGTGTATGTTCACTTTAAATGGAAATGGCGTTTTTGGTGTTTGACCTCCCAATAAAGATTCTTAAATATATCGAGGCTCAGTTCTTTGATGATGAAGAAAACTGTAGCATTAGGGGAATTGGGATTAGAATAAGAAATTCACTGACCGTCGGCAAGCAAACTGACAAATTTCTTATCTAAGCTGGATTTGAACAAAGGTGGTGAGAGACATAGTGATTCGCAAGCGCATATTTTTTTACTACTCGTAAGTTGCAAAAGGGTTTTCCAATAATTTTTTTAACATAATTTTACAACTATATTATATTTTCAATAGAAAATCAGATCTATCTTTTTCACATAATTATAATAAACTAAAATATTATAAAAAATTACTTCTGATAAAAGTTTACTGACTTATCCTTGTTGTAAAAGAATCAAAATTGTGTCAGACATGGCAGTCCGGAATTTAAAATATAGTGCAAATTCAGCGATTAATGGCTGATTGATACTGGTTGCGCAATCCGGAATTCCAACGCAAATTAGTGCCAATTCAGCGAGAAATGGTCTAATGATACTGGTTCTGATTGCTATCAACAGTTTCCATTGTTAATTAGTAAGAGGCGTTTGACATTGGGACAGCATTATAACAATCGCTATAACTTGCCCAAAGTACAAAGTTTAATTCTAATCGGTATTGTAAAGACATCTATTATTGGTCAATAATTGTTTGTCAGGTGGTTTTCTCTAAATATTCCTTTTTTCAAAACTTTCTTAATGAGAATAACAATAAAATTGAATTAAAAACATTGACCTAACCAAATTCTATTTTTATATTAAAAAATCGTCTCTGAATTTTTCTGTACATAAAGCAGATTTTAGAAAAAAGCTGAAATTTAATTACTTCAATGATCCAATTTGGTCTCACCCAAAATTACATCAGGGCATTTCAGGTTAATAAAGGTAAAATAAATTGATATGCAAATCAAATATCCTTACTACATAGTGTTATACTAGTATTTAAAAGAAATATGAAAAAATTGATGTCCAACGATGCAGTATATATAGTTTAAAATGTTTTAATTTTTTTAATTAGAAAAATGTAGGAAAGAGTCGTAAGTAAATGATTGGGTCTTCATTGTTGTTCGGATTTTTCAAGGGGTGATCATCATAAATATTCAAAACATGGCAACATATCTAGCATGTCCCACTAGTTTTTCAAAATAGCTTTCTCGAAAATGTAACTAGTTATACACAGTTATACAAAGTTATTCAGTATCATCTCTCTATGTTTCTACTAATATAAATTTTGTGAAAAAAATCATGTTGTTAAAAAACAGCTCTGAAAAATTTCGTAGTTTTCAAAACCGGAAATAAAAAATAGGAACGATTCAAGAGAAACCACTCTAAATTACCAAAGTGTATGGATATCCTTAAAAATAGTCCCGTCTATAGTCTGTTTTAACTTAGCAAACTGTATACAGTAAATATCTGAAGTGGAATGACAACTCAAGGTATCTGATACAGACTTTAAAACTGCGTACGTGTTGCTTCTTGTAAGTTAACTGACAGTCATTGTTAAAAAACAATACATAGCGATTCTTATTTATAGTTCTACCTGACACAGTTTGTGCGAATGAACTCATAGAAATAAGAACACTGAAAAAAGTTCCATTGAGTATTGTGAATAATAATTTCATAACGTTGATCTTCGTTGATTGAGATTGATGTTTATAGCTTGATTTGAAAACTTTGAAAAATTATTAAAAACAACATAAACATTTTAATGAACATTATTGCCATGTTTATTCTATTTAATGAGCACTTTTACTGTCCAGATGCCAAATGTTCTGAATCTTGCTTAAAAACAGAATTCTGAGAGGTGTACAATTTGTTTTACAATTTGATCGACACAGTTGTCTCCCTTTATACGAACTCTCTTGAATTTCCCAATCTCCTGGGACTTGCTAACATAGCTTATATGATAAACGGGGAAGGTACATAAGGGATATGCATAAGTGATATTTCGGATATAGTGAAATTTGTTTACTTGTTGAAAACATTAAAAAAAATTATATGCACAAAATTAAAGAAACTTTTTGAATAAGTTTGTTTATTTTTCCCAATTTGGTCAGTTAATTTTACATGGATTTTTGATATTTTTTAATAATTTTGTTTAAATACGGAATACGGAATTTAGTTCTTCAAATTTGCAAAACAGACACCATGAAGAAATAACCTTGTCTAACATTTTTTCATAGACTGAGAATGATTGAGATGCTTGAGTTAGTTCAATTTTTAAAGTGAATAGTACTTTACGATGAGTGTAGGGTGTAGTTGCCCTAACAGAAAAAACCACCTTCAAATATGCTTCTCAAATATCAATTTATTGTCTTATTTCTAACAATATACGTCATTTCATCCATTTTGTTTAAGAATGAACTTTATCTAATAAAATTGGCAAAATGCGTGACTAAGAATAATGAACCATTTTATCATATCAAATGCATTCTTAAGTTAATGAAATTACGTTAATGAAATGAGGAAAAAGCTGATATTTTCGAAAGCATATTAAACAAAACCTATTTTCCTATAACGTTGATATCTCACTTAATGAATTTTTTTGCAAAGTAGAATTTTACATTAGGAAAGAAAACCATGTATTTATCAGCGTTGATTTTATTCGCAAATTATGTAACAAAAAACTTCGCTACATGGACGGCTAAATTGTGTAAAAGGGATAAGTATGCCATTAACAATATTTATGCACAAAAATTTCGTTCTGTTTGACACTTTTGTGGGCCTTTTATAATTGAATATTTACAACATCATTGAAAAAAAAATGCATCAATTTTGACATTTATAATATAAATATTAAAAACATTATTGAAACAATATATCAAATTTTATAGTTGACAATCTTAAGCTATATATAAGGGTGTCTCCATGCTTTGGAGTTGGACCCGTATATTTTAAATTCTTTAGCTAATTCAAACTGATAACAGGGCAATTAAAAAGCTGTATAGGATTTAAGAAGAAGCAAAGCTATCATTCTGTCATTTTAATTAACTTATTTAATAGGTAAATAAAAAGCGATTCTTTCATTAAAAGGACTTGATTTTGCGTTGGCACGCTTACTGTTTGTTTATATCATATGTTTCTGATGCACATTCACAATAAATTTTTAAAATCTATTTAAATCTTAAATATTGAAGCCAAAAGGTCCGTTTTTCTTGGTCAATACGCCAAGGTAGCCACATCTATGCATTTTTCTGAATTGTGAACATCAATGTAATCATCAATAATACTCGAAATTTCCTGCTTACGATTATTTATTATAGCTTTTTATGCTCTTTTTACCAAGAAAATACAATTTAAAGTGGTTCATGATTTCATTTGACGTTTTTTTGATGCAATGAAAGTTCAACAGTTCATACAGCAAATAAACTTGAATTTTCTGGAAAATGTCACCCATTTTGGAACGTTTTGTGGAAAGTAGTATATATAGAAAATGATTTTTACTTTTATGGCCAAAAACAACGTTAAAAGTTTTTTTTTAATCTTGAAGGCTATATTTTCTGTGTCATATGCATATAATTTTGGAGAGGAAGTACATATATACATAGGTTGTATAATAGGTTGTATACTTCTCCACAGTCGATCCATGCGAATGTATAACAATGTTGACAGGTGTTATTCCGTGTGCAGAAATTGTTCATGTCTACATGTGACATCGTTTTCAGTATATGTATGAAGACGTATATTCATTTCTAATAGTGAATAATTTTTCATTGAACTAAAATGTATAAATTTAATCTAATATATTTGTTAAAGAATTTTCTAAGTTTCAGTATTATCTTCTGTTAAAATTTCGAAAATGAAAGTAAATGCATTTATTTTTTTAGTGCCTACCTATAAAGCCGTTTATAATGGGATGTCCTTTAAATACATAAAAGCTCTTTAAACTTTATTTTGTTTCTTCCTTTCTAATGCCGCTAAAACGATAGTGCCGGGGGCATCGAGTCACCTGTTACAAAGGGCCTTTAGTGCCATATTGAAGACTGACATGACATGACTGAATGTTCAATCAAACCCATAATAATAAAAGTTTTTATCTAAATGCTATGCTATATTCTGATATTTTTTTTAAATCTCTCTCTCTCTCTCTCTCTCTCTCTCTCTCTCTCTCTCTCTAATACAAGAATTTTAAGATACTATTTTGATATATCTTTTACCATAACAGTTCAATATACTTTTTTTTAGAACACCGGGAATAACTCTTCTAATTTCTGTCCACTAACAGCTATATTACTATTACAATCATAATATATAGTTCAAGCAGTCTGATAGGTATGTAATTACTTAATGACCAGATTATAGCTAAGAACTCTACATTGTGGTTCGTTAAGTTTATGATAAACATAAGGATCCTATTTCACGCTTTGATTCACTAAATACTAATCATACAGAAGCTTATTTCGTCGAATGTCTTTTTCTTGCATTTTTATATACTGATATGCTCATTGGATCGTAAGATGCAAACTTGTGTCTTATAATTATTAAGTTAGTAATTACGTCGCATCAGCATTTAATCCGCATTTCAGACGAGACAATTTTTTCTTATCAATCTGAAGGATATTCTTCACTAATTAAATTTGACAAACTTTGAAGCATTTCATTGGTTGCGAAGCATAAAAACGTTCAGGTCATTTCTAAATGACTCGAATGACAATCAGATTCAATGCTAAACAAATCTTGTATGTGGTATAGAGTGTGTTCTGTATAAAATACTTCCTCCTTCCTTCTACTATTTATGGCAACCTTTAAATTTAGACTTCTAGTACACAACAATGCTGCATATATATATATATATATATATATATATATATATATATATATATATATATATATATATATATATATCGTAGACCAATTCTTTTAAAACCTAGCACCTTATCAAACATAATAGTACGAAATAAATAAGAACATCTGCTTTTGACAATTGCAGATGACCAGGATAGACTCCACGTTGGGTTAAAAAATGCAAAAGCCCTGGGTTAAAAGACTTATCTTACAACTTTAACTACTGGGACACGGCGATCTACTTTGTCTCAGTGAAAATATGGAATTTTTAGTTACATAAAAAGAAAATTATTTTAAAAAGGCAACAAAGAGATCAATGAACCCGAAATAGGCTGCCGATTTCAGTGGAGCTGGATTAATTAATTACATGAGCAGGGAATAGTTTGGCAATTAAAATAAGCATTATTAATTGATTATATAAACCTGAGAAAGTTAACTGATTTAATACACTTTTATTGATTACGCAATTCTCAAGCTTATTTGTATCTATATTATTGTTTCTGTCATGTACTGCTCGGCAAGTCTCCTTGAAATATATAAAAATAAAACATAATATAGAAAGTGACACTTTAAAGAGATAACAAGAAGGAAAGGAAAAAAATTATTTTTTTCTTTTTCTTTTTCTGAAAACTAATGCAAACGACCTCCATCAAAGCTAGCATTAAATTAAGAATTTATTTACGGGTTGGTTCTGCTCCAAAAAACATTGAAAAGCCTTCAATTTAATCTTATAACATTACATTTCATACATACGATCCGATAAGTTTATTATTTATGATTATTTAACTTTGTAAGTAAATGTTATCTGAAGTCAAAGAGTTGAGTTGGGTATTGGTGTTTAACATCCCATTCAAGAGTTATTTTTACTTACATCGAGACGTCGCCACCTATATGCGAAAGTGCAGAAATTAGCCCTGTGCATAGCGCTGATGGTATTATATAACAGGGTTCTTTATCGTGCCACGGGACCTCGTTTATTTTAAGTTCTAATCCGAAAGAACTTTCATTTCGTAATGCCGAGTGTTTTGCGTTAAAACAGTCACTACCCATTTTCAAGTCTTGTGTCAGACCCGGTCGGGGTTCGAACTCACGAGCGAGCACTCTACCAACTGAGTAACAGCAGTGGTTAAAGTCAAAGAGGCTACACATGAAAAATTTCAGCAACTCTTTTTTTAAATATAAGCATTGTTGTTCTGTAAATTATAACTTTAATATTGTCCTTCTCCCACCACCAATAAGTTTCACTTTTTCGCTTGTGAAATTCGAAAAATTGTCTATTTTGGTGTTCTCTTGCTGCGAATAGCTGCGATAACGCTGATATGACTCTAAATAATAACTCACTCGTTTTAGTATTTTTGTTTATTACCAGTAAAGGTTCTTTCTCATTTATACTTATGGAGGCCTCGGTGGTTGAGTGGTCTAAATCGCGCGCTTACGGATCACAGCGCCTTTCACCGCCTGGGTTCGAATCCCACTCGGGACAGATCCTAGTGTGAGAAAGTTTGTCAGTTCGCTTACCGAAGGTCAGTGGTTTACTCCGGGTACTCCGGTTTTCTCCACCATCCCAGAACTGACCGCCTCGAAATAAGTGAAAAATCTTGACCGGGGCGTAAAACACCATTACTCCACTCCACTCATTTATACTTATAACTTTTAAAAAATAATGTCTTTCTATACTATATTGATCGGCATGTTAAATTGGTCATTTAAAAAACGAAAACAGAAAATATTAAGACCCAAAAATATTAATTATCTTCTGTAATAATAACAGTTAAAAAAGCTTATAATACGAAAAAAAAAACAAAAAACAAAAAAACTCATATTGCATTAAATTTGACACACTATTGCTTTCGTTTTCTTGATAATAAAATTACAATAGAATACAATAAAATAAAATACAATAAAATAAAATAAAACAAATAAATAAATAAATAAATAAAACTTTGAAATTAACTTTTATATTACCATGGCAACATTTAAAACAGTTAGCATAAGCATAAGCATACTTGTACATGTGACATTTACTTGACTTATATTCGATATAATCAGACGATAATTTGTAACATTTACGATGATGTCTTTGGCATATCAGAGAGAACTTGGACAAAAAATTGATACAATAATCATATGGTAGCATGATATATGTGCAAAATTGCAATCACGGGTTTGACAAACCTTTCGTTATGCTACTTAGAAAAAACAATTAAAAAATCGTGATTCGTCTTAAAATTAGTGGTTACGATAATGAAATCGTCGAATCTTTTTTTTTCTTTTTTTTTGGAAACTACTCATTTATTAAAAAGTCATTTATCATAAAATAAGATTTTTTTTCGAAAATTTGATAAGTGATTTCTACGTAAAAATCCTTTAGTCTTTAAATTAAATTAAACTTCTAATTTTTTTTAAAAAAATTTATATATTCATGAAAATGTTTGTAATGAGAGTTTCTCTCTAATGAATCAATATGCATTTCAGTTATATCTAAAAAAAGAAAGAAATCAGTGTTTTGTCGGGAAATAAAAAAAAAAAAAAAAAAAAAAAAAAAAAAGTTTCGTTCGGAAATTTTCCATCACGTTTACGAACTATTTACCTCAGCTTATGTAAGATTGATGTTATTTTCATCCAATATGCTAAAGGAAGACAGTTATATTTAATATAAGGGGTTAAACAGAACTATGTATTTGACAAATGTATTTTGAGTCTTTTTAGCATAGAAAATAAGAAAGAAAATGCTGAGTACTGTATGCTAAGAAGTATCTTTTTTAAAAATACAAAATGATGAAATATACATGTCAAAATAAGAGCCAAATATTTAGACAAAAAAACCTTGTCTTTTGATTCAACTCCAGTCACTCCTACAAACAAAACCCGGAGTAACACAATTGGTAGCCATGTTGCCAGACAAAAGTAAGATTTTTGGCAAAGGGCAAAGGTTGTTTATCCGATATATTTGAAACTTTTCGTTTTTTGAGTGGAATGGAGTAGTAGGTGTTAAACGCCCCAGTCAAGATTTTTTTTCACTTATATTGAGGCGGTCAAAACTGAGTTGGTAAAGGAGAAAACCTTCGACCTTCGACATTTAACTGAAAAACTTTGTCATACTAGGATCTGCCCAAGTGAGATTCGAAACTAGGCCGTGAAAGGCACTGTGATTATGTCCATAGCGTTGTGAGAGTCATTATTTGCGCGAAAAACGATAATTTTTTTAAGAATCTTGCAAAGAATTTTGATAATATGAAAATTCCTAAATGATATTTTATCATTTGTGAATGGTATTTGGCCAGATAATATTAATAAATTTTATATGAACTAAATCACATTCCACAAAAAAAAAAAAAAAAAAAAAAAAAAAAAAAAAAAAAAAAAAAAAAAAAAAAAAACCGTTAAAAAACTTATAAAATTCTCGAATTTCTCAAATAGTAAATACTATCATATTAACATAGATTAAAAACCACGAAGCTGTCATTTTACCCAGCCCTATCATATCGTTTACTTATGAAACGATGATTCTGATAGATCATACAACATAAAAACTAAGTGATAAAACTCTCTCCTGTAGATTACATTACATCAAAGTAAGTGATAAAATTTCTGATTAATACATTGACGGAATGACAATGACTTCTGGAAAAGATAACATTTTGGATGGATTAAAACCATTGTCTTTATTTATTTGTGAAACTTAAATACGTTTGAGTGAATAAGTTAATTGAAAAAAACACGTTTTGATTTGATTGCAAAATGTTCTGTTTGTTGAAATGTGCGTGTTTGATATCATTACCGATTAGGAAATGCATAAAATCAAACTTAGACACATTATCTTTTTTAGATTCTTCTATCTCGATGCACATGCATTTATCAATTTACCTTTGTTAATATTGAAATAAAACGCATCTAGCTTCAAAGATTTGAGATTACCAATATGATATCCTCAAATGAACAAAGTGAATTAAAAAAACATAAATAAATAAATGAAGTCATATATATCTTATATTGATGTGAAGTTTGTCAGTTCAGTGGCAAAACGTCTGTCTCGAGAGTGCGATTTCGCAGGTGGGATTGAGCCTCGGTCCAGGTCATACATAAGACTTCAAAATTTGAGCTTGACATTGTAAGCGCAGATTTTCTACAGGTTGACCTTATGCCAAGGTAATTGGCTAAGAAGGGGGTTCAAACACACGACCTCCCGCTCTCGAGGCAGACGCTCTACCACTGAGTCAGCGAGGCTTTTTAGGATGCTTATGTAGTCAGTTATGATAAAGCCTTCAATATGGAACAAAATACTCATCACTTCAATGACCGTTATAGTGGCAGAGCGGGAGGTCGGTAGTTCGAACCCCAGCAGAGTCATGCCTGAAACTTTAGACATTGCTTCTCCGCCTGACACAAGACAATAAGAGATCAGAAAATCGCCAGAATAATTTGACTTGGAATTGTCTAAGACATATTATATATTTGAAGAGCTAGACCCTTACCAAAAAGTACACAGCAGTATATAATACACATTTGCACATCTCAAGCATTATAGTACTTGCTCTTATATTAATACTTATAGACTAATAAACTAGCTCTCGTCACGAATTAAAACACAACAACCAACCAATCATCAAAACAAGTGAAATGAAAGGCCCTGGCACTTTGGTTAAAGAGTAAAGTGGAGTGGGAGTAACGGTGTTTTACGTCCCGGTCAAGATTTTTTCACTTATTCATAGCGCTCAGTTTAGGGATGGTGTTCGAAACCGAACCGGAGTAAACCACCGACCTTCGGCAAGCGAACTGACAAACTTCCTCACACTCGGATCTGTCCCGAGTGGAATACGAACCCAGACGGTGTGAGGCGCTGTGATCCGTAAGCTCGCTCTTTAAACAACTCGGCCACCGAGGCCCCCACTTTGGTTAAAGAGTTAAATGAACAAAGGTTACAGGTCTAATACTTAACTAGGTTTCGAAAAGTGTTCTTAAGCGCATGCGTACGAATCACAGTGCATTTTACTGCCTAGGTTTAAATTTCGCTCGCTGTTCCTATTGTAAAAAATTGTTTGTTAGATTCCAGAAGGTCGATGGTTTTGTACAAACACTCCCTTTTCCATCATCTTCCAAGAACTTACCGCCTCAATGTAAGTATCAGAATCTTGACTTAGAAATGAAACATTAATCAACCCACTTCACTCTAACTTCTTCTTGCTACACCACAACATTATAAATCTACTGGCATGAAAAAGAAACTATTCTAAAAGATTTAGTAGTAATATGAGTTGAGTTGAGTTATGGTGTTTAACGTCTCAGTCAAGAATGTTTCACTTATATCGAGACGTCGCCAGCTAAAGGCGAAAGTGCAGAATATTTCGTCCTGTGCGTTGAGCTGATGTCATTATACAGCAGGGTTCTTTATCGTGCAACGCCGTGATACGGGACCGTGTTTATTTAAAGTTCCCATTCGAAAAAACCGTGCTTGGCGAAAGAACAGTCAATACCAACTTTCAAGTCTTGGGTCAGACCCGGCCGGGGTTCGAACCCACGACCTCCACTTACGGAGCGAACACTCAATAGTAATATGCTGTTTACGAATAAAGTTGGCTGTTGTTATTTAGTTATCTGTGACTTAATAATTTGATTAATTAAGAGGATTCATCGTATCACAAGTCCATGAGGTGCGTGAGTGCGCACGTGTTTCTGATCTGTACTGTACAAGTGTTAAAAGGTTTCCTTCAGAGTGTTAGCATATTCACCGTGATGTCACAGATAAACATCGCAGAACAATCAGCTTATTGTACTGACACCGAGCCAACCAGAAATAGCTAACGACAAAGAAATCTTAATCACTTACGGTAAACAGGGGTCAAACTCACAGCGGTGAAACGTATTTAAAGGCTCAAGCCATTACCACTCGGTCATAGGGGTCGGGGTTCTTTGAAGTGAAAATAATATAACACAAAAGTTTCAAATGCTGCTGAACTTGATCAGGAAACACTCGAGTCGAATATCTTCATGTCTTTTTTGTATATTTTTTTCAAATTGATTTTTATTCGCATGATAAAAATGTGTTTTAATTGACATAATGGTGTTCAATTATCATATCATTTCGGTTGAATAAAGATGCATTCCACGCCCAAACGATTAACACATGTTGTTTGTGTTAAAATAATTATACAGTATTGTGACAAATGACAAAATACATCTCGTAAATCGTTAATCTTATTTTTTATTTAAGAAGCGAAATGGTGAATGTATACAAAAAGCGAACTTTATTTGAAAAGTCGGTTTCAAAGCGTTGACTTTTGTTGCAATTTGTACTTAAAACAGAGTTTTTAAAAGTGTTGTTATATTATTATTAAATCATGTATTATTATTATTATTATTATTATTATTATTATTATTATTAATCCTTACCAATTTTAATAATCACGAGATGACAATTGTTATAAATTGATATAACTTAATTTGAAATAAAGAAGAACTATAACTCATTTTTTCAACTTTGTAACCAAATCTACAGATTTTTATTCAAAGCATATTAGTTCTTTTTATTTCAAGAACAATTCAAAGATGTACGTTCGAGACTAGCACTGAGACATGATTTATGAATTTCAAGGTTGAATCTAATACTTGTCTTGTTCCAGACTTTTAATAACACATATTTAATGAATTGGAAATGATTTTTTTTCAGAGGATCAAACATCGGCAAAATCCATAATAAGAATATATATTTGATGTGAAATTCCCTAATAAAACACACACTCAAAATCGTACAAAAAATCCAAAACTCTGCAATTTATTTTGAAGCTTAAATAAATAATGTTTGTTTGAAAACATAGGGTATTGTTTGCCAAGAGATTAAACATATTGTCTGATTAACTATTTTTTGGCTAAAATTTACAGGAATAGATCTTGCAATAATAATCTTTATAAAGTTAAATTTTACCATGATGTAATCTAGTTGAGTAATATTCATAGTATATTACAGTTGAATTACCATTTAATACTGCATGTCTCACAATTTTTGAAAGCCACTTTATCTTTTTTTTCAGAAAAAACATTTAAAATAGGTGGGAACATTTAAAATTGTATCCAACTTTGTCATTATTTAAAAAAAACTGTAATTTTACTACTTTAACGCGCCAGTAAGAATCCATAAAGGCTGTTTGATTTAAAAGTTGTTGGAGAAAAAAACTGCCAACTTTTTTAATATAAATATATATATATATATATATATATATATATATATATATATATATATATATATATATATATATATATATATATATATATATATATATTTATCTCATTTTAGAAGTTTTCTGTAAATACATTTTGTTTTAAATTGTTAACCATATTCGTCACGAAATTAAGAATAAAGATTATTGTATTGTTGGACCTCGGTGGCTGAGTGGTCTAAAGCGCAAACTTACGGATCACAGCACCTCTCACCGCCTGGGTTCGAATCCCACTCGGGACAGATCCTAGTGTGAGAAAGTTTGTTAGTTCGCTTGCCGAAGGTCGTTTGTTTTCTCCGGGCACTCCGGTTTCCTCCACCATTCCAGAACTGACCGCCTCGAAATAGGTAAAAAAAATCTTTACTGGGGCGTAAAACATAATTACTTCACTCTTATTGTATTGCAAAAAATATCACATGCGCAAAAGGAATCCTAAATCACACAACCGAGCGCATTTCGATCACAAGCAGCTAAACGTTTGATGGATACGATCTTTTATTAATATACAATTTATTCATATGCAAGCGTTTCCTTGATCAAGACTACCTGTCT
Source organism: Tegillarca granosa (assembly GCA_029721355.1). Lineage (NCBI taxonomy): Eukaryota > Metazoa > Mollusca > Bivalvia > Arcoida > Arcidae > Tegillarca > Tegillarca granosa. Next base: position 23,599,816 of record CM056608.1, read on the forward strand.
GATATAGTAGCCAGAAGTCAGCTGCAGTGTATGGATTGGAGAAAGACATTTGGCTTCGCCTCGGTTGACAATGGTTCCTCAGGGTGAAAATATGCAATATCACCCTCTTATGAATGTTGTATTTATATAATGTAAATCAGTCCTCCCTATCTATAATTATAATCATAAATGACCATTGATATAATTAAGATTGTGAGCAGGGACGTATATACGTCTCTGTTATGCTACTTGAGTATCTATTTTTAGAACAAAAAAAAAAAAAAAAAAAAAAAAAAAAAAAAAAAAAAAAATAATAATAATAATAATAATAATAATAATACAAAGACAAAGGAACCAAAAAACGGGGAGAAAAAGAGAAGACATAAGGAGAAGAGTAATTAATGCAAAATGATAGCATGGTCATGACATAAACATTTAAATGTAAAACATTTAGATCAGCAATATGAAATTTAGACTTATGATTCGAGTGGAGTGGAGTAATGGTGTTTTACGCCCCAGTCAAGATTCTTTCACTTATTTCGAGATGGTCAGTTCTGGGATGGTGGAGGAAACCGGAGTGCCCGGAGAAAACCACCGACCTTCGGTAAGCGAACTAACAAACTTTCTCACACTATGATCTGTCCTGAGTGGGATTCGAACCCAGGCGGTGAAAGGCACTGTGACCCGTAAGAGCGCGCTTTAGACCACTCGGCCACCGAGGCCCAACTTTTGATTCGATTTGATAATTCTGTTCAATACTGTTACAAATCTCCATATCACAATAAATTCACAATAATGTTGTAGGGTAGAGTATTAATTGTAGCTTGTCGAATATTATGAAAAAGTGGACATTGAAAAAGGTAGTGGTGTGTTCTTTCTATCTGACCAGACAAACAAGGGGTTTTCTGCAATTTTTTTCCTAAAATGATGTTTTTAGAGAATTATCCTCAAATTAAGTTTTGTAAGAAGAATTTGATCTGATCTTGAGCCTACGTAATGGAGAAGGTCAGGAAAATAATTTTACTAATAAAAAGGCTGTATCTTATTGGATTGTGGAGAAAACCGCTGATCTTTGCTACGTAAAAATGAAAACAATTTTACCCGTGGATCTCTGTGTGGTATCCGAACCTAGGCGGTGAGAGGTGCTATGATCCACGAGCTTGCTTTCGACCACTCAGCCCCTTATACAAAGTCGAGTTGGACATCATTGTAGGAAACTGTATTCTAAATGAATAAAACGATCTAATAAGAAAGGCTTCTTCAAAATAAGCTTAACATAATTTGTCACGAAAAATATCGCCCTGAGTTGTTATTTTTGCCGGTTAATTAAATATGCTCCTGTCAGTCATGATGAATCTAACAATATGACAAAATGTGTCATATTCAGGTTACTACAAAGGCCCTTAGCGCTGCCTTAAGTGGCTTTTAAATGGGGGTAAAAAGCTTAAAATATAAAATAGTTTTTTTTCAACAAAACCGTGTAATAAAAATCCAATTCTTATGCAATTTTTATATTACAAAGCAATGACATTCATTGTTGATTTTATAGGTGCGCGCTGGACAGCTAGATAATTTTATCCAATGTTACAAAAGATAGTAAACACTTTTAAAATGCCTTAATCATGTGCATATTTTCGGTCTACTTAAACAGTTTTTAAAAATTTTAGTTTCCAAAATGCAATTGTTTAAATGATCTGTCTAGGAAAAATCCCGACGATTTGTCACCGTGTTCAACGTTAGTCTGAAGTATATACAGACAGTGAGCATAAACGTGTAAATTTGGTTTAATTGTAAGTTTTACGACAGGTGCTTGCAAAAACATTTCAGTAGAGATTTTATTTATGATACTTCAAGAAATATTGAACACACACACACACACACACACACACACACACACACACACACACACACACAGAGTTTATTGTCCTATATGATCTGTTATAAATACTTTTATCAGATACCCATTGAATCTTACTATAGCGGTACATTACATTTTTTGGCTCTGTGATACAAAGGTCCGTATTGCACATTTGCGATACAACATTCCGTATCACCATACTAGCCGGGAACTACTTTTAGGGGAATTCCCTTTTCCGACAACAATAACATTACGTCAAGAATACGTAAAAACTTTTCCTATGTGACGTCATCATTCAGTTGGAAGAATTTTGTCAAGTTGGGAGAATCCCGGATGATGTTCACAAATTTTGATAAATCAATGTTTGTTTTTTTAAGTTTTAATCTTTGTTTACGAGAGTAGTATTAAAATGTTAACAAATGAAGTTTAAACGAACAATTATCTGTTGTTTTTAATTACATTTTAGCAGGGTTTACTATCTTTTGTAAGATTGGATAAAATTATCTAGCTGTCCTAGCGCGCGCCTATAAAATCAACAATGAATGTCATTGCTTTGTAATATAAAAATTGCATAAGAATTGGATTTTTTTTTTTTTTCTTTCTTTTTTTTTTTTACGTTTTTCAGCCAGAAAACAGTTCTTTCCAATCAGATTAAAAATCAATATAAAGAAGCTGATTCTGAATTTATTGGAATGATTAAGTTAGTAAGAAAGCTTTGTATTCATATCGGTAGGGATTATGTGATGAATACAAAACCACACATGTAGTTTTCTGACGTAGCTGATCGCACTCGTTTATTGTACGGACGCATACATTACACTCGTGCCCACAATAAACTCGTGCGATCAGCTACGTCAGAAAATCACAAATGTGTGGTTTTGCATATTTATCATATATTTGTACTAAAATATAATATACATAATTTTTGCATATCTGATATTGATGCAAACTGAAAATCAATATAGCACCACCAATATCGCACCCCCTTTATCACACCCCCTTTATCGCACCCCAAATATTTCATCCCTTTTCGGATCCCCTCGGCTATCAGTATCCGGAAGTTCTATGTGTTCTTCTGGTTTGATACAGACCATCATAATCAAACACCATGTCGTTCATGTCCAGTCGGGGGGACCAAATTATGGACGAACTTGCGTCCGATATATTGCAGTTACATTATTTGATAGAAAGTAGAAATGCAGAGAGCAACAGAAGATTTTGTAAAGTCTATGAAAAACCCAAACACCGTAAGGAAAACAACATCTGATATAAAGAAATTTTATTACACTTATATGTGCTGACAATTTTTTATAATTGATACCATATATAAAACACTTCATATATATGATTAAAAGAACAAAGCATGGTTAATTCCATATCACATGCCATATCAGCCCGAGACTCCAATATCAGACTAAGGGCTTTAGCCTCTATATATCACAAACCACATGTACTTTTGATAAACTTTGATTGATCGCGCGATTAACTTTAAAAACCGGAGAAAATCATAGAAAAAACTATAATGGAAGCCATTAATTCGCAAAATCTTTATAAAATCGTATTCTTACCAATACTAAATCAAAATTATATTTTTCTTTGTTCTTACCGCCTCAAAAGCGAAGGTTGTGGTTTTAAACCGGAAGAGACTTTGAAAAAATGAGATGTTGTTTTCTCGCCTAGCGCTTGGAATTAAGAGCATGAAGTATCGATTGGCTCACCTGGTGCCAGGAAAATTGACTTGGATAGTGGTATACTTGTCAGCGGAATACTGATTCGGTGAGTTAGCACTTTACCAAAAAGTGCACACTTGTATACTGCAGGCGATAATACACACTTGCACATCACACGAACTTGTTCTAAGATGAATGCATCGAGATTATTATCCTTGCTCTTGTCGCAAAGAACTGAAAAATTGCTGATGCGACATTAAAACAACATCAAACAACAGTAAACAACAAAAACCTTTGCTCTCAAGACATACAAGCCGAACTCGATTTTTATTGGAAACGTATTTTGTATTCAAATATTGGTTTTTGTATTTTCTGCGGTAATAAAGAAGAGCATTTGTTATTGTGTGCTGAAGACAAGTTTTATTAAACGAATTTCGACATTACCATTAAATTACAATGGATAATTTGACTTTCTTGTATAATAGATGAATTGATTACATTTCAACATTAGTCAGATTAAAACACATCAGGGAATATCTTTAACCACTGTCAAGACATGCCGGTAACGCAATAAAATCCACTGTTATTTGGAAAAATAGGTTTTTTATTCCCAACCTGCTTTTCTATCAAACTTTTTTTTATTGAAATTAATCCATTGTGTCCCCCATAAAACAATCATTTAGCAATATTAACTTAATAATGCTGCTGAATTCCTTTGGGGGTTTTCTTTTAACGAATGCTGAGAATGTGCGCAGAATATTTGAGTAGTTGTTAACAAGTGAATGTGATGATTGCTAACACGTTGAATCAACAACGAAACGTCATTTTCATGTTTTATGGGTTTTTTTTTTGAAACTTGGAATGAGTAAAAAAGGGGTTTTACGACATAGTTAAGATTAATTTTTTTTAATCGAAACAGTCAGTTCTAAAACTGTACAGTAAACCGGGATATTAGAAAACCAACGATCTGACAAACTTTTTGAAACTACGATCTTGACGAATCCCCTTGTTAAATTCAAATTGTACAATATTTGAATACAACAAAGGGTGTGTAAATGGTATTTAACGCCCCAAATCAGAATTACCCCATTTATGTCAGTGACAGTCAGTTCTTGGACGGCGGAAACAACTGAGATACCTTAAAAAACCAAGGAGCTTCGAATACTAAAATGTCCAACCGTTTTCCGTTAACAGATTACAATATAAAACAAAAACTATATCGCCTTTGATCGTCTACATTTCAGAAATTACAACAATAAAACGCCAAAAAAAAAAAAAAAATAATAAAAACAAAAAAATAAATAATAAATTAAAAAAAATAGATAAAAATAAAATAAATAATAATAATAATAATAATAAAAAATAAAAAATAAATAAATAAAATAAAATAAAATAAAATAAAATAAAATAAAATAAAATAAATAAAATAAAATAAAATAAAATAAAATAAAATAAAATAAAATAAAATCAAAAAAAAAATCTCTGACTTTGTACAGTCAATAAATATATTTGCAAAATAATGAGTGATATGAATTTTTAGCGAGGACATAGTTTTTGTGTTTAATTCGCAAACTTTTAAAAAATCTTAAAGTCTGTTGTACTTTATCAGGGTTTATTGTCCTATATGACCTGATGATCTGTTATAAATACTTATATCACAAACCACACGTACTTTTTATAAATTTTGAGTGATCCCGCGATTACTTGAAAAACACGAGAAAATCACAGAAAGAAACTATAATGGAAGCCATTAATTTGCAAAAATAGTAATAAGAACCGTTCTCTTACGAACTACATATATATATATATATATATATATATATATATATATATATATATATATATATATATATATATATATATATATATATATATATATATATATAATAAAGTGTTATCTATTAAAAGAGACTTGTCGATAATATAAATTCAGTAGTGTATAAAAATTATCTCTTGCTTTTTTGGATGTGTTGACACCGAAGACGTACATGGGAAAAAAAAAGATTTTATAAGTTTTCATTAGAGATTATCGTGGTGATAATATGAAGCAAACATCAGTAATCAAGATTGGTTTATAGTAAAGCCTCTCACTGAAGATAAAAATTGTCAATGTCAGACGTCAAGTTAAACAATATGACTAATACGATTTTTTTATTTTAACACGGCTCTATTTGTAAATTTATGAGAATGGAAAAAAAAATGGAAAAGTTAGATGCACTTTATGATTATTAATCTATACGCGTTATAGTGGAGTACAAGTGCTGGTATCGGAATGGTATGTTACGTCATTTCACGAGATGTTTTGGTCAGAAACACCTTTTTTCTCGAGTCGTTTTGGTCAGAAACACCTTTTTTCATGCGGCGTTTTGGTCAGAAACGCTGTTTTCACGAGCCGTTTTGGTCAGAAACAGCTTTTTTCACGAGGTGTTTTGGTCAGAACACCTATCTTCGAATCGCACTGGGGTCTGAACATAGGTAACGAGAGGCAGAATGATCAGTTATCGATGCCTTGATCCAAAACGTCATTTTTTGTATTTGATTATAACTTTAATTGAGTTTAAGCATCAATAAGGAATTTATTTACTGTCATTGCCATATACCTATAACTCTTTTTTAAATTTTAATTTCGAGTAAATTGTTCAAATTTTGAATAGCAGTATAAATATTTATGAAGATTTATTCAAACTGCGGTAAATTTTAGTTTTATCATGAGGAGACTATGAAATTGAATGTAATGTTCAAGATAATATGACTTTATAAATGTAACGTTAACGCAACGATAATTAATAACTCCGGTATATTTTCAGAATTATTTACTGCTGAAAGTATAAGCATATACTTGCACTATTTGCATTTTATTCTCCAGGTCAAAAAAAAGCGATAGAAAGTCGAAACTGAGTGCATTTTATTCTTCAGGTCAAATAAAAAATGCGCTAGAAAGTCGAATCTGAGATATTCAAAATATTCCGTCACCAGAGAGGAATGCATTTAATCATATCTTTAAATTCAATGTTATGAAGTTTAAAGTGCTTTGAGCAGCTTTAATCCTAAGATATTTACTGTTCACACTTTGAGGCAAAATGTAACGCTTTCTGTCTACTCTTTGCGTTCATTAAAATTGTCTTGATTGTATTAGCGTTCAATTTCCGTACACATTTTAATATTAATCTAAAATAATTTCATTAAAGACATATGACCTAAAACTGTTTGAAGTATTTTTATTTTCACGTTTTAGTGTTTGCTCAGATAAAATATTATTATATTTTCTAAAGAACTATGTAATTTCATTTTATTTTTTTAAAACTTTAACTGCACTTAAATCTTTCACGTATGAGGAATGTAGAAAAGTTCCGGTTTATATGAAGGAAGTCGTGGTTTTGAATTCACTAAGAAAAATAATATATAAATATATTGGTTTAATTATGAGATATTAAGAGATTAAAGAGATATTAAACTTGAGACAAAATACCATTCCTGTTATCAATTAAAGATACGTTTCATTTGTTTACATGTTGCCATAGCAACACCACCGGATACTTTATACTATTGTATGAATTGCCACTAAATATATACAAAGAAAGGTTTGTTGTATAATCGTTTAATACCATTGTGATTTCACTATGGTATCTAAGGTAAATGACGTAATTTTATATTAGCACAATATTTTATTAATTTGTAAATTACAAACAAAAGAACAAAACGAACTGTAAACTGAATTCAGGAACAAGCGCAAGCTTATATAAACCCGTCTCCATTTCCTTATGGTGAGGACCAAATTTTGAATTTTAAAAATACATTTTCTAAGACTTTACAAAAACAGAATCTTACATTCGTGTTCAAATTATATTGAGTTTATTTACTTTGTGTTGTAAATGTTTATGCAACGTGCCCAAGATTTGTTACAAAGAGATTTATACAAAGGGTTTAACAACTCAAATAAAACACGCACGCAAATATAATGCACTCTCAGCATAAGCTGCAATTAATGTGCATTAATTTTGTTGTTTCATGTTTAATGTTTCATTGTTATTGTGATATATATGCTTTTAAGAGATTTATACAAAATATAAAAATCTAACATGAATTTTTTAATAAATATAAACAAATTCAAAATATTGCACACTTGAGATAATTTTGACATTGCAAAATCAGGTTTTTTTTGTAAAAACAAAATCCATCAATCAATAATTGTTGCTAACAAGCAGGTAACAATTATTGTTGAAACAAAGGGAAATACCTCTCATTACAGAAAGTTGGGAAAAATTTGTAGGATTGGTCTCCCTTTGATTGCTGTCCAAGTATTTGAGTTGCCATCTTTTATTGAATGTCATTGATTGATTGCAGGAATATGATTTTTAATTTTCAATACATACTTAATAATTTCTGCTAAATACTGTAGTAGTAATTTTTGTTTCTGAATATCTCAGTATTGATTTCACATTTCAATAATGAAGTTTTTCAATTTTGCCTTAATTACACACAGACTAACTTTTTGTTTTAATATACGTCCGTCAAGATGTATTAAAGCATAAAAAATATAATTTAAATGAAATTACCCTAACGCGCTCTTAAACCCGTATTGCCGACAACTTTTTTACTATTTTTTTACCAATGTTTTTTCAACAATCTTAAGTCGAAATATTTTATTCATGTTCTTAAATCAGATGAAGATCGTAAAAATACAACAGAGTTTACAATTTTACATTTCATGAATTCACAATATTCATATAAAATAGCTATATAAGATACTGTAAAATGTACATTATTTAGCGGGAATCTTATTTTAGTGATTTTCGCGCTAATTTATGATTACCGCAAATAAATGTTTTTGTTGCAGTGATATAACTATACCCTTACTTGCTAAAATATGTATTACTCGTTGATCAACGTTATACTTACCGTAAAAAAAACATATTATTTCCGCAACTGTGTAATTTACGCAGGTGGCTTTGAAGCTAGTGAAGCTGTTTATTAAACATATATTCATGTATATTGCGATTTTCGCACTAATTTATGATAACCGCAAATAAATGTTTTTGATGCAGTGATATAATTATACCCTTACCTGCTAAAATATGTGGTACTCGTTGACCAACGTTGTACTTACCGTAAACCATATAATTTACGCACCTGTGTAATTTACGCAGGTGGCTTTGAAGCTAGTAAAGCTGTTCATTAAATATATATATATATATATATATATATATATATATATATATATATATATATATATATATATATATATATGTATGTATGTATAAAAGCTGTTATTCATTGATAAGCAAAACACCTATATGAAGATATTTGGTCAGTCGATATTAACAAGCCTCTGTAATAGTCTTCATTTGATCAATCGCAAACTCATGTCCATGTCCAAATGACAATAAAAAAGGCAAAATAAAAACTTTGAAAACTGACTAATCAGTTAAGCATATAAACTTCAGCTAGGAAATATTACTGGGAGCTCTGCAAACACCTTCTGTCTAGCAGCTACAGCCGCCGTGAAATCTTATTTGAAAATATTAGGAACATGGTAACATTGGGCGTCAAATATTTTTAGAATAAGTTTTAGATAAAAAGTCTTAGCCAAATAAATTAACTTTCATATTTTCGGTCAAAGCAATGAAATTTTAAATATAATTAATCAATTTCATTTTATTACAATCCAACAGAAGGACATCGGTCTGCGTTTAAATCACAATCACAAATTTTGAAAACAAACTGGTTAGATCAGTAAAACACGTAAACTTCCAGTTAGGAAGTCGGACTTGGTGCTCTAGAAAGGTAAGCAACTTCAATCTGGCTAAAATATTTATCTTCTAAAGAATTTTTTGTTACCTCTACACACTCATGTTACGTAATCGTATATATGTAATACAAATACCAGTTAAATTTTGATGTGCCAGATGTGCACATTTCGGAAATTCATTCCTCATCAGTGACACTAAGACCGAAAAGATTGATACATAAAAAATATAAGCCAAACAGTTGAAAATAATGAATCTAAAGTTTCAAATTTATATAAATCCAAATCCAGCTAAGGAATGCTGTGCATGAGGGAACAAACCTTAGTTTTAAATTAATTTCAAATTTTAGATTTTAAATTTTATATCAATTCATCTTTTTTTTTTTTTACAAACATGAATTATTTTTATTTGATAACATAAAGTTGAAAACAACAAACTTGTTATGTAAAATGATGATTAATGTATGTCATATATATATATAATCAGTCAAGATACTGTAGTATCTTTATCACCACTAAAATAACATAAAAATAATTATAATAAAATAAGAATTAAAAACAAGAAATAAATAAAAAAGCAAACCTTTAAAATTATATTGAAATGATCAAATTTTTTAGAATGAAATAGTATGGTTGATTAGTCAAAATATTATTGCTTTGATTAAAAGCACTATTAAACGCAAAATAAACAAAGAAAATGCAATTTCAATTTTGTTACAGATTGATGCATATTTAAATTTTGAAACAGGTTAAAGCGCCTTCGAAACGTCTGCTTTGACACGTCAGTAAGCGCGGTAAACTGTATCATTCTGATGACAACACAATAGATTCATAGTTTATATGTATAGTAACACATACATTTATCACCGGACCAATCGATAAACGTTATCACTATGAGAACAGACTTGAGCGATATACAGAAAGTATTTGTCGGGTGTAGAAGTATACGGGATTCACATAAATCTATTCTGATACTCTGAGAGATAAGGGTCAGAACTTATTGTTATTTAAACCGCTTTTCCCAGCAAGAGATTGCAATTTATTCAAAACAAAACGGACAGTAACGGGTCAGAATTGTTTATAATTATCCATCACTTGATATTATTTTACTACAACTTGAAAATATTACCGGCGACAATTTATTTTTATTAGCAGACGGTTACTTTAAAAGGCCTTGAATATCACCATTCATAGCCATTTTACCTACGTTTAGCAGTTCTTTGAAATAAACGCATAATTACTATACAGACTATATGAAAATACTAACCTTATTTGGAATCGTGTACTGGTGTTAATTTATATCAATTTAACATATTGACCTAGGGAGCATATGTTTCCGTGAAACTGAATTTAGATTTATACAGTTGATAAAATTACATTAATCGATGTTGTATTATTGAAAATGATATTGTTTAAATGATGTTATTCTAAATGTTCCAGCTTGTTTTTATTAACATCTGGTTGGTATTAGATACAAAGATACTTTTAAATCATAGCAAAAATTGAAGAAAACAGGCTCTTATATTTATTACTTCTGTTTATGAATTAATTTTAAACTATCACCCACTGTCAGAAATCAAAACACCGAATAGTTTCCGAGTCTTTACAACGAGTTGCACCTCGTAGCGCTGTCAGTAATTAATGACTATATCATTGTTAATCTCGGCTATAGTGTGGTCGGTTATTATTGGATGTCATTAATGCAGTGTTAGGTATAAACTATACAGCATGCAGCATTGAAGGTATTTTAGACATCAGGCTTTTAGATAAATCTTTAATAGTCGAACTTTGAAAGTTGTTTTATAATAATCAGATTTTACAATATGTTGTGTTAATATTATTTAGACATTAAACATTTTACATTTCTTTCAAGAAGGATTTTTAAATTTTTTTAAATCAATCTTAATTAAGTCATTAGATATAATTAAAAAGGACGTGTTTTTTCAACGGTGGATGCTATTTTTGGTGAAAAGATTACTTTTGTAATTTTAAGGATTTTACGACTGAAGGATCAGCTTTACCATAAATAATTGTAAGTATCTTTACTTTTCTAAACAGTATATTTTACATAGCTTTTTATGTCTGCAAATTCCATAAAGCATTTTTTAAAATAAGAGTTTACAATTTTTGTGAAATTTTTTAAGTTAAACAATATCCCAAACTCTTTGTTGAAGGAGAAAGAATTCAACAAATCAGATAATTAATCTTTAGAAAATATCGTTTGTTGCATATTATTTATTTATTATTATTTTTTTGAAAACTCAGGGAAAATAAAAGATAGGTTATAGCAATTATAAACAAAATACTGAGATAAGGTAAAATGCATTTTTTAAATTTTTATAATTCCAGTGTAATATTTATAAAGTTGATACACAAAAAGTATAAGTTTAATTGTTAAAGAAAAAACCTTGTCCTACTCAACAGTCATAGATCCGACAATTTAGGTGTGTGACCTTCACGGCGAAGGATCCACAACAAATACGTTGTTACTACAAGATGTAAATAACATTTTAATTTTTATTATTTTTACGTTTATTTATCTTTATGTTTAAAACATTTACCAGTACTGAATTAATCATGATAAATCACACACGCACGCACGCACGCACGCACGCACGCACACACACACACACACACACACACTTGTTTCACTGGTGCAATTATTTTCTTATAAGTTAGATGGTCGGTAGAATGACTTATGAGATTTGTTTATAATTACAAATTGCTAAGTCGTTAATTGATTGCCAGAAACCCCTCTTTTGGACTCCAATTTCATGAGCGATGTTCATCTTTAGTAAATCACTGTGACTATGAAATGATTACACCTTGAGTTAGACAGTGCCAAAACAAATAATTCTTTCTCTCAAGTTTTCCAGATAAATGCATTGTTAGCAAAACAAATAAAAATAATTAGAAAAATAAATGGAAAAATAAAATAAATAAAACTGAGCATACATGTTGAGTATATATTTATCAACCATGTATGAAATTCCGTAAACAAGACCAAACGCTAATATATAGTACCATTAATTGTCGTAGAACGAAGTCAAATCTTTAAATTCTTTAGAAGATTATACTGACCTATATACAATTTATAAAAGCCCGAAAGCTGTATATTGATCATTAAATTATTATTATCATGTTTACAAAGTCCTTTGCAATCAAATTACTGTACCGATGTTATACAAAAGAATGATATGAATAACATATTCTTCTTTGTCTTTGAACATAATTGACTTTTAACATATATTAAGTACAACATTTCCTAAATGCCTAAGGGTAACTTTATGCTCTTCTGCCAGTCTAATAATCACTATTTACTAAACTATATATTTATTGATACAAGACAATAGAATGTTCCTAAAAAGGTTCGGAATTAAAAGATGCATTTTTGGAAGGCAATTTTCATGAAGTTTTAGACTTTTAACAGAGAAATAAGCTATATTTTTAAATATAACGGCTTTGTTTAATATGATAGCTTTGCTTAATTGCCCAAAGCAATTATTAAATTATATGCAACTATTTTTAAAGGTTCCATTTCAAAAGTTGTTGTAATTAATGAAGATTATTTGCTTCGTATTCTAATTCAATTTTTGATAGAAGAATCAAAAATAAAACAAAATCACAAATTGTTGCCTGAAGTGAAAAGGCTGAATATTTGATGTATTGTAAAATGCGTGTTAGCCAGGAAAATATTAAAAAGATATGTTGTGCCTCTGTATTCTTGATTGAGAAGTCAAAAATTATGCTACAATGATGGACAAACTACAAACGATATTCTTTAGTCCTATAGCACTATAAAATTATCCTGAATTAGATACTAATTGCCACAATCACACCTGGTGGGGTTAGTTACACCCTTATTTGCTATATCAGGATTCACGATTAATTATTTATGACGTATGTGTTATTTTAGACTTTTTTTGACTAACTTATTAACAACCCTTATTCTCCGGGTTTTTTAAAAATTATTTTGCGAATTCTGTATCTTTGAATCTATTGATACATATTACATTAATGATTTGTACCAGTGTTTTTATGTTAAATGTATCTTTTAGTTATGCTGAGTGTCAATATTCCAAAGGATATGATTTGTGATTGTAAACTGAGTATGATTTTTAATTAGCTCTTCTTTTGAATTTCTTAGCGTAATTTGCTATTATTTTTAGTGAATCAACTGATTTTTTGGTTTAGACTTTCAAAAATATTTATTTGAGGCTTAAATTGATTTATGTAATTATTTAAGTACAATGCAAATAAAAACATTGATTATTAATAAAATAGGAATGCGTCTACTCTCTTCCACAAATTCTCTTTCAATAACATAGGTATAGTATCGCAGTAAGTTCTTCACATTTCTTGTTGTGTTGGATCTTACTTATATTTGTATATGCCTACAAGTCAGGTTTTGGGTTGTCGCAATCCATAGCAAATTTAGAAACAGGTTTTTTTTTTAAAATAAAGGGCATTTTCAACCGTTTAGGTATCTTCAATTTTACATCACTCTATGTCAGGTTAAATGGTATGAAACAGAAAGCATGAATTATTAAGACGTTATCTAGAAACACGTGAATGCACAAAGAAGATACCTAAAAAACCAATCAATCTTGAAATTTTAATACCATTGTTATGGAGATCCGGGTGTTCATGAAAAGAAAATATGTTTACTTCATTCCAAACTTTGAAATAATGTTACAATCGTAATGCTTTCGGGTGTGTAATGACGTGTAATGAGGGGCACTTTGTGCCTTTTTGAAAAAAAAAATTATCACTATGAATAGAGAAACATCTCCTTTTAAATCGGTCGATATTTTTTACGCATGTTTTGTTAAGCTTATTTTTATAATCTTTCTTTAATACTCTAAAATAAAAAAAACTTATTCATTATAAATAGCAAATTGCACAATTCAATGAAGTTAAGAATGTGAGTAAAATGGTAACAACATATATATGAGATATAAACATACGTGGCTTCTGAAATCTATAGCCAATCTTTAGCTTAAATAAACTTTCATATTAGCGATAAAATCTAGATTGGTCGTGAAATTGAAATGCGCCTCTTTTTTTTTTTCTTTGTTTACTAAATTCTGTTTACATAAACTCAAACAAAATCCTTAAATTTTTTTATTTTCAGAAAATTTCTTTTTTTTAATAACAGTTATAGAGATAAAAACATATTCAAAATGTTTGTTTTTCAAAAATTTATTAAACTACATAAAATACTTTAATTATTCAGTGTTACAAGTTTAAATACAAACTGGCATTCTAAAAGTGTTTTAAGTTGCAGTAATTATCTAACCTGACAGTCATTATTTTACATTAATAAATTTCGTTTAAAACCCGATATTACATAATGCAAATTTTCTACTAAATTGTTTTCGACCTGCATCGATAATGTATTACTAATGTTTCTGAGTATTGGATATTATACCAAACACAAATATTCAATAACAATTAAAAAGGACCTAAATGTAGTTGAAAAATTAATTGACAAAACATGAAAAGGTTAGCATTTTCCCAGCGTTTTTTTTTAAATATAAAATAGATTAAGCAATCGCTTTTGTTTCAAATCAGTTTAAACTGTCGTACCAAAGTCTACATTGAAGAACATAGATTGATTAAAGAGTTATTTAATTAAATAGATTCAAAATAACAAAATATCTAAATTATATTTAAAATAACACATAGATATGTTATATGTACTAAGTTAGATAGTCAATTTGTCCTAAAACAACCGATAATACGATTGTTTTTATCCTTTTCTGATATAAATAAAAGGTTCAAATTACGAGCCGTATAATCAGTTTGATGCCACTGAATATATGAATTTAAATCCAATATCCGGGTTTCATTTGTTAAGTAGTTTTCCAAATTAATTTACAATTGGGTTATCTAGATACCTTATCAACATATGGTAATCTATATTCAAAATGTAACATGTGTGTATACATGTATATAACACTTGTTTTACTGAACCATTTACATTTATTATATTAAAGGTAAAAGAAGGATTTTATTCGTTTAAATGGTTTAGTACCCAATAAAATCAATATCACGAATTCTAGAAAATAATCAACACTTCCGGCAAAAAACATAAGGTTTTAGTCGATGCTTTATCAGACGTATTTTGTCAACGTTCTTAACCATTAAACAAAGTAATTTGAAGCATAAAAAACATAAAAAATACCCATGAAGTTTCAACTGAATAAAAAGGAAAATAAAACATTAAAGTATTAACATGCTGAGACCAATAGTTGTTCAACAACGCACTTTATACAAATCCAAGAAAAGAAGTATACACCGGGATAACTAAATAAACCAACGTCAATTAAACATAAAATGCAACAGTGTTAAAAACATTCAGGTATCATTTCCTTCTTAAGCTTAAAAATAGTTTTGTAGTATCAAATAAAATATCTTTAATGTATTTTCTCTACCATCTGATAACATGTTTTGAGCTCTTTCGATTCATATGATATAACGAACGCTAGTTGCGACACTGCTGTCAAGAATGAATGCTATGATCAAATTTTAATATTTTTATGCCTGAATGCTGTTTTCAACAAAGATGTACTAGGTTTTGTGTTTTAATCTTGATTTAGAAGTCAAATGATGTGTCGTATTTCGTTAATGTAAATCGTTATGTTATATTTCTTTCATATAACAAATGCATCTCTAAAATGTAAAAAATGCAATAAAGAACAAAATGATATAAAACAAACGATATGATTTAGTAATGACAAAAATCCAACACTAGCACACATGGCATATAACATAATGATGAAAGAAAACGTGTGTAAATAGAGAAAAAATAAACTGTAATGTATAAATCAAATATCAGCTTTTTTTATTAAATGAACTGGTATTTTTTTAACATATAGTATCAAAAAAGTTTCTGTGGTAAACTCTACCCCCTTCTCTCTCTCTCCCTTTCTAACACACACACACACACACACACACACACACACACACACGTCCATCTTCACATCGTAATTCCTCAAGAAAAGTTTAAACTTTGAAAACTGGGTATTTCAATAGAACAGGTGAACTTCCACCAGAGACTTTCATTCTATAATTCCGAAAGGCTAAGCGTCTGTCTAGTTAGTTTCAATCTCACGTAAGAAAACAAATTTACGAATAAATGGAACATGGAGCTATTGGACGTCAAATGTTTGCAGGAAAAATTTTGATGTTCTGACATCATACTTATCGATAATATTTTGATGACAGCCAAAAAACTTTTGATAGTGTAAAAACTTGAAACTCTGTAAAACAATTTCAAAAACTAAATGCAATTAAACATCAGTTGAACATCTAAATTATATCTTAAAATTTAGCTTTCGTCATATAATATTTCTTTTCTTTTTATGTTTTAACAGCAAAACGTAATAAAATGTGGAAGCATAATTTTTGGATAATCCTAAGTTTGATGTCTTTGAAGAAGAAACATTGATATTTTGCCAGCTATTCGAAGAACAGTGAAATCTCATACAAAAGTTGCAAAAATAACCTTTTCTTATCATATTATATCAAAAGGTCAAAACATTGTAAATTACAATAACTGTCGTAAGTTGTATAAATACAAGAGTGAAGAGAATCAATATATCGTAAAATTTATTCATATTCTAGACAGATCTTATAGCCTGCTGGTCAAATTGCTATAGCGAGTGTAACAAAGTCTATAAAACTTTTGTTAAATAAACAACAATGTTGAATTTCCTAAACATATCTTTCAATACACAAGGTTTATTTAATTAAACTACGTTCTTCTCTGTCTAAAGATATTAGGTAAAAGCAATTCAATTGTAATAATATATCACAGTATTTGTAAAAAAAAGTTATTAAAATCTTATCCATACATAATGTTTGATTATAGATATTATATAGAAACTGGTCAAATTTATGGTGCTAGAAGGCAAAGTTTAGATATGAATATTAAAAAAAACCAGGCTTATTCTCAAAGTTTTCAACGAACTTAGTTATAGAAGACATATAGATGAGATCAAAATGATCGAAATAATGCATAGTTTAGCATAAATTCTTTTATTGTCAATCAAGACGCCCCATTTTGACTATTTACTTAATCATCTTCGTACGTATGTGTACATTAGGCTACCACCTTAGTTGTTGTAGTTTCCGTAGCAATATATATTTTCCGTGACAGAGATGCTAACCCAGTGCACAACCCCCAACCTGGAGGACCAAGGAATTTGTTGTCGAGGTTTCCTTTCCTCTAGATATAGTTGCCTGTCACAGCTGACGAGTCCAATCCTACCTGGATTTTTCTTCAGAGGTATCTACTCTTAGATTAGTTGCTTTACTTGGCTCCGACTCTCATCCTGTCGTCCCATAGTTGGGGCAAGGTTGATGAGTGCTAGGACATGTCAACACGCCGGTGGGCCTACACACTACATCTCTAGGGCCCTTGCTGCTCCAAGAACCCCAACAGTCTAGCCTGGGTCCGTGAGAAACCAGTTATCGTGTGTTGCCACGAAGAGGCACTGTTGGAGTCTTAGTAGTGTAGAGTCTGGAAGAAGACTGGAAGAAGAGACTTACGCATTCGGCTCTGTTTTAGTTAATGCTAGCCAGCGGCAAAAGAAGTACTACTGCACTTGACGCATATCACTACCCTGTGGCAAACTGGAGGCTACCACCAACACCCCCCATTTTGAGGAAACGTATTATATACCCCCAATATCTCAATACGCTTTTCTGCAGCATATCGGCTCGGTTAGTGCAACTGTGCGCCAAGGAAGACCAAAGTAAACAATTTCGCGTTGCACATATTGGAATATGTTTTCAGATTAGTCATTATTAACCTTGCTCTCGGCGAGAATAGCTGAAATAATTGCTGACTTGTCGTTTAACAATTTGACAAACAATGACAACAAGCAGAATTCTACAAATGTATTTAATATACATCAATGTACAATTTTTCCATTGGTGAAAGTAATCTTTGAACATGAGAATTTAATAACAATTATTTATAATTATTCATATTGCCGGACTTGTTTAGTATTACAAACAAGAACAACAATGCGTATGTAGTAAGCAATCTACTATCAACTATCAATATAAGAAAAGAATTATAAGCTTATAAATACAAAAAAAAAAAAAAAGAATCTAAAGAGAGCTTTGTTAATAAAGTTCGTAATTAATTTTGAAATAAAAAAATAAAGAATAAATGTTTAATTTACAGCACCTATTAGCAAAGTCAAAAGTTAAAGAAAAAGTTTCCATTTTTTGTTGATGTTTATGTAGTTGACGAATGTAAACCGTTTATACAAATAAGAACATTCCTTTCCAAGCAGCAAGAACACAACAAAACTGCATCAGCAGAATGTAAGTTTACTCTGATGGAAATAAGTTGTAACAGCCATATAAAATATAGATTGGTGGTTAAAATCTAGAAAAACATAACGCGTAACATTCATGACACTTTAAATAAATACGTTTTGTTTTATTTTTGCTTGATGTTTTAAAAACACTATATGTTTATCTGATATTTTTAGTTTACACCGATGGGACGGTTATTGTTTAGTTTCTGTTTTGTATTTCGATTTTGTATGTAATCAAGATTTTTCGTGACTTTTTTACATTTTGTGGTTAATATATAATTGACATGAAGAACAATGTCTCCAACTTTGTAATTTATTTTTTTTAAAGTTTTTTTTTGAAAACGTTGACAGTTTGGCAACCTTCTGATAGAGTTTAGGTTTTTTTATGTCATAATATTGCAAACATTTACAGATTCCGAAGGACCACGGTGGCCGAGCGGTATAAAACGAACGCTTTAGAATAACGATGACACTGTCCGCTTTTATTTGTGTCCCGCTCGGACAGATCATTTTGTGATGACGTTTGCTTGTTTCCTTGCCGAAGGTAGTTTTCTCCAGATACTACTTTTTCTTCACTTAGACCATATCTGACCGCCTGGATTTAAGTAAAAGAATCGTAACAGGGGCGTAAAACACCATTTAATTTTTTGCTGTAGCGAACTTTTTGGTCAGCATATGTGATGATACACTTAAACTGAATTTTGCAAATATAGATTAAATTAGGTACGTTTTACTAACTAATTCGTCATATATCACTATTTTAGGACATATATTCTTTAATGATATAGCATATTGTTTCGAATGACTAAAATTTCTCATCATGAAACAACGTAGAACCAGTAATACTCTTAACAAAACAAATAGAATCTTTTCACTAGAAGCTATTTTACTATGTAAATACGTAGCATAATACCTGTTAAATTTTTATGTATCACATGTGCACACCACTGAAAACCACTTATTCAATCAAAGCTTTGTTGAGTAATCAATAACACTGGTTTAAAATCTATTTTAGTTTGTTTTTCAGTTTAATTATAACTACTTTATTTCCTTAAAATGTAATTCTAATTTGAAAAGTCATGAAATTCAGCTCCTTCTTTTCCAACACAATCCAATCAGTTATTTTCGTCACTCTAAAGTGTTGCATACTGTCACTTCATCGCTGTCTTTATTGATCGATTATAATACGTTCTCAGGTATTAAAAGTTCATGCATGTCATAGACTATTATCAATTTAATTATAGGAAATTGACGTTAATGTGTTTTTGTTTCACTTTTTCAATACGGCACGGGCAACTTTGCGTGTATCTACCTATTCGGCGGATGAGTTTCAAGTTGTAAAACTAAAATACCTCGTGGTTTCTTATTAACTTCCCTTAAGGTTTATTTCTATGCACTTTATCATTTAAATAATTTTTTTATTGTTTGAAGCCTTTTTTGTTTAATGTATACGTACACGCATGCAACAATGCTTTTGTCTGTTCTATAAATATGACTTAATTAATATGTTCTGAAACATTGATGCTAATGTTATTTAACTAATCTTCTTCGAGACTTTTTGTTCTACAAAGCGATCCTTAAGAGTATGCTAGAATTATTTTAAGTGTATTTCAATCAACACAGCGGAAATTATTTTCAGTAAAATTGAATCCCTATTTGTCTACGGCAGTCTGTCTCAAAACTTAATTTACTTGAATCAAATCGTGGCTTATCTGTGTAACATGGTTTTTTCCTTGGCGTGACATAAATAATTATGCCAAAACTTACGTCTTTTTTCGATGTCATTTCATCTAAATAAAGTTGTAATGAGCAGTCTAAATACAGTAAAAAGTATATTCTGTTTTACGTTTCCCTTAGTTAGAAGCTTCTCGTTATAGTTTCTGACTAAAATAACTCAAAAATTTATAAACTGTATATGTTTAGATGTTGAGGTTCATTTAATCCATCATATAAAGCAATTTAATTACTTGATGCAAGTATAAGCTCCAAAGTGTACGTAAAAATAAAATTACAGCAATCACTATCACCATGCAGCCGGTCATTGTTGATATTTTCGTTATGTCCTAACTTAGATACTAGTCAAATGACTTTGGTCGGTACTAAAATCAAAATTGTCAAGGATGAATACATCCGCGAAACGACGAATTGTATGTATGCAGCTGATCAGTACTGTATTAAATGTTAAAAACACCCTCATTTCTTGAAGGTATTTTCTATGTTTTTAATCTTTAATTTACAAATGAAATGTTTTAACCTAATTGAACAAAGAATTAGGTAATTTTTCATACATACTATATTAAAATCTTATAAGGCATTATAATTTTGTTTTGTTTTGTTTTTTGATTTTTTTTAGTATGGTCTCAAAGTAAAAGCGCTATTTTATGCAAAAATTGCTGTCTCATACACAATGGCAATTACAAGAAGCAAATGAAAATTTTGAAAATTTAATGATTTCTAATTTTTCTAAACTTACGAACAAAATAGTGCCTCTCGTTCTATGTCTGAACTTGAAAAAGTGACATTTTAGACCTACATTTCCATATACCAACAATAACGTTTGGAAATCTCAATTATGTAAAATTTATAAAACCATCACAATTGTTTAGTGTCTTCGCTAATAAATAACAAGAAAGCTTGGGAGTCGACAGCGAGTTTTGTCTACTTCAAGATTTTATGTCCTTGGATTGCATATTTATGTTCATAGACATTACCTAATAACAATTAGAAATTCTCCAGCGAAATATTCTTTACCTAAGTAGACTAAAATTATGTAACAATGCATTAACAAAGACATACTTGCACTTGATATTTCTTCAATAAATTGTTATAACAGAAGGAAAACAATAACAGAATTATAAGTTAAACAATAAAAAAGAACAATTCAAATCCTAAGGTTCCTTTTACAAAATTGGACAAAGATTATTATCACAGTAAGCATTGCAATTATTTAGAAAATACAGATAAAAAGCAATTAAACATAAAACAAACATACCAGTCCTTGTCCAAATCAAAATCCCAAAAGCAAAATAAAACATTTGAAAGCTGGCAAAATAAGTTTAACACGTGTACCTCTATCAAGGAAGCTAGGCCTTGTGCTAAGATATCTTTAGTTTTTGTTCCGACTATGACAATACCCAGAAGGAAATACTTATTAACCAAAAGATAAAATAAAAAGGATTTCTTATCAAAAAAAAAAAAAAAAAAAAAAAAAAAAAAAAAAAAAAAAAAAAAAATTAAAATTTACGTTTTATTTGTTTATTCTCTATGTTGCTTCCTTATTTTGTTTGTGTTTTTGCGTTATCTATTGATATATTTTACATGTTCATGTTAAAATTAAAAAAACCCTTATATTATTATAAATCACATATACACGCAAAAAAGGTTAGTGCAAGTTTGTAAATAATGTCACACACACACACACACACACACATATATATATATACAGAGAGAACCTAATTCGAGTTTGAGGTGCAGAAATTCCGATCGAGTGGTCAGATTATTCATCTTAAACGAGGTTTTGTCGTTTATATACATATGTATATATATAACAAATAACTGCTAAATTTTGATGTGCCATATGTGCATATTTCGGAAAATCATTCCTCATCAGTGACACTAAGGGCTGAAAAGTTTGATAGATAAAAACATAAAGCCAAAAAGTTGAAAAATAATTAAAGTTCCAAAATTATATGTTTTTGGATTATTTGTGTTTTTTTTCAATTAATTTATTTTTTTAATTCTGAACCTCTGAAATCACGGAACCAATAAGTTTGACAATGACTCAGGTACACTTATATTATTGGGAATTTTAAATTAGTTAGACCCAATATGTGATTATTTTTTTGTATTGATTCACTATTTTATCGTTCACTTGATAAGTCTTATCTTGGGCGTTGTCAAGTCCATGTTTTTGGTTTCATATTTCTTTCATCGATTTTAAATTGCCTGCTTTTATAAGAGTTTATTACATATCAATCGTGTAACAATCTTCGTACATAACATCGACTTACGTCACATTGTTATGAGAGGAATCAAAATATTTATTTCACATCAATAACGTCTGTATCTTAAATGTTGGTTTTCAATTCGGCATGTGCAAAATTATGATAGAACACTTTTGTTAGTTTATGTGTTTGTATAGATTAAGTAAACAGTTTATAAAGTTAAACGCTGGCAGACACGTTTTTACATTTAAACACGTTTTGGGTAAATAAGACATACGCAGATGTAAAACCCATTTGTAATTATAGACACGTGTTATTTTTATGTTTGTGTTTCTGTGGTCAAGTTGCAAAATGAGGTATTTAAAATGTAATTATAATAAATCCATTACAACTTTGAATACAAATCTATCACTTTTAGAGTTGAGTTGAGTTAAGTTACGGTGTTTAACGTCCCAGTCAAGAAAATTTCACTTATATCGAGTCGTCGCCAGCTATAGGCGAAAGTGCAGAAATTCTGCCCGTGTTTTGCGCTGATGGCATTATACAGCAGGGTTTTTTATCGTACCAAGCCTACCGTGACAGGGGACCTCAGTTATTTTAAGTTCCCTTTTGAAAGAACCGTGACTTTCATTTTTAAATGCGGACTGCCTGACAAAAGAACAGTCACTTACCACTTTCAAGTCTTGGGTCATACATGGGGTTCGAACCCACGACCTCCCACATACGGAGCGAGCACTCTACCAACTCAGCTACCGCAGTGGTAAATCATTTATAGAAGTTTAATAGAACATAGTCAGTATTTACAACAATGAAAAATTGAATTAATAATAGTGAAGTTGTCAACCTATTTTAATTTTAACCTCAATGGTTGATGACCAATGTTTAGGTCAGTCATGTTTTAGTTTGTATAAAAATATGTGAAAAGTATATACACTTCATTCAATTAACTTTCTGACAACCCCTTTCAAGATTCATTTTCAAATTCTTCTTTTTTCTATTTATATTAAAAGTGTACTTAACACGAATAAAATACTAATTTGTATACCAAATATTTGTATACCAATTGTTGCTACACAAATTGAAATTTTATTTCTTCAAAATGAAGTCTGCGAATGTAGAAGTAACAATATCTTTGATCAGGAGTATCAACCGTTATATAAATGAATACACTACTGTTTTTATGAAATAGTGTCTCGTATTTCAAACCACAAAGCAAGTATTTACAATGAAGTATGCATTAGTAAAAAGGGATCAATGTTGAAAACATTACTTTATGTATGTAATGAGTATAAAACGTTAGGAATTCAAATTTGAATATTATTTAGAGGGTCCTTTTGGACTTGAAGACAGTTAAACAAAGGAATTTTTTATCATTACTCATGAAATGAATTATCAAAACAGAAATTGCGACATGTCAGTTGAATATATAACAAATACCTGCTAAATTTTGATGTGCCAGATGTGCACATTTCGGAAATTAATTCCTCATCAGTGACACTAGTGGCCGAAAAGTTTGATAGATTAAAAAAATACGCCAAACAGTTGAAAACTAATGAATCTTAAGTACCAAAAATATGTGAATTCAAATCCACCTTAGGAATGTTTTGCATAAGAGAACAGACCTTAGTTTTAAATACATTTTGAATGTAATTCTATACTTCACAGCACCCCTTTCTTAAAAGTTCATCACATTAAAAAGATACCAAAAGTTTGGTAAGATTTGGTAAGATTGAAACAAAATTAAGGACTTTTTGACTGCTAAAATATACTGATCCACAGATCACAGATAATAAAAAAGGTGTGATAATGAATACTCTTAAAGCGTTTTCCATACGCATCCTACTTTTGAAGTTTAACTTCCGGTTCTCGCAGTATATGCTTATTTTTCTGTTTACTTTTCTTTCAAATGTTTTTTATTCGTAGTGTTAGTTTGATTTGAGAAATAGTTAAAATTCTTTAGATAATATATTGGTCTTTAAAGCACATTATTTTCTCCAAGTTTATGTTTGAGGCAGGGAATGTTTTATTAACTTGAGTCTCAAATCTGAGTGTTGAGACAGTCTATTCTCTTTATGTCTAGTTCATAGCTTTTAAATATCATCATGCCAAAAGCTCTAGTCATTTAACGCATAAGTTAAGCTTTATGTGATGGTGTTATCACCTAACGTTTTGGTTGAAACAATTTGTAAGAGAAATGGGTTTCTTTAATGCTTATCTTAAGTAACATGTCCTTTAGGGATTTAGAGATTTATTTCTAACGTATTTGCATCAGTTACTTCAGATGAGTTTTTATACTCCAAGAATAGGTACATATTCATTTTACCTACAAAATGCAATTACTCTGCAGATGGAATTAGAGATAATTTAGACTAATTAGTCGAATATGCTCTTCTATTTTATATATCGTTTCAATGTTTTACGGTAAACTAATTATATCTTAATTGAGCAATCACTTCCTCTTAAAGATTACACACGTTATCATGTTAACAATAATTTTATGTGCTATCTTAAATCAAGAAAGTCATTTAAGCTATTTTGGTAAAATGTTTTAGTTACAAAAGTGATGTAATACGTGGATCTGACATTAATTATTCACATTAGATACATCGGATTTATATATATCTGCGTTTAAAATAGGAACTTCGATATAATAACAATAGACAGAACTGAGTAGGAAAACAATTTATAGTAATATGCATAATTTTTTTAACTAATGATTATTAAAACTCGACTTTGGTCTTTTTGGACAGGTACTGGATTAAATGTTACCTGAATCGTTGGTTAAAGTTTTCTTGGACGATTAATTTGCTTTAAAAATGACAAACCATTAATAAATGGAAATCCAGATTTAGGACGTGTAATTTTTTAAGTATTCTTACTTGGTAAAATGTACCATTTAGCAAAATTTTCAGTCGTTTAAAATTTGAAATTAATTTAAAACTAAGGTTTGTTCCCTCATGCACAGCATTCCTTAGCTGGATTTGGATTTATATAATTTTGGAACTTTAGATTCATTATTTCCAACGGTTTGGCTTATATTTTTCATGTATCAAACTTTTCGGTCTTAGTGTCACTGATGAGGAATGAATTTCCGAAATGTGCACATCTGGCACATCAAAATTTTACTGGTATTTGTATTATATATTGGTAAGTGTTGCTAGTCCACCGCACGTTAATATCTTCTTCAGATATAAAACGCACTGTCAGTTCCCAATTTAATAAATATATGAAGTTATTATTACATTAAATATAATTTGCATTGTCTTTATAAAAAGACAAATCCCTATACATTGTTGTTAAAGCTGCATAAAGTTTTACAAAGAAAAAATTAAAACGGTGCTAATCTTATTAATGATGTTCCTAACTAAAAATGTTACATTTGGTTCGACGATAAAAGCACGAATAAATACAGAAATTTCAGTAATTACCCAGCGAAATGCAGCATTTGGGATTTAATTTTAGAACATTGTTACGTTATCAAAACCTGGGTCATTTAAACACATCTTTAAAAACGATGAAATACGATAAATTAAACACAGAACTTCGTTGAATTTGTCATTTGTGACTTAGTAAGGGATATATAACACCATTTCAAATAAATCTGGATATTAATTAAGGACAATTAATGCAATTTGTCATGTTTCACTTTCGATTCATGGGTTTTTCCGTACATCCGTGCGCATGCTCCAAGCTCATAATAATCATCGTTAAACATTGACCAACCGGTCAGAGGATTCCGTTTATTTACAGCAAAAAGAAATGAAATTTAAGAAAATGAATCCCACGGATCGTGGTTAGAGGATATCTATTTATAAAAAATATATATTTTTAGAAAATAAAAAAAAAAAAAAAAAATTCAGAAAATTTAAAAAGTTAATGCAGCTTTAAAATATAGTTTGTTTTGGATGTTCCCCAGAGAGTATGTCATAACAGGGGCAAATAAAGAGTGCTCATGCTTAAATCGGTAATGACACTTCACTGATAAGATCTTGTGATAAAAATATTGTCTGTTTGTTTGCAAAAGGCTGGTGTTTCCTATAATATCCAAAGAATAACAACCTCACAGCTTTGTACATTCTATTGGACGCCCCATATCCTTGCACAATAAATATTTTTTTAAGTATAAACATTATTTTATCAAAATGGACTAAATTTTAGAATATAATATGAATTATTAGCGACTGCTTTTAAAACAGTGTCGTAACGTCCTGTTGCGGTCCAATGCCTAAAAGGCGTTTTAGGCTCTACCGTTTCCGGAATTACCAGCAGTTTTATTTAAAAAAAAATCAAATTAAAATCACCCTTTTACTAAAAATGGACCAAATCTTTAAAAAAAACATAGCAGAAATATTTTGGTGGTAATAATGATATTTTTAAGTTCAATATAAGGTTGATAAACTTTTTCTATGATTTTCTTTTTAGCAATAAGTTTATGATGTTGTAAATTCTAGATTGATAATGCGATAAGACCTAAAATAGGTTTAAGGACTAAGTCGGATAGTTGTACGAGGAATAAATATGACTCATAAGCAGAAATAACGAGGTTTTCATTTAGCATACTTATTTTGTTTGAATAAATAAATTGGCTATAAATTTAATGGAATGAATCCCAAGAACATAAAAGTAATTTTTATTTTTTTGAGCTATTTTTAACCTTGTCTTTTATTTTATCTTCTAGCAATAATCTTATTTTGTTAGTATATTTAATTAATGTATAAAATCTTTTCATTTGCCCGGTATTATATCAAAATGTTGCAAAATCATAGATTTGTTTTGGAAATTGCAACCAAAACGTAGCAAAAAGAAATTATTGTTGCAAGGTCTGGTAAAAACCATCGGAAGATTACCGAACAGTATAACGTATAACAAATAAACAATACACAAAAGTTCGTATTTTGGAATGGGACTTAATAATCAAATTATGATAAATAGTCTTTCTAGTCTTTAATATTATTTGTTATGATCTTAGATGAATGTCATTTTCCCCCAAGTACATATTTGGTAACTAGACAAGTTTCTTGTTTTACGTAAAAAAGCATGTATTTATACCTGAAATGTCTTCAACTAAAATTGATGAATATCAATACCGTTTGCTTTAAAATATAACGTATATATAAAGTGGACGTTCTCTAGAGAGTCTGATTAATAAATAACTTACTCGGAGGAATCCATTCGATAGCTGTGTGCCAGACTGGAAATTATTTTATGCAATGATGTATTGTTTTAAAAAGTATTAAATATTAAACACATAGAAGGAATGTGATCTCGTTGGAACAATTTTTTTTTTGTTTACTAGCATAAAATTTAATATTTGACAGGCGATGTCTGGTTTTATATCTAATTTATTTATTTCATTTCTATTGACTACAGCTTAGTTAATATTCCGCTACTATAGATAATTTGATATGACGAATTGCTTTGTCTTGTCTTTTAGATTTCTTTAAATCAAAATAAACGTATATATTTAGTCTTCTTGTTCTTTCAATTATATCAATTAATAACCACACACACACACACACACACACACACACACACACACACACAAAACTAAAATTGAGAAGAAAGGAATCAATTCTATTATCCTAGAATAGAAAAATTTGTTATGATCAAAAATAGAGACAAGAAATAAAGATTTTCTTAATTCGCCGTGCGCTTGATCTACCTCAGCATTATAGGGCTGTAACACTTATGTTGGAATCCATGGAACCCGCGAGCGTACCAATTGATCAGTACCTCTTAACGTTTGTTCGGAATGAAATGGATAACGTTTACGTCAAATATTCCCGAAAAAAAAGTCGTTATTAAGGGAAAAAGTCTCTTTATGCGATTCAATTGTCAATGGAAATAATTGTTTGCACAAACGCCAAGAGGTATCATGTGGTGCTCTAGTGAATTCCATTGACTAAATGAAACGTGTTTTGTTATATAAGTTTAATATTTTTTTTTCTATTTTGCAATTCAATTTAAATAATAGTTTAGCTAACAAAATCCAGTTTTTAAATAATGACCTTATTTGAGAGGACTTGTATTTGTCCCAAAAAATCATGTAATGCAGTGTTTTATCCTGTAAAGTGAATAAGGTTGTAATTCGGAAATACCTCGGTTCGGAACATACTAGTGAATAAAAATTTTCTTTTGTATGTAACTGTTAGATAAGTTCAAACTCATTAGAGATAAGCAAGATTCCAAAAAGCTTCTAGTTGTATTTTATTACCTCACGTTGAGTATATTTCTTACGTTTTATTGTTTTGCAAATGACAGTTGATGTCTTTTTCATTATTTCAGTTATGTCTTTTTCATTATTTCAATTATGTAAAGCGCATTCATTCTAAATGGTAAATCGGCTAACAACCCATGTTTATTATATGTATATACATAATTATTTAAGTTGTAATAAACAGGAACAATCTGAGGCTACATCAAGAAATAAAACAAATAACTTATGATTTTAATGATAATTCACGTTATTGTTTTCTGGTATATTTTTGCATTAGAGTAATGAATTTTCATTTTTTAGTTTTTGTTACTTAATTACTTGCTTCGGTTACAACAGATGTTTTTGTGTTCGTAAGGAATAACTACATATTCGTTTTTTGCAACCGAGTGGGGTAACAGTTGCTTTTTAAAAGTTTTAAGCTCTTTGGACTAATAAGCTTACGTTATGCAACCTAAATACCTTTTAAATGATTGATGACTTTCCGAATACTTCTTTAATAAAATATAAGTAAGTGAATTGTATTTGTCAACAGCAAATGCAACCAAAAACACGATTCAGGGCAAGTTCATAAGAAACAGCCAAATAAAAAAGACAAAAACACGCCTACTGCTTATTATACAGATAATACACATTTATAGGTTTATCCATGCAAAACTAACTTGGTAGGCGAATTTGCTGAAAAAAGAACTTTGGTTAATTGGATTTTAAAAAAAATGCATTCTTAATGCTCTATGGTAAAAAAAGATAAAACATAATTCTGAATAGTACTTTTATTAGTAAAATTAACCTGAACGTTATTTACGATGTTTGTAAATGATAGTTGTATGTTAATATATATGAAATCAAGAATTTATTTAAACATATTGATTAGATGTTGTATTGTTATTGATATTTGATAATGAAGCATGGTATAACGTTTCCAGGATTTGAAATGAAATACATGTAAATTTTTACCAGGTGTGCCAAACAAGGATAATATTAGCATTTTAAATTCTTAAATAACTTTATGATGGTGATATTTTGGCACATGTTGCATTTGTTAATGTTTCTTATGTTACGTAGTCTCATATGGTATCTTTGTTTACTTATGTTAGTGCTGCACATATAGGTGATTTTAATACTGTTAAAATTTAGTTCGCTTAGCATATTATCGCAAGAAAAGTACGTAAATTTTCTTGAATCTTCACCATTAATAACGTAGATTATGTTTTAATTGACGTTTTGTTATAAAAACTTGCAGGTTTGTTGGCAACACTTGCTATGTGAATGTTAAAGTTCCAATATAGTAATTGTATTTTGTCAAATAAATCCTTCACATCAATATAATTTAATTCAAACTTTATATCCTAAGTTACAGAGATAGTTTTAATTAAGATGTACAATAATTAATAGTTAGTAATTAATACAAATCATAACTTCTTTGCATAAAAAATGACAGAATATATACATGTATATTTTTAAATATACAATTTACATGTGATAAAATAACAGAATAAATGTTATATCATTTCATGGAGATACTAGCTGCTGCCTTTACGTAGGTAAAGCAGACAGTTTGGAATAGTTTCTTATCATCTGTATTATTAAAAATAATGTCAGTTTATTTCCCGAGAAGAGGGGGGGCCTCGGTGGCCGAGTGGTCTAAAGCGCGCGCTTACAGATCACAGTGCCTCTCACCGCCTGGGTTCGAGTCCCACTCGGGACAGATCCTAGTGTGAGAAAGTTTGTCAGTTCGCTTGCCGAAGGTCGGTGGTTTTCTGCGGGCACTCCGGTTTCCTCCACCATCCCAGAACTGACCGCCTCGAAATAAGTGAAAGATTCTTGACTGGGGCGTAAAACACCATTACTCCACTCCACTCTCCCGAGAAGACACTGGGTAAATGTTTCCTCGTCATATCCAGCTATTCCATAGACAAATGAATATAGAAATGATCAATTAATATGTTAAACATGTTTCTCAGTTGGTCTGTTTTATAACATTAACCCAGTACATGAGACAGGAGATCGTCATAGTGACAGCCGCAGAATTCGCAAGTATTGTCAGCGTCTTGCCTGGGAACTACTGATAATTTTGCAATATATCGTGCAATATGAAGTTCGTGTCTGTTATATGGAAATGTCCATACATTGGACGAGAGTTCGGGATAAGTCATGATCAGCGTCTATGCGTTGTAACCTTCATTCTGTTTGATTTGTATGTATTGTAGATTTCACTAACTGATTCCACTGGGAGGTCTTTAAATAAAAGCTATTGTGAGCATAGGTATTGAAATAGTTTAAGTGAATACTTTTCCATAACATTGTTAATATCTGAAATGAATAGGTTTTTCGAGGTATTTTTGCAATAATAAAAACACTTTTAGATTGGAGGTGTAACAAAACAATTTTCCAACTCATTATATCTTAATCTTAGTGAAATAATCGATCGAAATTTTTAAAAACATAATCGAAAATGAATTTCATATATATACAGGGTGAATTTTATAAGTATTATACAGCATCATGAGAAAAACAGACGTTATTATACATGCGGTATGAAGTAATTACCTAATTATAACGTAATTGACCAATCATTTCTATGCAAACTGACATAATTTTTATGTTTATTGATATAAATTACGGTGCTATAAACAATTAGTGATGTTATTTTGAAAATTATATGAAAAAATATATAAAGAATTGACATGAATTAATGTTGTCCAGTAAAACATACTCTTCGTAACGTTAACACAATAAACCTTTTATCATTTTTTGAGGTCTAAAATAATTGTTACAAAGTTTATTAAATTCTAAAGTGCAATCAATCGATTATTAAATAACTATAAGATATAAATAATTGGTGACATAAAAGTTTAAAAAACCTATGTGTATTCGACATAATAGTGACATTAAAAAATGATGTTTCGTCACTTTGTTATTATTAAATGAATTATATTTAAATTTCTACGTAACCATAAATGTTTTAAACGCATGCAGTGCTTTAAATCTTAATTCGAGAATTTTAGAATCATGACAATTTGTTTTAAGCAGATGAAGAGAGAAAGTTAATGGTGATTTACTACATATCAAAAAAGGTAAATGTACAATTTTGTACTCACAATAGTTATTTTAGCAAAATTTACAAACTAATTGGAAAAAGGTAAGTTTCGAACATTAAGTATGCATGCCATTTTCAGACCAAAATTAAGCAAAATGATAGCCAAAATGGAATAAGCAACAAGTTTACAAATTAAAATATTCAAATAACAAAATTACAAGATTTTAAATTGATTATAAAAATACCGTAATGCATATAAAAGATAAAAAGCAATATTTTCTTTGTAAAAACCGGTCGACACTTTTTTATGCGCACCACTTTTGAAACGAAACGGTTTCTGTAATGGAACAAAAACAAACCATTCTTTTAAGGATTGACATTTGTTTTTGAATCGGTCATCACCGCTTTGCGCTTTATGTGATTTGCCCCCATTGCCTACTTTAACAGTCCATGCCTTGATGACCACTTCAAAAACAAATGTCAATCCTTATATTTACAATAATGTCCATTCATAAAATAAAAGAATAATTTTGGTTACATTTTATTTTCTTGTCAAATGCATTTTTTAAAATTTTCCCTTGCAAAGGGGTCTTACAGTTTGGCCACGCCCACTAAAATTGTCCATGTTAAATATGATTTTAAAAAGGTAAAATTTAATTATTAATGTTAAAAGTAAAATTACAATTTGAGAATGATGAATTCGTAAGTATACCAGACTGAATGGAAGATAAGGAAGTGGAAATATCAACTGGGACTATTTGCTGGTTTTTAAAATAATCAGATATTCTAACACCATTCGGAACTTTTTACGCTTTAACTGTTCATCGGAAAATAACGTCAATTAGTAATAAAATGTTCATCTAGGCAGTGATAATTAGATACGATTGTAAATATTTGGTAAAAAAATTGATATAGGCTGCTATCAGTAAGTAAATACTAATCTTTTCGCTTTTTTAAAAGGATCGGTTTTAAAATTCAGTCCTAAATAATCGTAGCATTTGGAGGAGAGCTAATTTAAGGGACAATATAAATATATATATATATATATATATATATATATATATATATATATATATATATATATATATATATATATCGAATGTGATCTCGTAGTACGCTTTAATTATCACCAAGCTTGCATTACAAGATTATTATTTTTACATTGTATATGTATACATTAACGGAGATTTACATGTTAAATTTCAAACGCATGTCACATACGTCTAACCACCATCAAATTATAACCAAAATCTCGGAAATTGATGTCTGACATTTCAACAGAAATCAACTGACTGTTTTAAAATTACGTAAGAAGAGTTATTCCATCACAGAGTGACAGATAATTACAGTGTAAAACAAATTGACTCAAGAACTTGTTTTCATGTTCAGCTTCAAAAGATTGTACTTAGACAAAATGACAAGATTTTGCATTATTTAAATGTGGTTTTGCTTTAAAAAAGACAGAAAGCTTTCAATTGTTTCCCTTTCAAATACTAGCCAACACCTAAATTATCTTTCTATTTGTTTTGTTTTACTTATTTAATAATTTGGTTGTTTAGATTGTTTCAATTTTTATATTTTTTAAGTAAAGGGTTGGAACACCATTTGGTGACATTACTGATATAGAGCACTTTTGAACATTGTTCCTAAGAGTTAAAAAATACAATCAGCGGCTAATTAATGCGTGTTTTTATGAGTGAGTTGGCATAACAGACAAATCGGACAGATGGCACTTAAAAACATCGTCTACCGATTTCGATAAGTGGCGGAAATTTACAACAGACACAATTATAACTCTTTTAATTATTTTTAAGTGAGCCGATCAGAGTACATTTATATATTTTTATCAGATATTTATTTAAACAGTTGGTGTTTGATAAAACACAGATGTCAATACTCAGGTGGAATCATAAAACAAATAAAACACAATTAACATATGTTTAATTTTAGCTTTTTATCTGAGTAAAGAGTGTATTAAGTTAATACCTGAATTTTATGTAATATTATCAACAATGTCACTTGTTTTTTCTATTTTCTTCTTTTGCATCGTTTGATCAGTGAATGCTGTAACTACTGCATTGTGACCGGCCTAAAGAGTACAATAAAATAATGGTATTTTACGCCTATTTTTTCACTTATTTCGATGCATAGGGCAATTACGACATACTTTCTCACACTTGGACCTGTCCAAACGGGATTCAAACTAGGGGTTAGACTTGTAAACTCTAAATTGACGTTTTAGGCTACTCGTCATTTACCGATAGCATTTTGTAAAGGGTTGCAGGGTTGAAACTCCCATTTGAAAAATACAAAAAAGAGAAATAAGAGAGAGAAATATTATATATATATATATATATATATATATATATATATATTTGTATTCTTTAAATGTAACTTTATGTAACCTAAATGTCTTCCATAGATGTTTTACACTAGAAACGTAAAATACAAACATCTGTAATAAAAGCAAGCAAGAAGAAAGAAATGATAAAAATATGATTTTTGACCGTGTTATTAGAGTGCCCATTTAGAAAAAGTATAGATATATATTTTATATATTATTTCTCTTAAATACTATATTTTAATTCATGTTAAAGTATATGGTCTAGTTAAAACAAAATTATGACAGTATTTTTTGAAAAAATTTTGATTACTTGAATATAATATGCCACTAAAACTGTTATCTGAACACGTTTCTCTACTTAGACAAACATTTCCAGAAATGTATAATTAAATCGAACAACAATTAAACCCGGAAGTATTCTCATATTTCCTTTAAATAAAAGCTTATTGATTGTGACAATGGTTAATAAAAATAATAATGGGTGAATATGTAAAAGAAAACACTTTATATTACTCAAGAAACAGAGTATATATGACATTAAACATCCAAAGATACATCGAAAATTCATTTAACAATCCATAAAAAACACTTGAACACTTGCAACTAAAGAGGTTCTTTTTTTTTTTTTGATAACTTGAAAAAAATTCAAAATTCCAATTCTGTATTTGTTGGACTGTTACGATACGTTCACTTGCAAGTAGTGTTATAAGCATCATTATATAATTGTCTTTGCGCATTCTGGGACCACTGGTTGTAAAATTGGCTGCGATTTTTAGATTTTTTCAGAAATCTGTTGAAAAATTCTCGATAATTGAGTGTTTTAAAATATCTGGTTTCAGATTGAAACCCCTCTATCCACCAATGTTCAAATCCCTTTCTGGTAAGAAGCTAGTGTTCGAAAGTGTCAGTGGTTTTCTTTTTACATTTTGTTTGAAGTATTTAGATTCATATAGTTTTGTAACTTTGGATTTGTGTCACTGATGAGAAAAAAATTTGCGAAATGTGCACACATGACACAGCAAAATCAAAGCTGGCATTTTTGTTAAACATTTGCTTATATTTAGATAACAGTCCATTAGTGAATCTTGTATCTTCTTGTATCGTTTTTTAAACTTTAAAAAAATTACTCCACGTCAAAAATATTTTTTCTTTGTCAATATATGTGACCTCGAATATAAGAACCTAGCTTGGGTTTGTAATAATGACAGTTTATTATATTAACGACGCGGAAAAAAGAAAGTGACAATATATATAATATATAGTCTATAATTCAACATAATAACAGAATATTTTGATAAATTTGACATGGAAATTACCTTTAATGATGATCGAATACACAAATTGGTTTTAAGGTTTCTCCTTCGTATTTTCAATTACGAGTAATTGTTTGCGATGGCTAGAATTTGTTGCCATTTTGCTAGCTATAAATATTAAGAATTAGTAACGAATGCATCATGCAAATATGTTTTTGAAATAATGAATTGAAAAACATGCATCATGCTACTTTATAAATAAACAGACGGAATAAACGAGACACAAGGTGAAAGTCATTAATGCTAATTTGCACATACATTATTATGATGAATATTCTTGTGTGTTGATTTTATGGTGATATGATGATTGAAATAATGATTTGCAGTCGCTTAATCAGTTGTCCATTTGAAGCCACACTCGACAAATGTAAACAAACAAAGAGACGATTGAAATGGTTTTTCATTTCAAGCAAAAAAAAAAAAAAAAAAAAAAAAAAAAAAAAAATTAAAAATTTGAAAATAATAAATAAATTGAAAGAAATAAATTATTCGATAAATACTAAATAAATATAATTAAATGAATAAATAATAATAACTAGAATAGCATGTTATCATCCATGGGCATTCGCTAAAGTAGTATTTTTCTATATATATAAGGATATTTAGAAACCTCTGTTTTCACAATAAATATATATACTGGTTTTGTAGTTACGTCTAAAAGGTATAACTTTTACTCTAAAGTTACATAACTTAAATACGTGTAATAAATAAAATTTTTATATAAATTGGTAACGGCTTTTCGTCTCCGTAATAAATATTATATAATAAAATTATTTGTTATTATTTTTATACACTTGACTGGCACTGTATATAATCACGTTTAGCAATATTAATATTAAATGACAGAAAAAAAAAACGTTACAGAAGAATCTTGTTAAATGTTTATTAAGTGTAAAATGAACATAAAAACTGGCAGTTTATGAGTAGGTATAAGAACCACAAGCAATCAATGATTCAAAAATTCCTGTCGAATATTGAACTAATGTTAAGCATTCAGTTGATAAAGATCTTGAAGGCACGGGATATGATATAATGGTACCACACTTGTATTAAGGGACCATTAATACAAAATAAGAAAATCATGCAGCATGCAACGGTGTACTTTACTGACAGATCAACAGATTATCTGTCGTTCTACAGAAAAAATAAATTGGAAACAAGAGGGAATATATATTTGCTTAATTAGCATACACTAAACTAAAAGATACTCTTGAATTTAAATTTTTAGGAATTAAACAGGAATAAAGAAATAATATACTACTGAAACGAACAATCAACAGCTAAAGCCACTAAATCAGCTGCACTATGATATCAAGAGCCAAACAAATCTTCTAAGGAATAGAACATAAAGTTTATTTTAAAAAATTAATTTAAAAAAAAACATAAAAGCATTAGAAACGTGTGACCAATGTCTAAAGTTATTTTTAAATATTTGATTATTTGAATAAATTTGTTGTGTTAATTACACAGACTATCAAATTTTTACAGAAAAAAATTAATATTGTGTTACTCAAATTATGTTAAATGATACATATATTGGTATAGGGTTCTCTCATTTGTCCTTTAATTAAACTTGCTTGTTATTGTATTGCTTGATTAGCTATACAAGTTCTGCAATCTTTATATTAATTGACAAAAATAAAACGTTACACGAGAATCTTGTTAGATTTGCATCAAGTGTAAAATGAACATCAATTTTGGCAGTTGAGAGGCATATATAAAAATAACAAGCAATTAATGATTCAAGACTTCATGTCCGTTGATGAACTTCTGTTAAGCATTAAGTCTGCAAAGTGCAATTATTGTTTACCATGTGGTTTGCAAGGAAACGAATACTAATGGTGATGCGTTGTACAACAAATCGAAGAAACTGGACCCAAAGGAGGAATGGGTCTCTGCTAAATTATCATACACTAAACAAATAAATACTTATGAGTTTAAATTTTTTGCAAATTTAATATGAATAAGAAAAAATATACCACTAAAATAATAAAAGATAAATAAGATATGGGACGCTGAATAATTTTTTTGGATAGCATGAGCTGAATAAAACCTCTGAAGAACAAAACGACTATTTAAAATGGTTTCAATTAAGACCATGCAATCCATTTGCCTTTGGTAGATTTTCAATATCAATACGAGTTTTGAAAGACATTTAGAAACCTCACAGGTTATCACTCAAAATATGTTGGATAAGTAATTATTTTTAAAAGGTTTAACATTTCGTACATCAATATTGTAATACTTTTATGAGCGTATTGATTTTAAAACACCCCAGGAACGTTCAAACTTATAATTTAGTCAATTTATTTCGGAAAATACAACAGTTTTGCTTTGCAAATAGTTTACATTTGAAAGCACTTTTCATTTTAACATTGCATAAACTAATAGCAAATTGACGATGCTTTTTTCGAACTGCAGGGTATGCCTTAAGAATTAAAAAAATTTCCCTATTCTCACTACTTTGTAAATGAAAATTTGAAAAAAATTGAAATCGTGCATTTAATCATATTTATTAAATCTGCAGTAAAAATATTAGTTTTATTTTTAGCTAGAAACAATTAATCAAGATGTTGTTTAACTGCAGTCTGACATTTTGTCAGTTTCACTTTTTGAAGCATTTAAATTTTCAAAAGCTACAAGGGACAATGCTTTTGACAACAAGAATAAATACAATGGGGGGGGGGGTTATTGGTGAATTAAGTATACAAGATTTCCAATTTTAAATTAGTTCATTAGATCTAGAGCTATCGTGCGTTGAGTTTGTGCTTTTGCATAATATATAACTATACATAAATCTATATGCTGATATTTAAGTTTATGATAGTAAGTTTTAACTCGTTTTTGGGAGAGTAGTTTGAATAAGTCTACACTTTTGATGAAGATTAACATTTTCAAAATACAAATATCGAATAAACATTAGTAAGATAAAAAAGAAAACTATCAATTATTTCACGTAACATCAACACAGTAAAAAAATTAAAGCTGAAGACATAAACAACCAACGCAACCAAGAATAAATTACAATGCAAGAAAATAAGGAGACAGTTAAACAAGACCAGACAAGACCAAAACAAGACCTTTAAATAAAAAGATCACTGATAAAAAAATTACAATTTTGGACATGAATGATATTTAATATAAAGTGGTGTGTTTATAAATAAAGGTAATCAGACCAGATATGTTTATGTTCTTCTCTGTGGTAATATTTATTGCAAAACGTGACTATGACCATACAAAGAACTCGATTATGCACAACACTATCTTTTCACCAAGTTGTTCCAAAAGATATGCCTGCCGTTAATTTTTAATGGTATCTGAAAATTTAAGTCATGTATTAACGTGACAATTTGTTATATTTATGCTCATATTAAAATATATCAAAGTCTACAGTCCTCTTAAAATTTTATATCTTTAATGGAAAGGTTATGTAATATGTCTTTGCAATTTTCATTTCAAAGCATTTGCTGTTATTTTAAACATGCTGGTACTAAAATAACAAGAATTTGTGATCATTAATATTTAATTGGAAGCTCTTAAAGAAACACTGATGTCTTTGAAATATGATGTATAAGTATTGAGAAAAGAAAACTAATTTGATGCTATATACAACGAGGTGTTTAAAATTGATTTTACAAATGAAAAATTCATTCATTGCCAGATCCAAGCTTATATGATTTCATTAGCTTTTGTACGAACCGTTATATCAATTAAGTATAAGATCTAAGGACATATTACTAACTGGCTCAGTGATATACAAAACGCATTGTTCTTAAAGCCAGGCCCCAGCTTCACAATCATTCGCTCAACTAAGTGTACACTCAACTCAAATCAGGGAATATTTCAATTTTAATTTTTGAGATATTACTCAGTTAAAAGTGATTATGGAATGTTATATTTAAATTGGTTGGTGTAGGTTTGTTGAACAAAAAAGGTCATTTTCTCACAAAACTTAATTTTTTTTAATTATTAATGAGAGAAAAATAGGAACATTGAGTTGAGTGTACACTCAATTGAGTGAATGATTGTGAAACCGGGGCTAGATCTATATGTCTTAAAACTTAACTTAACTGTTATTTATAATCATTTAAATTAAAATTGGTATTAAATCATTTAAATGAAGCAAAAATTTAATACTAAAATATATAGGAAGACGTTTTCCTATACACAATAATGGATACATCTGAAATGTCAACATAGAAATATCTGTGTTCTTGAAATATTCGCTTGATATTTGAATTCGCGAATGCGATTATACGCGAATTTACGCGAAAATAAATCTCTCGCAAAATAAAGTGGTCTACAGTATCCGATTGTACATTTCATCTTTTTTTTTTTTTACTATTTCATTACAAATAGTTACATAACTTAAAACTGTCATTTCATTGGTTAAATTAAGCAAACATTTAACAGGGATAACATCATGTTTTTTTAAATATGTTTTCTTATACGCATTTCATTCGGACTCTCTGATTGTACAATTCACTTTAATTTTATTTTTTAAAACCAGTTTTTATGTACATTTTTATAGGATATTGACTTATTCACTTCAAATTGTTTTGCACAGTTTAAGTGACAAACATTTAATACGAAATTTACCATGGTAATAAAGAAACTCGTTTCGTATATGTACTGACGGATTATTCGATTGTAAATTTCACCTTATTATTACAACTAATACTTACATATTTATTGATGTAGGTTATAAATAGTTACTTAATTTAAACAAGTTATTCCTTTAGTTAAATTTAGCAGTCATTTAATACGGAAAATCTTATGTTAATAAGAAACATGTTTTCTCAACGCACTTCATTCGGGTCATCCTATGATACATATTTACTTTTTTTAAGTACCAGTTCTTATGTAATTATTCGTGTAGGTTATTGAAAGTAACATAACCTTAAGGTGTTATCCCAGGTTAAATTTAGCAAAGATTTAATAAGAAAAATATCACGTTAATTAAAAACATGATTTCTTATTCGTACTTTTTCGGACTATCCAATACGTCGTTTCGCGGATGAATTCATTCCTTGCCAATTCGGATTTTAGTATCGACCTGAATCATGTGACCAGCCTCGAATTAAGGGCATAACAAAAATGTCAACAATGATTGACTGCATGGTGATAGGAAAGGGTCTTAATTTAAACTATTTTACATATAATTTGGAGCTTATTCCTGTATCAAATAATTTGATTTTTTTAAATGAATAGATTAAATGACATCTCAAGATCTAAATTAGAGTTTAAAAAAGATTTTTGGTTATTTTAGCAATAACGAGAAGCCTCTTTACTAGGGGGAACGTAAAATAGAATATACATCTTTAACTGTCTTAAGACTGCTTGATTTTAATTTTATTTGAACTATTTTATCTTATATTATACAAAATATACAAAAATGAATCTTTTAAATGATGAAAATCTTGAATTTGTGTCACGCAGATTCACTGTGCAGTCATCACCACAGCGATGTTCCCGGCGAATTTTTAATGGAATAAAATAAATTTATGATGTTTTTTAATCGTCTGTAATGATATTTACCGTAAAATAATCTAAAATAACTATTTGGTGGAAAACTTTTCAATTTATCATCAAAAACGAAACCTAGCAGTAAGAAGTGCCCTAAATTCAATCACGTGGTGATGAAAGTTACGTTACACTTCGTCCGGAACATTATATCCGAGAAACGCCGTATTGAACATTTTGTACATTTTAGTTTTCATTTATAATCAGGTCAAATGCTTTTTAAGCAACTTTTTCTTGAATGCAGTGTATCACTCTCAAGCATGCTGATGATAAATTTTCGACTAAGTGATATTGCATGTCTTGGCCTATCACGGCCCTGTTTTGTGGTCGACATCACAGAATTATTTAAATGATATCGTTATATCCAAAAATATCTTAGATGTAATTGACGTCCCATAATTTTATGTTTTTTTTTTTGTTCTCGTTTTTAATTTCACGTGTGGTTGCTGTAGAGTTAGCTACCTGGAGGTGCTAACCCTTCCAGGTCACTCAGCCTCACCTTTCATCTGAAAGTTTGTGTTGAACCTTAATTTGCTAGTTTTTTTGTTTGGGATTGTGATTTACAGGACGAATGGTATGTTTGTGTATGATGATATGTATATATATAATTAACTTGTTTTGTCATGTGCAATTCCTATGCAAAACAGATTGGTGTCAAGAAGTAAAACGAATATGAAATGTACATGTAATGTTTGTTCATTGGAGATTTTATACTGAAATTGTGCAATGTGGTTTCAGACATGGAACGCGAGTCTAACTAATATTGTGATTGTCAGTTCTAAGGAGGTGTAGAAAACAACCGACAAACGAAGCATAAACTGAAAAAACTTTTCAACTTTAGGATCTGTACGTAAGAATTAGAACAAAGCCGTTGAAAGGAAATATAAAAAGAAAGCGTGGTGATTGATGTATGCATTCATTTATTTAAACGTAAATAATAGACTTTTATTGGTTTACGTTATGAATTGTGGAAAACCAATTTAATGCTATTTACTACTGAGTTTAAAATTATGCAACAAATGAAAATGTATTTGTTTCAGATCCATACTTATATGACCTTGGCATTTATATACGCCGGTAAACCTTTTAAGTGTAAGATCTAAAGGTATTATAGTTAACAAGCGCGGTGAGATAGAAATGCTCCATTATTAAAAATGCGTTCATAAATTTAACCTTTTCTTAACATTGCTAAAAAATTGCTAATTACGTACAAAATGAATATTTGATAATTAACAAATAGATGCAGGCGAAATATATTTAAAAAGTGAACATATATTTCATATATATATATATATATATATATATATATATATATATATATATATATATATATATATATATATATATATATATATATATATATATATATCATTTGAATTTACGCCAAAACGCCTGATCTATTTCAGTTCAACATCTGTATGTTATGTAACATAATATATAGGTACATGAAGGTATTTTTGAGTTATCAATGTCTAGCTTACATAACAGAAATTTCCTTTTTTTAAAGCAGACAAAAACAAAAATAGAATGACTTAGTAAACTAAGTCTTGAAGGTTGTTGTTGTTGTTGTAATGTTGTCAAACGTCGCATCT
This sequence comes from Tegillarca granosa, assembly GCA_029721355.1. NCBI lineage: Eukaryota > Metazoa > Mollusca > Bivalvia > Arcoida > Arcidae > Tegillarca > Tegillarca granosa. Next base: position 23,642,377 of record CM056608.1, read on the forward strand.
TCAGCTATTCGCAATGAGAGAAAGGTTATTTTAAAATCTCTATAGATTAATCAAAGAACAAGTTCATGTATGCTTGATGTTTGCGAGTGTGTATTACGTCCTGTCGTGTACTAACGTGCACTCAGGGCGAACTTCTAGAAAGGTGCTATCTCACCGAGTTAGTATGCCGTAGAAAAGCATACTACTGCCCCAGTCCATTATCCTGGCACCGCGTATACCAGTCGATACTCTATTCGTATAATGCCGAGCGCAAGGCGAGGAAGCAATATATTAAAATTTGGAGTTTTTTATGACCCGACCGGGGTTTTAACCCACGACCTACCGCTCTCGAGGCGGACGCTCTACCTCTGAACAACCTAGAATATCGGAAAGATAGTTTCCTATCAAATGAACCGTAGGTTTCATTAGCTAAATGTTTCCAGCGACACTCACTATTTGTGAAAAAAATATCGATGTACTAGTTATCTTAAT